>JAVDOI010000002.1:28196302-28568802 GCA_032191485.1 Leptoclinus maculatus
AGGCGGCAGTCAGGTGCCACAACTGTGGCAAGCGAGCGGCACTCGTTCGGCACCCGTCAAGAAGCTGCCGAGCTGAGCGGGCGGAGCCACATTTCCTGAGAACACCCATTGTTGTTATGATAGGTCAGCTGCCATAAATCAGTTTTATCATCATAGTATGGATTTTATTTGAGTCAGATGAGCTGCGTTTGTTTCTTTTGTCATTTGTAGACTTAATAATTACAATATGCAATGCTGCTGTACTATACTGAATATTGTTTTGCTACTACTACATTTTACTTCATAATATATTACACTTATATACCATAACATATATAATATACCAGCCTTTATTTAAATGTAATTACATTTATTTTTTTACAATTTGTAACATATCATGTTATACTGTTATACCACCACTATGTTACTTTACTTTGAGGAAACTGCACTGTTAGTCTAAGCACAACACTGGTATTATTTATATGTAGGTGTCATTGGGTGCCACAAGCTGCCAGTGCCAACAGTTGTCACAGGAGTGCCACCACTAGTCAGAGGGGTGTCGCCAGTAGTCAGAGTAGTGCCACTAGGCGTCAGACGATTGCCACTACTAGTCAGGGGAGTGCCAGCAGGCGTCAGCCAGGTGCCACTAGGCGTCAGCCGGGTGCCAGCAGGCGTCAGCCGGGTGCCACTAGGCGTCAGCCGGGTGCCACTAGGCGTCAGACGGGTGCCACTAGGCGTCAGACAATTGCCACTACTAGTCAGAGGAGTGCCGCCAGGCGTCAGAGGATTGCCACCAGTAGTCAGAGGAGTGTGGCCCCCTGGTCCGTGTACGTTTTGATAATTTATTTTATGGATTATTTGTTTTTTCTTTTGAAGAGCGACGCAAAGCAAGACAGGTAGTCCGGAAGTAAAAAAAATTCTAAATTAAAGGCAAGGCAATAGAATGACCGTATGCAAGAAAACTGTTCGTCTATGGTGCAAGCACATACCAGGGTAACATTAGAAGAAAACTAAATAAATATAAATAAATAAACGTGGGCCGATGGGAGTATGTTAGCAACAATAGTTGACTACATGCGATTTAATATTAATGTATCCATGTACACAGCAAGAATCAACTTTTCAATTAATCTGTGGATTGTTTGATGCAATACAGTTCGTAATATAGTTTAATCAAAATCCTATCGTGACAACAATGGGTGTTCTCAGGAAATGTGGCTCCGCCCACTCAGCTCGGCAGCTTCTTGACGGGTGCCGAACGAGTGCCGCTTGCTTGCCACAGTTGTGGCACCTGACTGACGCCTGACTGACGCCTGACTGACGCTTGCCGCTGAAGTGCCACAGACTAGTCACTGAGGTGCCAGTGCCACAAGGAGGATCTCGGCCTTGCACTAAAACTGTGTAGCAACAATTAGCATAATATTTACTACTGAAGCTGACTCATTTGTCAAACCAAATTAGCCAAAATAAACACAAGCAGCTAACGTTACAGTTATAGTAACCAATGCCTTATCTTGCTGATAAAGTCAGCTCCAGTTAGTTCCTCTTACGTCCACCATTCACTGGCTATCTACTAGTTACCGTTAGTGTTGATCTGACGAATCCAAACCAAACTTTAAAAAAACGACACGTTTGACAACACGTAACGTCAACACTACCTCTCTTTAGAAGACACGTCCGCACTGTTCAAAGGCTCTTCGATCCCTCTGAGACCAAAGTTAGTCTTGCAGAAGACGTTTACTGGCGGATGACAGATTTTTAATGCTTTCCTTCTCCAAAAAAAACGATATATGTTCACCGGAAATGACAATCCATTTCGGCGTATCCTCGAGCCTCGTGCATTACAAAAGCTAGTTTAGGAGCTAATGGTTGACATTTATTTGTCAGCATGCAGAGGCTGACAACAACTAAAGTAGCGTTACAACCATCCTGAAGACTCTGAAGAGGAAGAGGAGGCTGTACTAATCTTCACATAATAGCTTTTGTTTTGTACATCTTTATATATATGTATATATACTGCTTGATAACAGTTCATATGCACAATTTGGGAAACAAATAACATTTTCTTTATTTCGCCGAAAATGTAATATGTTGACATTCAGACTAGAATCTGGAAATGCATTCAAAACAGCAATAAGTGTTGTCTATGACTATGACCGCCAGGGATTCTCCTGTGTGACTGGTATTTACCTCTTTTTTTTATTATGTTTATTTTGGGGGGGATTTCTGCTTTATTTATAGTGAGAGAGACAGACAGCAAAGGCAGGGTGAGCAAAGGGCCTTGGGGAGCACTTGAACCCATGTCACTGCGGTCTAACTCGATGAGCTGCCAGGGCACCCCAGGGTGTTTTTTGGGGAAAAACGGATGCTTAGCTATGTGACTTGAATGTAATTATCATTGCAAAAGTGTCAAATGCAACAAAAAAAAGAACAAACTATGGTTTGTGGAAAGACGGACAACAACTACGGCAAATGTAAATTAATCTGACAGCGCCACAGCAGGGGAGTAAGCCTTCCCAGGATTCCCAGGCCAACTATTGTGTCAGAGTGGACAGAAAATGCTCACTGCGTGTTTCCTGATTTAAGGGATGTCCTCTGCTGTGCACCCTAGAGAGATAATCTTAAATGGACATGCTACATTTGTCCTGGTCAGAAGAGGTTATCATAGCCCTTCTCATTCCATTCTGAAATTAAATCAAGAATATGAGAAGAGACTGTATAAAGTAGGCCACTGCCTTCAAAAGAGCTTTGGCTGCGGCTGTGCTGTGGGAGGACACTATTTTGATTACTGTCAAGTCTTAGTAATAGCAAGAACTATGTCTTACATAATCACACTTACAATGAATGTTTTCAACGTCAGCTGCAGCATAGCTTGCTCTATAGCAAGGCTGATCATTTTAGCAGCAATTCCACATGCCTGCAGGTTGAATATAACACGATTAGAACAGAGCACATGCTCAGAATGTGTGTGTGTTTGTCAGGCAAATGTAGACACATACGTAGATAGATGTTTTCTTCAAACATTTTGTGTGGCATTAGTGGTGTACAATTGACTTTGTGAGAAAACGTTATGTATTTACCACATGCACGGATTTGTGTCCGTCGTTCTTTTTGATCATATAAAAAAATCCTTGTATACCAGAAGGAACTGCTATCTGATTCATACTGGCTGTGTACTTCACCCCACTTAATATTACAACATGTGTAAAAATATCAACCTCAATTGTAGCGATAATACGCACTGAAAGCTAACCGCTGTCGGCTGTAGTGTTATTGTTTTGCGAGATTGATTAATCCTCGACATGCAGAATTATTTGCATGCATAATCTGAGACTTAGACATTTTTAAATCAATTGAATTAATTGCAAACATTTTTTGGACTTGAGATGATTCTGTTTCTACGCAGTATTCAGACGTGCTCAGAGGTGGACAGACCAGATGGCGAAAGTCTGTGGAATACATAGCAACCTCAGGTTTGAAGAGGTTCAGTCTAAAGTCGGAAGTGACAATATGTCAATGTGTCGTCTTCTGTTTTCGCAGTCGGATGTCAGATCGTAAAGCTCGATAATTAGGGCCCGGGGTGTCGAAAGAGCAGGGTAAAAGAGCTAGTGGAAAAGCTGGAGTCACGCTATCGCATATTAGCCCCACACTATTAATAAAAACTGTCACTCTAATTAATGGGTATGCAGTTATAGCCTATGTACACACAAAAGCAAGCGTCAGTATACTGACTTACACAGACAAACATGATCACAGGCACACACACACACACACACACACTCATCACATGCATGGCCATGCACAGAAAATCTTGTTCAAACTGTTGCTCAAAGTGATTATACACTTTCAAGAGAGTGAAAAGAAGATAGAGCCAAGGGGCGGAGACAGAAAAAAGTTCGAAGGCGGAATTGAGGGGGAATAAGATGGAGAGATGACGAATAAGTTGCAGAAAAAGAATCTCCAGGCGTTTCTGAAGGGTGGAGTTTTTTTATGTTGATGCATGTGCGGCCCCGCAGCACACGTGCCCTGAGATGGAAGGGGTTGGCGGAGGCTTTCCAAGACCTCCCACCTCAGCTCACCCCACCAACATTAATTATACACAACTCCTTCCATCCACCAGGAAAAATAGGTGTGCGCTCTTAAGACGTTAAAAGCCACTGGATGATTTATATATATGTGTGAGCCGATTGGCGTGGCTCTGATAAAGATGGCTCCGCGAGGTGAATGAAGAACACTCGTTGATATAGCTACCGTTTCTCTCCACCGGTGATTGCACTAATGGACACAGGAGATGCCCGGCCTCTTCTGAGCTCCATCGTGAGTATTGATCAGGGATTGCTTGTGGACTGCTGACGGCGTCATTCCTAATGGCTCAGCAATGTGAACTGTGGGAGTGCAGTGTCAAGTCCATGCGCAGAAAACAGCTCAGTCCCAGAATTATTTCCTGTGTTGTTTGCACATCCAGGACAGACACTATGATCTGAGCAGGGACGGCTTTCTCACAAAGCCGGGCCTCAGAGAGCTGTCAGGCCGTTAAAATGAGATATAAAAAGTACGTTCAAATATAGAATACATGTCAATGTATTCTTATACACTCTCATTTATGCATGGAAAATGATAAAAATGCATCCAGACAAACACGTGCATGCACACAGAATTGGGCACATGGGCCTGCA
Source organism: Leptoclinus maculatus (assembly GCA_032191485.1). Lineage (NCBI taxonomy): Eukaryota > Metazoa > Chordata > Actinopteri > Perciformes > Stichaeidae > Leptoclinus > Leptoclinus maculatus. The sequence goes on from JAVDOI010000002.1 coordinate 28,200,958, forward strand.
CACTAACACACACACACACACACAACGCTGATAATTGAAAAAGACTAGCACATACACAGTAAACTCCCCCTCTCCAACACAGTCTCAATCATGATGTCGTAAAAACTAGTGGAATGAAAATTTCTAATATCAATTATGATTGTAAAACCACATTCACACAAAACTAAATCCCCCCCTGAACAATAATATTCACATGAACCAGAACGCTATGTTCAGTGTTATAATAGGCCGGCCGCTGCTTGAGCACATCATTCACAGCAGAAAGGGGACATGCAACGTATTTTTGCAGGCAGATAGCTTAACAAATGAAAGCCATGAAAGATAGATGAGGAAGTCAGTGCTTTATTCATATTTGATAGCCGGGCTTAAGATGCATTACCCAACCGGCACAACAAGCCACGAATTGACAGTCCCAGAAATAATGAGCTTGAAGGAGCATCTGTGATGGCAGAGGTGTGCGCGTGTGTGTGTGCGTGTGTGTGTGTGTGTGTGTGTGTGTGTGTGTGTGTGTGTGTGTGTGTGTGTGTGTGTGTGTGTGTGTGTGTGTGTGTGTGTGTGTGTGTGTGTGTGTGTGTGTGTGAGTTTGATTTTGCTGGACAGTGACTTAGAAACGCTGTGTTACAATGTGACAGGCAGACAGCTGTTGTCTCCTCTGCCTCGTCGTTTCATGTGCTGTACCAAAAGACGAGGAAGAGGTTCAGCATTACAGACAACTGACACTTATATTCACCCACTCAAGTCCACACATCTTATCCTGTATGTATATAAATGCATCAAAGTACTCTCTGCCCTCACATTAAGGCACAAACAAATCACTCACCTCTACTGTACATCTCCAAACATTACCCTTACTATGCAAGCACACACACACGCACACCAGTTGAGGTTTCTGTCCTCTATGTGTGTGTGTGTGTGTGTGTGTGTGTGTGTGTGTGTGTGTGTGTGTGTGTGTGTGTGTGTGTGTGTGTGTGGCCCTAGGTGCCCCCTCACTGATCCGGCCAGATCGTCTGATGTGGCCGGATCGATCAGCAGGCTGGCAGACTCTCTTCATTAGGAGTCCCTGGGGCCAGGCCACCTGCCACTCACTCACCGGCTTCTCTCTGGCAGCCGCTTCATAGTCCGCCTCTGGCTGCTTCCACTCAAAAGAGTTTGTGTCTCCGTGTCTTCGCCGGCATCTTTTGCGTGTTCGCTGCTTCATGAAACATGTTGGTATAGAGGAAAAACACTACATACTGTATACCTGCCACGCTGCTGACACCCATCAACACTGTTATTGCGGCATCCAGTGGAAGATCTGCAGGCCCCCCCCCAGTGATGGATATGAGGACGTGCTCCGATTCTCCGCAAGTAAAAAAACAGTGTACCATAACCATGTCATTCCGATTCAGAAACCAAGAGGCATAAAGACGCAATGATGAGAGAGAATGAGAGTAAAATAGACAGACAGCTCAAAGACAAGAGCATTTGATGTGAGAGCATCCACAGGTGGTGAGCAACTTAATGTCTTTCTCTGTCACTGCCAAAGATGAGAAACCTGTACCAATATGTACAGCGGGTGAAAAGTAGTTTTCTTGTTAAGTCTCATCATGTTATTTGGTCGAAAATTACTGAAATAAATCAATTGAGGATGTGTAAATTGGATTGTCTATGTTTTGAGGGAAATCATAGTATTTGTAGCATATGACACAAAACAAAATGAAATTTAAAAGGGACCTCATACTGTATATCCATACAATATGTTTAAGAAATCAAATTGCTTAATGGTAATCATAATTTTGAGTAGTTAATCAAAGAGCTGCGGTGGGAAGCAGTTTGGAAGTAACCTAGCCAACCGTGCTGGCAACATTCAGGTTCCCCCTTCAACATCACACAAAGGTCTAATAGCCGTGGCACTTGAGCTTGATGAAAGCAGGGCGATGAAAGCAGCGTTAGGCAGTAAGAGGAGCTGGCCCTGCTCACTGCCACTCCTCCACATGTCTGCAGGTTCATTACCAAGCGAGCAGGCTCAACGAGCGCAGTCCTACATGCACCATTTCCCTACCGCTACCCGCTGAGCATTGCTCACCTGTCACTTTGGGGCACTATTATTCAAAGCACTGGGTATTTATACAGCACAGTGTGAGCACTGGCAGTTTAGCATTCCAGGATGAAAGGGTGGCTGACATTATGCAATTTTTTTTTTTATGCATTTAGCAGATGTTATCCAGGGAAGCTTATGTTTTGGGTTCCTTTATCATATGAATATCGGAATGCAACGTTATGCCACAGACTTCTACCACAGTAAGCATTTACACAAGACTAATGCGACCTAGTTCTATAGAAGTACATAATAGTTTATATATAATATATATAATATACATATATTTTACTCATTGCAGTGTATTGGAGTTTTTTTATGTACAGTATATAGATGCCACTCTATGTGGCCCACTGACTTGTCGGTGCACACTCTAAAGAAGGGCCTAGAGGCGGGGGGGGGGGGGGGGGGGGGGCTGGATCGTACCACTGAGATCCACCCAGCATGGGTAAGTGAGGTTAGCAACCACAAGCAATTAGAGCATCATCTGACAGTGTGAGTCTCCTGCTTCTGGTCTCTCTGCTGAGAGATTTCCGGAGCCCTGTGATGTTGAGCCTTATCGATCGGCACGCTGGAAAAGGTCAGTGATTTGGCCCACTGCCGGAGCCTCCCCATGCTCTGGCATTCACTGGAGCTCTGCTGCCCAACCCAGGGTGGCACCGTGTGCTTAGCAAAGGAATACCCTGCTGCCTAGGGAAACGTGTAACCTTTCAATCATCACTAGGGTTTATTCAGTGGACCTTATGCAGGGCCCTGAAGACTGTGTCACTCCCGCTCTCGTAATAATAACGCTATTATCTCTTAGAATATCTTCTTTAAGCCAGTATTGACCTACAAGGAAAGGAATAGTTTTACATTTTGGGAAGTACACTTATTTTCTTTCTTGCAGAGAATTAGATGAAAAGATGAATACTGTGTGTTTAAGAGTGGTATCAATCTTCTCATTTAACTCTCTGGAAGAAAGCGAATAAGCACATTTCCCAACGGCAGCTCGACAACATCTCAATTATCCAGGTCCAGTTTGCTTGTTGTTTCTAAAGCTTTCAAGAACATCCATTTGTCAGCTTTCCCAGTTCAACTCCATCACCTGACAAAGGCCATGAGATTTGGCTGAAAGCCTCAGAAACAATTAGAATGGGCCATTGTGTTTAGATTTCCTTTGTTGTCATTTAACTTCTACTACATTAGTATTCACTTAGAAAGTAAAACCACTTGTACAAAACAATGTTTTCACGGCAGTGTGACCACATCGAGAGACTTCCCATGATTAATGTCGTTTTATCAACACATGGTTAAGGCATCAGTTCACTGACTTGCATGATTAATACACGTGTATGCTGCATCAATCTAAGTTAAATTTCCATTGCCAGTTGGTTGTCTGTCTGACCAAGCACATCATCATCACACAGTAATGAATTATGCAGAGGCAGGGATGTTTTTTTCTTCCCCCCCCAGACTTGGAGACTGCTAAAGAACTGTAAGTGCTGCCTCTCTCTTAAAAGAACATTAGCCAGTTCTCCGATGCTTGAGTTTAAAACTTGACTGCTTCTCGCTACTTTTTTTCCTCACCAGTTTCTTATCCACAGCCTCTGCTGCTTCACACACATTTGATAGACTACAGTAGTTCATTCTCTGGCAGGAAAATTTAAAACAACTGTTTTCATTCAGAATGAACTCTGAAGAATATGGTAATCCCAAGCTCACTGCTGCGTAAAATAAAGCACGGACAATAGACTTCCGAGGCCGGTGTGTGAGGGTTGTAATTTGATGTAAAGGCTCGTGCATGCTCGTGTGTAAATGGTAAATGCGGAAGACCATCACAATTAACTTACTACACAGCTGACACTTCCTCTGCAAAGCGACGAGACGTTTAATTCACACACGACTGCACCTTGCCACCAGCAAGGGATCTGTTCATTTGACCTGCGTCACTACCCCCCCCCCCCTTAAGTGAAAAAGCCCCTCAAGAGAAGGCAGAATTCAATTTAATCATACACTGTGAAAAGCAATGTCAACGTCTTTAGCACTCCAAATCGGCAGCACGTCAAGGTGTGGGACTTATTTCATCTCCTGGGAGATTGATGAGAAAACAGCACAAGATCTCACTCAGCCATTTCTGAACAGCTACAATTAAGTCTCCCATTGTTTCTAAAAAAACACAAATTCCTCTGATGTATTTGAAGATTACAATAGGGGCACAGTATCTAGAGCCTTTCACCGAGGTTGTTAATGATCTTGCTCAGGAGTGGGTGGTCCATGTTGCTCTGATTTGAACCCACTCTCATGTCTGTCTGTTAAAGCTACTACAAGGAACTTGTAAGAACTTTTGTATTGATTTTGGCCGTCCCTGTGGACAAAAGCGGTAGTGTTTCTGGATCACCAAAAATCCATTTTCACTGCAGCAGGATCTGACAGTCTGCCCCACTCAGTCCTGGTTCTGGTTCTCCCGTGCCTCCCTTCCCTCCAGCGGGCCCAGCAATATGGCCTGGGCCTCCAGCAGCGTGGCGTTGGGACCGGCAGAGCAGCGAAGCTCTGCTCCTGGCAGGAGGAGGAGATGCTGCTACAGGGCGCGGACCTGTCTTTTCCGGCAGGCGGCAGAGAAGCCGGATCTAGGTCCGGCCGCATCGGGCCTGTTGCTGCTGGAGGCCTGACTGGAGTCTGAGCTGAAGGACTTTCTGGTGAACCTGCGGTGAATTTGTCAGATTTTGCATTGAATCCGAGCCGTTAGCATAAATGCCAAGCATTAAGAATAAGTACAAAGAAATAGTCAATCTTCTCACTGATGGTCTCAATTACTTATGTCGGTCATATAGAGGCATCCGTTTTAAAATGAGATGTTTCATTACCAGTTTTTGAAGTTCCTCACAGTAACTTTAAATATGAAGATGGAGCCATGGAGCTGGTTAGCTTAGCTTAGCATGAAGACTAAAAACAGGGGGAAACAGCTAGCCTGGCTCTGTTCAAAGATAAAAGACAAATATGAGAGTGGTATCAATCTTTTCATCTAACTCTCGGCAAGAAACCGAAAAAGAATATTTCCCAAAATGTTAAGCTATTCCTTCAACACGTGTCCTGTATGTGAGGCAGGTTGCAAGAGTCAGGCCGGCAGCAGGAGGCACAGAGACATGGTTCACTGTTTAATTCAGTCTCCATATTCTGGAGACTACCAGTGATACTTTTCCATTCCGCTAGTCACAACCGACTCATAAAAACAGCTCAAGGCCACTACCTAGACCTGAATACAAAATACGTGTTGGAAATGATTTATAATATCTAAAAACCTGACGTACGCTCGTCTGAACTGAAGTAAGGCTGCTCAAATGGCTTAAAAACACAAGTGTGTGCGAGGAAAGATAAATCAACCACGTCTCATTTTGTCCAAAGGAAATACATACAGTAGATTTCCCTTGGGCTAGGAGGCAGTGCATTTAGCAAGCAATCAAGTAATCTGATGAAGTGAAATGAATGGGAGTGGGGTGGAATGGTTAATCGCCTGTGGAAGCATTTTATCTCGTAAGAACACATTAAAGAGGTATTCTGTCAATGTTGGGGGAGGCTGTGAAAAATCACAGTCTGCCGGAGTGCGAATCCATGTGACTCTGGTGTTCTCTTTAAGCAGAGTACATCATTTCTGCCAAATGTGATTTGCTTTGAGACAAGTTTCAACATGGCATCCGGCATAAAAGTGTGAAAGAATTACAGTAGAGGAACATCTATCAGAATGTGAATGTGAAGAGGAAGGTGTGCACCAAATATAAGAAAACACAGCACAGGGAGTGTCTATTTATATCCCAATCCATGTCATCACATTACATTAGAAATAACACATACTCAACATTTCCTGGCTCCTGCCATGTCCATTCGCTGTGGGACAAGTGTGATATGTGCTCGTGGCTGTCCTCCTCAATCTCACCATGGAAATGCTTGTCATAATTATATACAGCAGCAGTGTCACCGGAAATATCAGGCAAGATCTGGTGCCTGATCTGATCTGATTCTGGTGCATTACATCTGCAAAACCAGCATGAAAATGTTTTGAAGTCAAATGAGTCACGTGCAAACTGCTTTTATTTAGTCTAGACTTTGTCATAGAATTATAATCAAAGAACATAGGCGATACATTGTTCAACAAGCTCGCAAAGTGCCTGTCAGTTGATCAAGTGGTTGAAAATCACAACAGAAACGGCTCGCTTGTAAATAACGATCAGCCTTGATTACGAACACCTCCGAACACTACGAAGAAAGAGTGGCCACTGATTATGAGCAATTTTCTAAACTAAGCTGAATTTTAAAAAGAACAGTAGGCTGATCTACACCAAGTGCAGGTGCAACGAGCAAGATGTTGTGCTAAAAAGCCAGTTTTTATAATCTATCGTCTAACTTTCCCTGCGACCTCAAGAACATTTAAACAATTTTTCACTGTATGAAAGAGCAAGTTACATCTCAAACTAATTGTTGATGCTCCTGAACTCATTTTCCTCTAATTATTTATCCACGTTTAGAAATAAATTTGTTAAGTAACTGTCAAACAATATGCTGTAATCTGAACATATAGAGACTAACAACCAAAAGCGTCTGAGATGCTGTACTGAGGCACAGCGATGCTGCTGGTGACATGTTTGCAACAACAATGCTAACATGTGGATGTTTAGCAGGTATGTTTACCGCCTTCACCATCTTAGTTTGGGTGTTGGCAGCATGCTAACATGTGCTAATTACTGTTAAACACAAAGTACAGCTGAGGCTGATATGTCTAGCTTTGCAGGTATTTAGTCATAAACCAGTATCAAACCCGAATTAGACAAATTAAAATGTTGGCCTGATGATGGTGCTGGAGAGAAAAGTTATGGCACCATTTTTGCTCCCACGATGTAAGTATTAGATGTTAAGATAACACTCGGGGTAAGTGACAGTTTCACCTGCCGGTGGCAGTGCGGGGAGAGTTAGGGGATCACCAAAGTCATCATGATTTATTCTCTGGGCATCGTGGATATCTGTACTCAATTTCATGGCAATCCATCAAAAAGTTGCTGAGACATCTCAGTCTCGACCAAAGAGATGAACTGACCAACAAACCAAATGTCATTGGCAAAGCCAATAAAAACCGCGTGTAGTTTGAAACCACTGCACTGCAGAAGATGAAAAATCACATTTTTCTCGTGATCTGTGATGTTCTCAGCTGAATCATACTCTGGAAAGCCAAGACGATGTTCCCTGACAGTTTCTGGTGAGGTCCAACTCCACTGAAAAAAAAACCCAGCAGGGGTAACTCGAGCCAAATAAGCAACAAGAAGGCTGCCTTTGATGCTGTATCGGCTGTTTCCCTGACGTGGATCAGCCTGATCCCACACTGAAGGCGGCTTTCAACTGTACAAGGCTTCAAGTCAAGGAATGTCTATGAAACCAGCTGAGTGCGTCATTCGTATCAAATTATTCTTTCCATGCTTACTGTGCTCGAGTGTTATTCTTACTTTTGTGTTTCACATCACTGCTCTACAGTCGCATGTTTTCGTGGGACCATAACAGCCTTAAATTAATGTCTAACCTTATCTGCTGCTACGTCTCTCTTGTCATGTTGTCTTTTTACAGTTGCACTCACAATTCTGAAACTGCCTGCAGTGTTAAAAAGCTGGCATAGTAAGTTGCCGTTTCTCCATCGCTTCCTGGGGGAAAAAAAAAAAACTGCCAGAATGGAAATGACATGATCCAGCAGAGAAAACTGCAATATCGCTCGGATACGACTGATGAACTCCAGAATAGTTATGGTTACTTAAAATAATTTAGCGACTGAGTGACTACATGGAAGCCATCGCTGCTTTATTCAACTACATGATCCACCTAATCAGATGCCAGGCGGCCGCGGTGCATAAGAAATGCAACGCTATCTCTGTATCTAGGCCTCGCATGTTTACTGCTCCGTCTGGAGTCCCTCCTGAAAGTGAAAGTGTGTCATCTAATGTATGCAGCCAACAGCCACTGCTCCTGAGCTCTTCTGAGTATTGGGGATTACATAAACTAAACAGACATGGCCTCCTGCCTCTGTGTGTGTGTGTGTGTGTGTGTGTGTGTGTGTGTGTGTGTGTGTGTGTGTGTGTGTGTGTGTGTGTGTGTGTGTGTGTGTGTGTGTGTGTGTGTGTGTGTGTGTCTTCCTATGGTACCTTTCGCTCCCTGACAACTGAAGCCTGAGCATCTCCAAAGAATTGCACCACGGGGAGCCTTATTTTTGCATTATCATTAAAGACACATATGGGGTTGTTGGGGACTGTAGTGCTGCATGTATGTCACACAGGATCAAACACGAGGCCGACGCTGTGTGCCCCGAGATTTGCAGCAACATGCGGCGTTTTTCCGTGGGCGCGTTTGCTGAATTTCAGGATATTTTACAGCGCTATTCAGCACCACGTATCTCACAGGGAAGCACCCAGAAGATTAGGATGAGACGCTTCTAGGGAGACAGCAGCATCACAGCCCTCTGCAACGCTTCTCGTTTTTTTCCTGGGAAGCAGCCGAGTGGTGTCTCGGCAGCATTTGTCAGAATGTGAAGATTTCTGGCAAGTTTTCCATCAGAGCATGTCATCTTGTGCGAGGGAGAGAAAACCAGCTCATCTCATGCGGTGTACAAATGTTTCATGATGTTTTTTTTTTTACAGCAGTGTTGTACGCTTTAACAGCTGACATCGAATGACGCACTTTTACCTCTCCTGATATGATAAAAAGATATTTCCTTGGTATTTTTACCATCCTAAAAAAAGGCTTGTATGATTTTACCTTCAATAAACCGTTCACCATGCCGTTGTCACAAAGACGTGGCCCACACACACACACACACACGCACACACTCATGATTGTATGAAACAAACAGCAGAGCATCATCAATGAGTAATTGAGAGCGACTGCAGGCCAGAGCGTCAACACCAGGGGGAACAGAGCGACTTGGCACGGGCACGACATTTCACCATCTCACTCAGCAGCTGGTGATCAAACCAATCAGATATGGTTGGAAAACTCAGCCCCCACCCCCCCCTCCCTTTCTATTTCTTCTCTCATTACCCTCCGAGCATCTTGATTCAGGTCTCCATCACGGTTAAATGTGGACGATAGCCTGTTTTTCCTCATCGGGGGGATGCTGATGAGTCACACTTTAATGGATACGCAATGGAGTACAGAAGTATTTTCAGGATTGGTTTTCATACGTAAAGCCTGCCAATGATGTTACACATTTTAGAGACACACAACTCAATATTAAAACCAAGAGACATAATGAGCAAAGAACAGACAAAAACACATATCCAACATTGCATTTGTGTTTACTATTGACAACAGTTAAACGGGTACATTGACATCAGATTTGGTCCATTGAGTGGATCCACCAAATACAAAATATATTATTAACCACATCCTTCACTTTCTTAATAACAATACAAAGGCCACTGGAGTTACTTACAGCATTAATACACCAGACACGGTGTTACATTCCAGCATTGGGATCTGTGCATGGTCACCATTTAAATAACTGAAACGTCTCCATTGTGAATCGTTTGCCGTTACAAACAGAAGACACGTCCATGCTATTGTAAAACAGCCGTACGGTCCATTAGGGCCGAGTGACTATCGGACACTTTACAGGTTCAAGTGCTCAAACAGATCACTGGAATTTCACAACTGTTTACAACACGGCTTTGGTTGATAAAATAGCTCTCATGACCTGCCAGAGAGATATGATCCTCGACTGGTGAATATCAGTTTTATTGCCACCGCACGCACCTTATCAAATTAGCATACAATATAACGGCAGCATACAAAAAACGTTTTACCATGTAGGACGTGTCTGCATAACAGATGGCCACTGGGACAATAAATAACTCTTTTTAATAACAGGATATTATATTTATACTTCAGTCACAGGCTAAAGACACAAGCTGACCGGAAGTGTTACAAAAAGCATGAACACTGTATTAAAAAGGGCAATTTCTCCTGTTCCTATTGAATGTGATCATCATAGCAGGGAAACTCCATGAACACCGAAAAGACCTGTTCCCCAATTTTTTGGGGGGTATGTGGTGACCAAGATCAAGCTTCATCGCCCCCCCCCACCCCAAAACATTCATACAATCCCGAGACAGCGGCCCCTCCCCTCCCTCTATGTAGCACACGATTATCTTCCCTCTGGTAATTTGGTCCATTCCACTTCAACAAGCTCCGTCTGCACAATCATGTACCACTCATAGTGCCAGCAGAAAAACCTTTATGGATTACTGAGAACTTTAACCCCACAAATGATGTCCAGGATCAATGCGCTTGGAACTTCTTTTGTGCCTTCATCCTACACAGTGCAATTATAAATACATCTTCAGAGCGCTAAGTAAAGCCCATCTTGCGCTGTCCCTTAAGGCTTTACAGTATGCGAGCTCATATGTGGAGAGATGTTACCATTTTCATGCACATTACCGTACATTCATAACTGTACATTCATTATATTTGGCAGATGAAGGGATTCTTATTCTACTGAAGTCTTGGCAAAACAGGCTTTTTACCCTCCCATTTATCTTATTGTGAGTCTACATTCTGGATCAATAGCAAAAATCTATTTTGGTACGATCGCCCCCCCCCAGCAAAGCTCCTTTGAGACCGATGGGCCAGCAGCCTGTTAAGGTCGGTGGTTAGGAAGAGGGTCACAAATCGCTTCATTGAGTCTCCTCCATTATCTGCCCCTGCTGCCAAAAAACTGCACTCTTGATGACTTCCAGTCATAAATCAAACCTCAAGCACACAAGTAACAAGCGCTCGTCTGAGGAGGACGCGGAAAGTCCAAAAGATAAGTCCTCGGGCCGCACACCTCTCGACACCGAGAGGGAGAAAAAAAAGGTGGCGCTAAAGAATCGGGAGAGGACCGGAAAAAATCAATCGGGACGCCACCTTGGCATCCCCCGGCACTCCGGTTGACCCCAACAAAACTGTCCGCTCCTCCGCTGCGTTTCCCTCGGACAGCCACACAAGTGGCCGCAACAAACAGAGGGATCTATAGTTCCCATTCTGAATAATGGAAAAAGAGGCAGTGTGCACGAATCAGTACAACCCACAAGAGTGATGCGCGTGCACTCGCAGGGAATGCCGTCCTCGCCTGTGCGTTGCTGTGTCGTCAGCAGGAGAGCATACAGACGCTTTTGTCACGATTCTAACTACAGTTCGCTTTCTGTCTCATTGTGTGATAAAATATACATTCAGTACAAAAACATCTTCCTGAAGGGAAATCTTAAAATAGAATTATAAGGCTCTTACATTTAGGCACTTTCTATTGGCTTCAAAGTGTACAAGAAAGATGGGAAAGAGGATCGCATTCTTACAGTTTGCACGTACCAACATTAAGAACACATTCCCTCTTATTCATGACTTCATTTAAAATGTCTACGCTTTGAAATAACACACACACGTCATTTAGTCTTATCTAAGTACATCATTTTAAATAAACATAGTTGATGACACACGAAGTAAATCCAGAGAATACGATATGATTTAGTCTGTTTGAAGATGTGCATCGTTTAAAGAGCACAGAACGGGCTAAATGACCCATGTCATGTCATTTCACTTTAAAGTTAAATTTGCATTGCGGAAAGGACAAAAGCAGAGCGGAATAAGAAGACCGGAGTTCCTCCTGTTCTCAGTAGTTAGGTGATTAAGTTGAAGAGGTGCTAGCTACTTGCATAACGCCTGTGATCTAAGGCTTCTTCTTATGCGAGAGTGCAGAGCAATCAAAATGTCCTGAAAAGGTTTCTGAACAAAATACCTGAAGATTTGTCCCACTTTCTCTCAACAAATGGAGAACACAGTGACCGATGGGAACCTGCAAGAGAGGAGCGTTGGCCCCCTCTACAGGAGACGAACGCAAACGTTTCAAAATGTGGCTCTAAAAAAAACATCCCTGCGCTCTAACGCATTCAGACGGACGTACACATGTTTGCAGTGTTTGCATAAAGCGAGTGAGCTAAACCGATCTCAAAGATTGGGTGGGGGAATGTAAACCAAGAAAAAAAAAAATGTCAGCATGTACAGTTGTGCAGGTTCTCCCTCATCCTCCTTGATTACAAAAACAATATATATATTCCTGTAGACTCCTGTCTCCCAGCAACAGCATCCAAGAAAAATGATTCCCATACATATATATATATTCTCAAAGTTCTTCAGAAAGTACATTCCAGTATAATTTCCTATCGGGCCATTATATCCAGCTGGCACGTAGATGTGCAAATGTTGAATTTTGGAAGAGAGCATGGAAGCTCCCCCCCCCCCCCCCCCCCCCTTTGGGCTTCTTGCACCCATATCCCTCCTCAGGAGATCCGCCTTTAATGAAAAATAGATTCTACTTTGATACCATTACATTCTCTCCTCAAAGAACCACTGCTGGTGGAGGCTGTCGGAGCAGGGTTGGAGTGAGGGGGCTGGTGTCCCGTTGTCCGTCTTGTCCACCGCCTGAACACACTTCTGGCTCACCGGGTGGTACAGGCTCCCATCCTGGAAAACAGCCAGGAGCACAGCGTGCATTATAAAGAAATATTGGTGATATAATACTAAAAGAGGGTTGGGGTTAGTATTAGGGCTATAAATACATCTAGAGTAACAGAACAGCAGAGTATTAACACCAAAGCTTACCATTGGGACGCAGATGTTCTGCCCATCGTGTGGTTTAGCTACCGACATCAGTGCGGTGGGACTAGATCGTGTTAATTAACGTAGCCAGCTTGCCAGCGCTCCGTCATTAACAGTTTAACAGTTATAGTATCGGCCGTACTTTTGCTCATCAACTGCGGGGTAGCTCGGCTGTGTACTTGACATGACTTTGACCGTAGCATGAATTAGATTTTGGCCCTGGAGGGGACGCAGTGATTCAATTCTCTCAGCTTCAATCCACTTACGACACTTAGAAGATTTACATTATTAAAAGTATGAATTGGAAAGGAAATAATTCTGCAGATTGTACAGGGCTTTCTAATTGATAAGGTAATTAGATGTATATAAATATATATATATATATATATATATATATATATACATACATATATATATATATCTGTATACATAGTATATGTTGTCAAAAGCCGACTTAACGATGAGATTCTTAGAACTGATTTAGAAAGTTAAATCCTCACATATTTGTACTTTTCACTCTGTACGAGGGGAAAGAAAGAGAACAGACGCATCAGCCTCTTTGGTTAAATCCGGATGGACCGCCTTACCTCTTTGAGGACAAACTGCTGGTCTGCAGGTAGAGGTTGTCCTCGTTTTCTGCACAGCTGGAGAGTCAGGTAGGTGCTGATGCTGTCGCCCACAACGCATCCAGCAGGCACCCTTATGTTGTAGCGGATCTCACCGTCCAGGGAGTATTCAAAGAACTGCGGGGAGGATGAAAGAGCTCTAAATCTCTTCACGCAAATTGAATACTGACTCACTTGAAATCTAAATGGTTTTATGCTTTGTTTATAAAGGAAACATCATGTGACTCAAGTGTCAATTTTTCAAACACAACTGTCCGATAAGACAGACGGCACGAGCGCTGCTGCAAAAAACAAAGCTGTATTTCAGAGTGCTTCCTGGACTACCATCAGCCACAGAGGGAAAGGGTGTTGGGGGGGAAAAAGCACTCTCCTTCGTATCAACAAGGCCAACATATCATTGCTCAGCCTGGAATAGGAAAACTAGTCCATCATTCCCAGAATCTTCTACAATCACATCTACAAACCCGTGTGGTCGAACTGTGAAATAAGACATTTTAATGCCCATTGCATTGAAACAGACGGAAGGGACATTTCACAAGACATCAGACAACATTGTGCGGCTACTGGCCTGAAAGACTGAAGTCCATTACCTGGTTCTGACCCATGCCGTGACACGAGTACAGGATGACCCGTTGGCCCACCACTTTGTTTTCATCTGTAGGGTTGTAGTCGAAGCAGTAGTTGTTCTTGCCCCGGTTCTTCAGCTGTAATGAGCGGAGAGGTCAGACAGTCACGTCAATAAATCATTTCAGATGCTGATAAAAATATAGATTACAGAAGCTCACATATGGGCGAGGAAAGCCACGCCGAGGTTAATCCTATTGTAAATACATCACGTCCATCATTTGCCTCTCAACTGCACTGCTCAGCTTGATTGAATTCAAATCAAACTGGTTGCGAATGGTTAAAACCGTACACCTTCATTAACACCTGACGACCAGGTGACTCAGGTGCGTTCTCACCATTCCAAACATGCCGGGCCGATCCTCTGGGAGGTGAATGTCGGGGTAAATATTATCCAGATACCACCTGAAGCTCTTACAGCCCAGCTTCTCTCTCAGCTTCTTTCGCTCCGTCACGTCTCCGAAGGCCTCCTGGAAACAAAGACCACAAAAGGACAGTTCCCCCGTATTACATCAGCTCTATAATCACCTGAGATCCTTCACTGTAGTAGCTAAAAACAGAATTGCTGTAATGTGGATATAACATGACGATAAGTATCAACCCAGTGGCATCTTACATTCACATACAGACATTAAGAGCTCTTGATACAGTCAGTGTCAGACAGCTGCAGTGTCAGAGGTTCTGTGCTGAACTGGTATACAATAGCACCATCTATGGTTGTTCCTTTAACTCGACACAATTACATCACTAATAACAAACAGAAAACCACTGCTTCACCCTGGTCAAACAAGGATGTGTGGAACGGGTGTGGTTCTGCGTGGGCGCAGCAGCGCTACGTTCTCCGCCCGATTGTCAGAACGCAGAATAAAAATCTATTTTGGTTTGATGAAAATGAAGGGCTTCAATTTGATTTCTAAAGCTTAAGAAATTAGGCAAATTAGCTGAATAACACACACATACAAAATGAGATCAGTTTATTTGATGCATGTCAAGTATGAAGGCATACAGAACATGTTCATGTTTTCCTATCATTTCTACATTTGGTTTCACTCCTATGTACATGGAAGTTGATGCTCTGCCTTGTAAGCCCATTTGGGGCTGGACATCTATTGATGCAACATACTACTTTGATATCGGAATCCTGAGTGGATCTGGTTGTAATTTAGTCCATCTAAATGTCCATGTATTTAGATCTATTGAATCAGACGTATTGTCAGTATTATGATGGTCAATGTGAGAATGTATCAACAGTCTGCAGGGTAGTCGTGTCACGGCTGCAGTATAGGGAGCAAAATGTGTGCACGTCGGTTAATGCAAAGCAATGTGTGCTTATGCAAATGCATTTCATGCATTACATAGTTACGCAGTTACACCCACGCGCCGCGGTGATCGAGACTGGTGATTTACGACGCAGGGAGGAATACAGTCTCCACTCGTTTGGCGGGTGAGACCTCCTTCCCTGCTGGAGGGAGCACATGCAGGATGATGGATGTTGGTGGTTTTCCCCAAACGCAGCTTTAATTGGCACTTCATCAATGTATTAGCTCGAGAGACAGATTCCCCAGAGGAGAGAGAGAGAGAGCCCGTCGTTACTGCGATGGGAAGGACCAGTAAGGACCATCAGAGCACACAAACTAAGGGGCTGCAGCGGGCCAATGGAAGAGTGTCAAGCAGCCCGATGATCCAGTGTATGGATTAGTAAGGGGACACTGAAGACACTTAAGTAGCAACTACAGGCTAATCTGATTTACACAGGAGGCCAATTAGGCGAGAGCAAAACGACAGCAGGGAAACAACAGATACATTGCTGAGACATTCACTCTTTTGTCAGCCCTGAAAATGATACGCTGTTGCATTTTGAATCTTGTTTATTTCGATTTCACACATTTATTAACCAAGAGGTTTAAACATAAGTCACACGGACTGACAGGTGACGCCGTCCTGCGACCCCAATATACCGGGGGGGGTTTTCTTTCTCTCGGGAGGATGACGATGTAATCGCCTACCAGACTGACTGGAAATATTAAAATAAGCCATCAATGTATGCTGAGACTGACTCAAGTTGCCTAGATAGTGGGCTTGGAACCAACCAATTTAGTCCTCAAGTACTAATTTACACAAACAAGACATCTTGCTGACCGAGCTAAACTGGAGCAAAGGAAGTCCATCGATCCTGAAGGGTGTGTGTGTGTGTGTGTAGCGTCTGCTAGCTCCAAGAGATCAAAGTAGGAATATGCAAAGAATATCTTGAGAAATGACTGTTCAAATTTACAACAGGGATTCATTATTTCTTTATGGGCTCAACAAGATCAGCACCCGGGTGTCTGGAATTCATAAAACTACTGGAAATGCCAGAGAAACAACAAATATAAGAGAAGATGAAGAGTGAGAATGCTAGAAAATCTTACAGTATCGTGAGAATGGAACCTTGTTGAACATATATATATATATATATATATATTGTATATATCGTATCATCGTATGAATGAGCACGTTAGCTGCCACTGGGAGCAGCAGTGTTTGTTTGTAGGCTGTGGTGTATTGGGTTCTGCCGAGCCACTGCCAGGTTGGCAAGGCTACCTCCTCTCAGGGAGATGAGGGTTAGCAATGCTCTCACCCTGTCAAGGGCAGGTGGGTGACACCTGCTGGCACCGGGCCACACGGAAAGGTGGTAATCACACACCGGAACGCCCCGACACCCCCGTCACATTGGGTGTCTGCCGCTCATGTATCCCAAGTGTCACTTAATCAGGGGAGCTTTTACGCCACAGCGGGAGTGCAATGTGTGTGTGTGCGTGTGTGTGTGTAGTTTGTGTAGACGTGTTAATTTGTGCAGTTTTGTGATGAGTGCAGCTGTAAAAAAAAAATACTGTCTTCCCCAATACTCCATAAAGGAAACAAATCATTTAGACATCAACATGCTGCCATGCTTACTGTTGTATTTGTTAGCATTAGCACACACACACACACACCATCTGTGCAGACTCACCAGTCGTGCGTGGGGGTTTCGGTGGTAGTAGACCTCTTTGTATTCATCCATCCAGACCTCAGCGGCTCTCACGCTGTTCGCCAGCGCTTTGCTGCGCGAGTAAGGGGCTTTTTTAGGGAATACATGGCCCACATGGGAGCATGGGTGGACCTCCAGGACGCCCCCGCACTGCCAAATCTAAAAGACATCAACAACAACACCACCACCACGAGGATTTGGTTAGCCTCTCTCCGCCATGACTCAATCACTCAACACAAAGCGCAGCCTTGTTGTGGAGGAACTTGGAAACAGAAAGGCGGTTTTGAAATATTTTTTGGTTGCTTCCCTTTGGGAAATTGCAATTTAAGTGTTAGAATATTTGGCCTGTTTTCACTGGTTGTTAAGTTATAATTCTTTCAGGACACATGATGCAGTGAACCAGATCTGGATGCCCTTTTAATGCTGTGTGTAGTGGTGCTAAAATGTGCATTTTTCACGTCAACATGGAGACAGTATATGAATTGTGCCTATTTTTGCATAAAGCTAGGGCTTCACACATGCACATGTAACACACACACACACACACATAATCTCTTACCCTGAAGGAGAATTCCAGGTTCTCTCCTCCCCACACCTCCATCCCTGTGTCGTATGTGCCCAGGTAAAGGAAGTAGTTCTTGCTCACAGCAAACAGACCACCTGCCATAGTGGGAGACCTGAGGAGAAAAAAAACAACACATCAGATGACAATCTCCGCGCATCTTATAAATGATGATTCCTTTATACGAGACGAGTGATCTACCAGCTGGCAGCAACAAGTGTTGATTTAGAGACGATTCTGTAAAGCAATCCTTAAAAAGTGTTCACCTGATGACATCGATGGGCGAGCGGCGGCGTTTCTGTTCATAATCTGGGACGGTGTGCCAGGTAAAGACCAACCGCCAATCGAACCCCCCGATCTGGGGTTCACCGGAGTTCCCTAAATACTGGAAGGTGTTCCAGTCGATCACATCAATAACAGGACACACCACAGCCGACGGCTCCTCTTTGATCCTGGAGAAGAAAAAAAAAAAAATGAGAGAAAAGCTGTTGACGGGGAGAAGCCGTGCTTCTTGATCGTCTCAAATATCCGTGTCAACTTTAAGTGCTGCCCTTTCTCCAAAGAGAGCCCAGTTACACTTTGCACAAAATGCTCAAGAAGAATTGAGTCAGTTCTGACCTGTGGAGCAGGGGCTCTAACCAGCCTTCATGACACTCGCAGTGACAGTCCAGGAAGGTCAGCACGTCACCCGTGGTGCTAGCCGCCCCGAGCAGCCGCGCCCGCACCAACCCCTCCCTCTTGGTGGCCCGGATCAGACGCACCTTCCTCAAACCCGAGATGTACTTCTCCAGCGGCTCCTTCAGGTGAGCTTTGGGGAATTAAGTACAAAAAGTAAAACAAATAACACCTAAAAAAAAAAAAATCGGATGAATGTGTCGTTTTCTGTGTGTGTGTGTGTGTGTGTGTGTGTGTGTGTGTGTGTGTGTGTGTGTGTGTGTGTGTGTGTGTGTGTGTGTGTGTGTGTGTGTGTGTAGGCCGTGTTTGTATTTAGAGCAGTTATGTTTCTCACTTCAAACATTTAATGATTAAAAAGACAAGCTCACCACAACAATTACAATCTGCTGCCAGTGTTTGATAGCAGCTGGTAAATAGGGATTATTATTTTATTGAGTTGTCTTCAAATATTGACTTTTACAGACTCGCCTTTATTAGGTGTAATTGTTAAGTTCATTCTCACATAAGTAGACAAATCGGTACCCTTTATGTGTGAGACATCACGAGGACAGTACTTCTGTCTGTATAAGAAAGTCAGACTCAAATGTGCTTTGATGTCAAAAACATTTGGTGTGATGTTGATTTTGTCCTCAAACTATTTCCCCATATTGTGGCAGAGGGAGAGGCAAAACATTGCTTCACTTCCGTTTTACAGCCACTCCCTCTAAGTGGCTCAGCTCATTACGTTCAGTCTGAGTACACAAGACAAAACAATGAATCACTTTAAATTACAACAACGCGCTGCTGTCTTTTGACAAGTCCTCTTTAGGTCATCTGCATCCAGCCACAGAAAGCTTTGCTTCTTCTTTCATTTTCATTCTTCTCATTCCAGATTGAGTGTGATAAAAAAAAGCCCCGTGCTTGAAACTGTCCTCCAATTTACCATCCACGCAACAATGTGCACTGTTAGTAATTATTATTACATCAGGGATTTGTATCTTTATATGGAAGATTTAAAAAAAAAGCCCAGATGTGTGACATTGATATCTGTGTTCGTCTACCTGGATGCATATAAAATTCCCCTTCATCACCACCTGTCACTAGCTTCCTGTATCTCTGTTTGACTTTCCTAATTGCCGCCGTCACTCTGTCCTCCTCCCTTCTAACCCAATCTGACAAACCGGTGATTGACACTTGTCCGTTCGCCTCCTTGTGTGTCCCTCTGACAACCTTTCTGTCCTTTCTGACTGTCAATCAGCCAACCCCGGCTGCCCCCTCTGCCTGTCCATCAGCCAGTCTGTCTGTCTGTCTGCCTCAGCCTCCCTCCATCAGTCTGTGCTCGTACCTCTGTCGCTGTAGTCGTCCACCAGCACCACCTCTTTCAGCAGGATGTCGGGCGACGTCTCCAGCACGCTGTGCACCGTCCTCAGCAGGGTGGACCAGGCCTCGTTGTAGAAGGCGATGACCACAGAGGTCGTGGGCAGGGACCGGTAGTCATACTTCACATCTCTGCACCTGCAATGTCAGGAGAATTGTACATGTTAGTGGGCAGATTGAGGAAGGGAGGAAGATGAAACTGGGATAAGACTGACAAAAAACACACAGTGGCGTGGTGCTTAAACTTGGTTGCCAAAGTAAATACTGATAAACAAAGAAGTTGCCTTAACATTCAGATAAGGCAAGCAGCAGCAAATACTCATTGAATAACTTTAGGAGTTAGGGAATTAAGCTTTTCTTGGGATTCACAGTGTATAACTTCCTCTTGAACCTAAACACAGTGTGTTAATAGTGTTTCTTTTGTATGATTGACAGCTCTCAACTACTCACAGTGGGTTCCATCTCTCTGGCAGTTTACGGTGCAACGACAATTTATCACTGACATAAGTGTTAATCTGGTGTTTCTTGATGCTCTCCTCCTCTTTTCTTTTCTCCTCTCCGTACAGATTGAGTTTGACGGCTCTCCCCCCTTCACCCAGGGCATTTAGACCCGGGGGGGGCCTCTCGTAGACGGGCTTCTTCAGCTCTTCGTCTCCCACCTCTCGCTCTCCGGGGGCCTCTCCCCGAATCGTCGCGCTCACTTCCCCCGAGTTGTGTCTGAAAAAGACCAGGTACCCCACCAAAGTGACACCGACGAGGACTAAAAGTAACTTGGGTCGACTCCTTCGTCCGCAGAGTGCCATCGTGTTGCTTCCTTTCCTCGAGCGCAAACTTCTCGTGCCCCGAGGAGCGGCGCTCCGCTGGCACCGATAACGTTACTGCAGAAGTAACGTTTTCCGTTTCACCAGCCCTCGTCACGTTTCCGTTTGATGACTTCTAAATGTAGTCCGCATTCCTCCAGGCGCAGTTAAAGTGACTTTGCGTCAAGTTGCAATGCGGTCTTATAAACGTCCAACGGAACCTGTGAGTTTCGGCTACTTGTTGAGCGGAACCTTGAAGTTTGTATGAGGACGGACGTTGGAGGAGGATACTCCTCCCCCCTCCTCTGTTCAACTGCAGAAATGTGAAAGGATTATCAAACTCGGATTAAACTAGTTAGTTATCCCTTCGCATTAGCGCTAACTGTCTAGCGCTACCTGACCGGTGGGCTCCCACTGGAAACAAAACTAATCCAGGTCAAATTAGAAACTTTGTACACTCTTTCACCTAGTTTTTATTGAGGACATTCAATGGTACGATTAAAAAGACACATTTTAACTCGTCCTAAACATTACAACGAGTGTCCAACAGCTCCTATATCGCTAAACACTTTAGTATTATACCAAACTGTCGGTAAACAGGCAGAAATCTGCCTCACGGCTAACGTTACTTGAACTTGAATTAAGTTAAAGCCATTGTCAAGTGAGTGGAGCTAGCAACTACGTTTCCGGTTAAGGAGTATCAAAGTAAAATTCTGCATAGCAAAATGCTGCAAATATGTTTTGTTTTTTTCTTGGGGTAAATCATAAAGACGCTTTGTTATATATACATATATATATATGGGTTTCTGTTTTCATGGTTGATTTAATTTGAAAAATGAAGGTGTTATAATTTGTATTCTGGTCCTGGGATTGCAACGCACTTTTACTTTGAATGTGAAACAGTAGAACAGGAAGTTCAATATATTAGCTCCTGTAACTTGATAACGTTGAAGTTTAGAGCCAGTGTAGTGGCAGGTAAATCTTTGTTACCTTTGTTGGGGGGGGGGGGTATCATGGCCTGAGATATTTAATCACGAACAGACCCTTTGAGTCGATGTTCCGATGAGTGTTTTCTCAAATATCAGAAACACAGAGTTGGTTTATTGAAATGTTTCCCGGTTCCTAACATGTAATAAACCTATGTGGGCCATGTTACTAATTTTAACTGTTTACTGCACAATCTGGTACAGTTCTTTACATGTATCGGTGAGTTCTTACTAGTAACATGACCCCAGCCCCACATAAAACACATCCCAAAGCTCTAAACCACTCTGAATCCTCTTCACTGACCCTGGGAGAACCCAGTACCCCAAACCTGGAAATCATTTATCTTGGTGGTCTTCTTTATTATGCAGCCAGTTGTCACTCATATGTAACCGATATCAAAACTCTTGACACCAAAGATGAAATTCGACACAAAATGTATGGTTAAGCAAATTAGAATTGTAAATAATTAAGGCCAACGTTCAAGGCGAGAAGGTAATTTGAGTGGCATACTGCTTTTGATCGAGTGTTCATATTGAGAAAACTACAAAGAGACACGGGAAGGCAACAAGTCAGCCGGAGTGTTGTAATATATCACGGTAGACTGGGCTTGTGTGTGTCAGAGAAACAATATTAATGTCAATGCATGAGGGCGTTTTCATTCAGGACCGGATGATGGAAAACATTTTCCATGCAACAGATATTTGGTGCAAACATATTAACAGGGAAGGGAAACAATGGTGAACTGCATATGCACCTTTAGTAAGGTAGGATCCTCTCTGTTGTAACACACATTCATTAAAGAAACATTTCATAACTATTATAAACCTGAAAGTCACCAAGCAGGGAGTGAAACAGGCAATTAGAACAATTACCTGGACCAACCTTGATGATAAAGAGCTTTTAACTGAACCAAGGCTTTCATTAACTTTTCTCTGACACAAGTAGCTGAGCCTGTCTGTCACACCTCATGTCGGTTGTGTGTTGATGACTTTGCATGAATGTGTGCTTCCTTCAATCAGCAAAATAAGGGTTTCCCCACTCAAAGACTAGACGGCTGCCTTGGAGAAGTGGATGGGACGCCACGAGTTGCAGCAAAGTTTTCAAAAGCACTAAATCTGTCCTGAAAAGGAAATAAATAAGTCACACTGAAACGGGATTTGGCCAAAGGCTGTTATTAAGCAATCAAAGAGGGATTTGAATGACATGAGGTACGACAGGGTCAATCAGTTTTCTGTTGTGCTGCTGCAATATTTTAATAGAGGCCGGTACTCAATCAGATAGATGAAGCCAAATGTTTTACAGATTCCGTGTTAGAGAAAACTCAGAGCTGGAGGAAGAGGAATCACGTGAAGGAGATGGAGAAGATTACCTTAATGCAGCAGACGCACGAGGACAGCTGCAGCAGCATCAAGAGGATACAGTAGTCAACAATCACCATACTATTTATAGCATGAACACAGAGTTGTCTGTGCATATAACCAAATATAACGAAGAATCTAAATAATCAAGGGTTAGAATAAACAAACCGTATGTTTAATGCGCTGTACATTGTTGCTTACAGTGACGAATCATTATCTGGAACCATGGACAGAAAACAATGTGGACAATGCACAACTAAAACATGAATGTAATCTTACACCATTTGTTCTTCTCAGTGGTTTCCACCGTCACCAATTTGAACTCCCCTCCTGACCTGGACTCTGGAGCCAGTGAAAGGACTATGGGCTGCCTTCAGTCGTCAGTGTTATTCGCTTTTCTACCAGTAGGTGGTGCCAAATGACTGAATACTGAAATGCCAGTCTGAGTGGAAGGAGCACTGGGATGCTGTGGCAGATTATTTTTTTTTAAATGCCAGTCTTTAGTAAATTAACACATCCGTTTCATGTTGTCTTTCACGCTTCCACACAATGAACAGCTTAGTTCTCTTTTTTGCTGTATGTGGCATCGCTTGCACCAGCGAACAAGATAAAATAGTGTTGCTGTCGCAACAGATAGAAACAAAGAAAGAGACACTGAGCATCTGTGGTTAGTTTTTTTTATTCTCTCAATCATCCTAACAGCTTTTATCATCATTTAAACATCCATCCCATTTCCAGTCACCCTCTTCTTCATATCAAATAATCATTACCGTCCCCCATCCCTTTTTGCATTATCAGTAGTTTTAAAAAGGTGCACTGTCCCACTTTGGTCCCTTAAAACAAACATTATTTACAAAGGTAACACCAAACAGGCGTCATCGTACATGTTCACCTCCCGTATCCACTGACTAGTATGAATATCTTGTTTTTCATGATTTCAAAAGGACGACAGACGCCAAACATTGCTCAGCGATAAGCAGTCTTCGGCAAATTCAGCTGCAATTCGACAAACATTTCCACAACAGTTACTATGCACCTCTTGGTCATTGAATCCCAGCAGAAAAACCAACAGGAGTGTTTTATGGATGCTGCTTCAAGTACGGTTTACACACACAGGAGTCTTAAAACAGTCTGGCACTGCCAAGTGGAACGATTGAATTAAAAATGGCTCTCCCTTTTAAGGGTTTTTGTGTCTAAATCAAATCAAATGCATCAAGCCAGTGTTTTAGTTTTTAGCATTTAAAACACATTTCTAAATACATTCTCTGGCACATTTCATCTCGGTAAAAAACAGGTTTTTTTGACAACCTTTCAAGGCACAGTGACAGATGAGTTTAGAGGGTGTTCTTGATTTTACACAACAGAGAAGAATAGATAAAAAAAAACATTCCTGTCAACCTCACTAAGCCCTCTGGGGCAAATTGCACTTAGTACAAACGCTTAATGAATGCTTCAGGTCTTGTTCGAGCAGCATTCTACCATGAAACTGGCTCCACAGACACAAGATAGAATTGAGAAGCGGTCTAGTGTGACCGCAGCGCTCTCTTCCCCGTTTCCCCCTCACATGATGAAGCGTGTCGGGAAGTAGCTGGTTTGTGGCTAAATGCTGCTGACCGTACATTCCAGGCACGTCTTCTCTGAGCAGCCCCGTCTTTAAAACTGGGTTGTTGTTTGTTTTTTTTGACAACTTCACAGACATTTATTTATTCAACAATAATAATTCATCTTAATTGCACATCAAGGTAACATTTTGTAGTGCAGCGTGATTTTTTTTTGCATGTCGTTTTTTTTTCTAGAAAATGCGTCGGTCTCCTTGAAAGGCACTTCTTCATGTGCTGGGGACAGTCGAATCAGTTCAACTGCTTTCAAGTTGTTGCATTAGAGACAATAAGGACACTTCAGATGTGCCCTTCACTCCATTTTGGTTGCAGAGGCACTTGGATGAAGTAACATAAAAAAAAAAAAAAAGTAAAAGTCACTAGTTCAGGCAGTCAAAATAAGCCTCGCCTTGCAATTCTCATTCATTCTGCCACGATCTGCACTTATTCAGTCACTCAAACGGGTACAAAAGCTCTGAATTGGGCGACTCATTGGCTTAAAGTGACTGTTTCGCCACCTTTCATTTGCTCAGCCATCCCCGCTGGAAGACATCCTCTGTAGTTAATTGCACTATGGTAAACGAAGGTCACTTGAGGTTCCCTGCTACGTCCTTACTTCCTCCTCCTACCACTCAAACTTCCACTGCTGGTTCTTGTCTCCTGGGGTGCACCGCCTCATCTGGGTGTCCGTGCGGCCCTCTGGTGTGCGGTAGGCTGTCACGCACATGTCGGAGTGAGGGTGGTAGACGGTCCCGTCCTGACAGGTTTGAAGGAGAACGTTTAGATTACAGGGAGGACAGTTGGTGTGTGTGTGAGGTTTAGTCTTGAGGAACAACGGGTACTTGTGCGTATGTGTGAGAGTGTGAACCCCTACCGTTCTGAAGTCCCAGGTGATACTGGGAGGTTTGGGCTCTCCGTCACTGGGGCAGTGCTTCATACTGATGGAGGTCTGTCCCTCGGTCACTTCGGCACACAGCTCCGTCACCGAGTTGAAACGGATCTCCTTTTGAGTCGTGTATTCAAAGTACTGGAGCAGAAGAAAAGGTTTAGGTGGGTTATTTGCTCTGCACATACAGCATGAATATGTCCGTGGTTGTGTATCTTTGCCACGAAAAGGAAACTACTTTGGAAAGAAACCAAACTGCAGAAACAGCAGTGACTGAGAGTGAAGCTCCACCCCCTTTCGAATTGTTTTGGTGCAAACTCTCTTTCTACTTTAAAGGCTTTCTTAATACAAAGAAAGAGAGATTAAACAGCACAATAGTGCTCTCTGGCATGTTTTCTCCTACCAGGATTACAGGATGCTGTCCTGTTATGCTGCTGTGGGATCAAGTCCTCACTGAGCCACCATTGCATGGCGTGTCATGTGTCCGCCAAGGCGTCTCATCATCAGTATAGACGGGGCCTTGAACCTCTCAATCAACCAGACGTGAACACAAACCCAACTCTCCCCTTTTCCGGTGTCAATTCAACATCCTGGCCCCTCGGGACAAAAGATGCAACACTCCCCGGTCTTCCCGTTAAACGGCGGGTCAAGTAATCAATCTTCCCCCATCCTCCTCTTTACATCTCATACATCTTTCAGGTGCAACAGGGCCCATAATGGTCGTTCCTAATAAAAGACTCACTCAGGGCCCCCCCCGTCCCCGTCCCCGTCCCCGTCTCTGGCTTTAAACTTATTTACTCAGGCTGTGCCATTGATTCTGCCGACAGGGCTCATGTGTCTCTTAAATGGAACGTGGTTCTTGTGTGGGCCGGGGGAATGAGGAGCGGGAGGGAGGCAATGAAGGGCCTTCGAGGCTTTTGTTTCAGCGGGGAGCCATCCAAACATTGATTTTCAGTCACACCGTGGTGCTTTTCTGTGACTGGGGGGACACCTGATGCGGCGCATCAGCAGGGTAATCAGAGGTATCAAGCAGATTCACGGAGAGGAGCCCTGCCTATTGTCGGACTCACTACATTAAATATACATTCTCACAGACAAATAATCTGCTGGTTGCTAAACCATCCGTCACTGGAGTTGGCAGGCATTCGGTTTAAAAGTACCTTTGATGCAATTGTCCCAATATTGGGGGGTCTATGTGGGGGCAATTCCACACTCTTTTTCCCTTCATGAAATTCAAGTCATAGTGAACACGCCAGCGGAGAGCAATTTTCCTTTGTGAATGAACTGTGGCGGCTCGTGTTTTTTAAGGGTTAGAAGAGAGCGTTGACATTTCAAGTCACATCTCCCACTGGGCCATGAGACTGTGACAAGAGAGAGAATAAACGTGCATGAGAGGGAGGGACAAAGACGACGTAAACCAAGTGGGAAATGCCTAATGTACCTGGTTGCCTCCCTGGCCGTGGCAGCCAAACAGAGAGAGGTGGGCACCTGTGGGATTGTGCTCTGGGGAGTTGTAGTCCAGACACTCCGTGTTTATTCCTGCGCTTCGCACCTGGCAGGAGGAGAACAACACATTTGAGAAAATGCCGTAGCTTCAGGTTATTGGTGCGATTGGCGTCCGTACAAATGATTGATAACAAATACCATTCCAGATATTTGAGCAATGCCATGGTTACGTGGAACATGTGGCAACATGGCAAAGTGGTGGATCTATGAATGGACAATGGAGTACTCTTTATGGCTTTCAAAGTGCTTTGTCTGGAGTGCAGCCTTCTCACTTTTCAGCAGGATTTTCCCCATGTCCTGACCCAACCTAACACCCAATTCAGACTCAAAGTAAATGGAACACAGAAAGCAAGATACAACTGCAACGCCTTTTATTTTTTTTGACTTCCGTAACTAGGCTGATCTGCGATTAGTGTGAATGGAAACGCTGACGCTGCACTTCGATTGTAACAGCACAAATATTGGAACACTGATAGCAGACACTCACAGCCCCGTGCCAGCCCTCCTTGTCCTCAGGAACATGGAGTTCCGGGTAGATATTCTTCAGATACCAGTCAAAGCTGTTGCACGTCAGCCTCTCCCTCACCAGCAGCCGCTCAGAGATATCCCCATAGGTCTCCTGGAACGTGAGCACACAACGAATGTTTGTTCACGAAGCGAAAGAGAATGTCAACGGTTATTGAGAACACACAGACAACATCATTTCATCTCTACCCTTTGACTTTTATTTACTACAAAACATTTTGTGATCGATTTTTAAGCCGCTAAAAGAAAACAGTCGCACCCTAAAAGCACATTTTTACATCCTGGATATGTCGTCTACACCAGGACATCAAGTAGCAAGATCAGATAGCTGTGTTTGCTGAGGTAGGGAACTCCTTAAGGCATCAAAGTCCAGAGCCTTCAAACACGCTTACACCTTTGCGCTGCCTGAGGGTGGAATGTAACTACGGGAACACTATTTCAGTCAATAACTTTCAGAATACATAGAATATTTAGCTGGGATAAACAATTGAGGAATTCAGTTTTTTTTAAACAAATAAATAAATAAGATTTGAATCCTTTGGGAAAACTTATTCTACAATAAATCTCCAAAAAAAATGGAGTACTATTCCCAAGCGATGTAATTGTCTGTGGCTCTGCAGTCTGTTAACATACTAATATACTGACACCTAGTGATCTGGTCTGGCAGTGTTCTGACCAGGTAACATATTGTTTGATCAAAGATCCCCCAACATTAATAATGTACTTTTTTTCTTTCAGATAGGTGAAACTGAGATACATGAATTTTTGATGGCGCCCAAAGCTCAGAACCTGAGAGGCACACGGCTCGTGAACCGCATGCACACTCGTGCACGTATCTCACACGTACGTATGACTGCGTCAGACAGCGTTTCATCATTTGTTGACACCTAGACAGGTGAATCGTATCAAACATTTAAATCTGAAGTACATATTACAGTTTTTGGGGCGATTTCTTACACACTTGCGGAATTCGGCTCATTGTTTCAAAACTCTACCCACAAGCCAAATAAGACCGCATCACAAGCACCGTCATCCCTTGTCCCCCTCTTCTCTCTCTCTCTCTCTCTTCCTCTCCCTAAATTGGGCATTGTCGATTTCAGGTATGTTTTGCATTTTGAATGATTGCAAGAGATTTAATTCTCAAACGCGTTTGTCTCACGTAAAAGAAACAGTGTGTAATGTTTTTGCAAGAAGTGTGTTGCAAAGTGCAAAGCAGAAAATGTGTTTTTGTACTTCTGGTGCATTTGTTTAAGTCGTGTTTACAAAAGTTAAGCTTCTGATGCTTTTGTGTAAGCAATCGCAAAAAAAAAAAAAAAAAAAACTGCCTTTAACAAGACCGAGCTCAGCGCCACGACAGTGTGTCCAAATATGATGCGGAGAGTATTTTTAGGTCAGCGTCTTGCATTCCTCACAACAGCATCACAGCGTCTAGCTGGACAGACTGTTTAGAAACGTGGTTCCTTTAATCCCTAACTGTCCTACCCGTTTGGCTGGGGGATTCCGGTTGTAGAAGTGTTGTTTATAGGAGTCCATCCAAACCTCCGCAGCTCGTACGGTATTCTGGAGGAAGTTGGGCCGTGCATAAGGGGCCTTCTTGGGGAACACGTGGCCCACGTGAGAGCAGGGGTGAATCTCCAGGCTGCCCCCGCACTGCCACACCTGGGGGGGGGGGGGGAATCAGCAGTTACACAGATCATTAACCAAGTAGTTTATTGTCTATTGTACACCATGTGTGATATGAACTGACAACTAGTGAACTTTGGCACTTAACACTGGTGCTTATCACTGTCATTCAAGTTTGAAGTACCTGCCAATAAACTAGCAGGAATTAGGACCTTTTTGGCATGAGTCATTTGCAGTAGATCTGCTTGATTGGTGTTGACCGTTGTGACTGATGCAATGCCAGGAATCCTTTCTGAATGCCAAACAAAGCCGTTTACCTTCAGCCCCACCCCGTGGGGCTGCATTTTAAAAACAGCTTGGATTCATGCTATAAATTTGCATTGTATAATTGCCTGATCTTCCACGGTGGAAAAACAAACAACACCTTTAAAAGTTGTTAACAAGTTGTTAACACGGTGTTCCTTCCTACTTGAAGCTATGAGCTATGTTCCAATCAAACAAAGCTAAATCATTATCATACATCCACAGCCAAACAGCCATCACATGACAGTCCCTTCCATCTTAAGTCACCGAGCATTTTACCCCCGCCGCACCATATATTTTTTTTTATTTTAGCACTCAGGGTTGAAAACCAATTCACTGAACATAAATTATGTATGGCAAAAAGTCCCAGCGAGAGGAATTTTTATTTCCACATGCATAACACATCACTCAGGGGAACGGCCCATTCGTCTTCACACTGAAACCACATACACACTATAAATCATGCACACACACCATTTGCATTGCCTTCCTTTGACTCCTGCTACAAACTCACACACACACACACACACACACACACACACACACACACACACACACACACACACACACACACACCTACAAATCTGGGCCAATTTGATTGACGCAAACAAGTGAAAAGCGACACCAATGTCACAACAAGGTATCAGCCGATATCAGGGTGCGGTTTCAGATGGCTGACTGTGATCTGACACTGACATGTGTCTCTCTCACTCCAACTACCCACCGACTGTCAGCTGCTAGATGGATGAATGGAAGGATCAGGGGCATTACCCTATTAAAAAATAAACTGATTCTGAAATGCCAATCAACCTCATTGATGTCTCTTTGTCACAGTAACAAACACGCAGAGTCAATGGATGTTCTGTCTGTCAGAGATTTTGGTGAGAAAGCTAGATTAGTCACTTTTTCCCCACACATGTTGCTAAGTGGCATCGCAGTAGTGGCGACTCTGTGGAGAACTGAACTCACCCTGAAGGAGAGCTCCAGGTTTTCTCCTCCCCACACCTCCATGCCCATGTCATATGTGCCCAGGTGCTCGAAGTAGGCCTTGCTCACAGCAAACAAACCACCCGCCATTGTCGGAGACCTGGTAGAAACAGAGAACAATAAGGTGACGGCATAATGGTTATTTTCAATCCTACCTTCCCTTCCACAGGAAATAATTGAGTCCTTTTTTTAATCCCTAGCTTATTTAGTTACTCAACCGTCTAATACACCGGCTTAAGAAGGCGTGAACCACCTTCTTTGTTAAAATAAGCCTTTACACCGGAGCTAATAATCAGCCTGTCCACACAGAGGGAAATTTCCTCATCGTGCATCACAGTTGGGGTGTGATCATAGGCACAACAGACCAGATGACAATGCAGCCTTTCCTCCAAACAACACTGTGTGTGTGAAGTTGCTATTTAAAAAGTAGCGGCTGCCACGAAGGCAAGGCGAATAAATGTAAGTGGAAACGTAGAAAGTAAGCAACACGGTAAGATAAACACGTACAGTGACAAATTAGCAGTGAAAAGGTGTATAACAAGCCAATCTTATGAAGTGACCTCCGTGAGATCAGAGCTTGTGAAGTATCGTGCCGTCACCTGATGGGGTCGATGCGAGACTTGCGCCTCTTGCGTTCCACTTCGGGGACTGGGTGCCACTGAAAGGTGAGTCTCCAGTCGAAACCTCCGATCATCGGCTCGTCCGTTTGCATGTAAAACTCAAAGGTGTTCCAGTCGATGGTGTCGATGACGGGGCACACAATGGTGCTGGCATTCTCGCCGATCCTAACCGCAACGCGTGATGGCCAATAACAATGCAGGAAACGGTGGGAGAAAATGTATATCTCTCTGGTTTAGTATTTGGTTTGGATTTCCAGAAAGCTCTTACTCATCTAATTGTGTTGAACCCACCTTTCCAGCAGAGGCTCAATCCAACCGGGGACACACTCACAGTGGCAATCCAGAAACGTCAGGACGTCCCCGGTAGCGTAGGTGGCCCCAATGAGACGGGCCCGGACCAGACCCTCCCTTTTGTTGGTGCGGATGAGCCGCACGCGGTCCAGATTACTGATGTAGTCAGCTAGTTGGGATTTCAGGTAGCCTGTTTTTTTTCACAACAAACACACACATAATCAGAATTTGTAACATTAAAGTTATAATAGTCTGTCTGTGTTCTGGTTGGGCATGTCTAGCATGGTCAGGGCAGTCAGAGGAGAGGAAATGATGTCATGGCAGCTCAGTGCACACTGAAGTAATCGTTACGGTGTAATGTCTCCGATAGACTAGCTGGGACTTTATACTAGTTCCATTAAGACAGACGGACGGACAGAAAGCTACTCCTGTATCCAGTTCCTGAGACCAAGTAGTAGCATCCTTCACAGAGTTTTCTAATTTGAGACAGTGAGACGCAGTTGAAAGCTCAGAACAGCTAGTAAGTAGACCTTTGAGTTGAGCCTATTGTAGACCATAGAAAGAATATTGCTATGTTCAACACTCAAGAATGTTATGCAATACTTCTCGTTTTTTGCCTTCTTGTCTTTTAATTTAAAAGAAAAAGGCCTGGATACAACAGCCTGCAATTACAAGAAACCCTCGTATGAAGCAAGCAGAGGCTAGAGCAGGGACACAGGGAGGCCGACATGGAATGACACCAACCGTTCATCCAGTACTAGTTCTGTAGTAAAAACCACAGAACTAGTCTGGACACATTCCTGTTAATGATGAAATAAGGTGTAGCTTTACTTCAAGGCATACTGGAAGTGGTTTGCTTTGTTGCTCCATAGATAGCATCCTTATTCTATATATAGCAGAGTCCCGCTTGACTCGTTCTCGCTTACGCTGTCATTGTGAAGAAAGCGCGACTGAGGTTTGGTTTTTCAGGATTCACTTAACGAGCGGCTCCTCTTTGTTTCTGAGCTTCAAAGAAGGTTTTTTTTTTTTTTTTTTTCTGCCAGTTTTATTTTTACAGACAAGAGAAAGTCATTTGTTGATTTATCGGTGCAGAGTGTCGGACCTCGGTCACTGTAGTCGTCAATGAGGATGATCTCTCTCAACAGGATGGCGGGCGTGGCCTCCAGCACGCTGTGCACCGTCCTCAGCAGGGTGGACCAGGCCTCGTTGTAGAAGGCGATGATCACGGAGGTTGTGGGTAAACGTCGGTAGTCAAACTTCTTATTTCGGCATCTGAGGTATGTGTGGGTGTGTGGGTGGGGGAGAAGAGACGGAGTTGACTTAAGCAACATGTACAGGAAGAATTTATGTATTTTTAAAAGTGCAGCATCCTAAAAAGGACACAAGACATTATTTTTTTTCAGCAAGTATTGTGGCAGGGGGGGGGGTATCTGGTCTTAATCCAGATGGCAGTCATTAAAACAATAAAGAGGCTCAGAAATATGGACGGGGGGGAAGGTATCACACCAGCGAGCAACATACCACAGCAGTGCTCTGGGGGAGACCACAGAAAGTTGAGCAAACAAGAGACGAAAGGAGACGGAACTGAGAGAGGGGACATGGGGGGGGGGGGGGGGGCAGCACTGGATGGAAATCAAAGTGAGAAACTGTCAACTAAGAACTTCAGGGAATGAGCACTAAAGGAGACACGAGGGGAAAGAGAAACCGTTATCTTCATTATTATGCATAATGACACTGAGAGGGTGTCACCACACCGTCGCAGGCTGAACCCACAACCACGACACCGTTGGAAGCGGGCTGGGATTAGATTAGAACAAATGTTTTCCAGGCATTAGTCGCGACCAATCAAATAAGCGAGAGTTTCATGCCACAAAACCTGCTCCCCGGAGGGAACTGATGTAATTATGGAGTAGGTGCAGTACGGCAGCTAGCGCTATACACGCCGCCCTAAAATAGATGAGACAGGCGTTACACATGTGCTTACATTGCTGCTAGGCATGAAGCCAAACAGAAACGGTAGAACTTCTGGGACAGCTTTGACGGATTCACCAATCCGTTAACTGAATGGACGCGATCCACAAATCTCACTTTATGCATTAACAGCCAATAATGACAGACTGGCAGCTCTACGCTGATCAATCACACCTCAGCTCCATGTGTATAGTTACTGCACACCACCTCTTTCCTCCGCTAACTCACTCCTTACTGTGCCTTTTTTCAAATTGTGCACTTGTCAAAGCTGTCACTCTGCCAGCGCAAATACGCTGTCACGCATGTCATAACACTGCCTCCAGCTGAGTGACTTTTTAAAATCTCCACAGAAAGCCGCGACAGAATGTGATGATGCTGGAGGAGCGATAAAAAAAAAAAAGATATCTCTCGTTTGAACGGTGTCTTTGCATAAGCGCAGCGTTTTGACTTTTAACCTTCCTCGCAGTTTCCTCAGCACCAGGAAGAAGATTAAAGCATCTTCTCAGACTACCTTTGGATATGCAGGCGACTCGCTGGAGAAAATGGTTTATTCCCATTTTCCCCGGGGCGAGATTCATTTCTCCGCGTCTGTATTTTTAGTTCCAATTTAGAAGATTTAGCATGACACTAATGGGGTGAAATGTATCCTTTGATGGTATCAAAAGGACTGCTAAAGAGACTATGAGCTCAACTGGGACACTCCCAATTCCATGACTTTTACATATATGATGGTTGTCTCCACATCTGGGTTTCATTAGGATGGGGAGCCAGTACGGCAGAAGGAGAAGCTATTAATAAAAGACGTCGTGCTTCATGTGTCATCACAGAGGCTGAGTTGAGAATAGCTGCGGACAACAATTGTGGATGGAAAAAATATATATATATTTCCATTCAGGCAGGCAGGAAGCTATTTACAGCAGCTTCAATAAGCCCCGCGATGCATCCCGAGAGCTTTCATCCTTGTTTCTAACTGTCAGTGGAAAACTGATCCCAGTAAAGAGCTCAACTTAATCTCTATTGAGTTATATATCCCTGACACAGTTGTAGCATAGTTATCAGCTCCATGCAGCTTTCAAGGACAGATATATATATATATATATATATATATATATATGGTAGAATATCAAAGAAAAAAACAAGCAATAAAGGAAGAATTGGTGCCTTTTTGCTCTACTCACTCAGTCATCCTGTGGTCCTGGATGTGCCGATGGAGGGAAATCTTGTCACTGACATAGATATTGATCGCATAGCGCTCCACGCTGTCCTGCTCCTGTTTCTTTTCCTCGGGGCCGAGGTTGAGGTGTGTGGCCCGACCCATCTCCCCCGGTGCATTGTGGTCCGGTGGCAGCTTAACGTAGACGGGCCTCGCCAGCTGCCCCTGCGCCCCGGACTCCTCCAAGGAGAGCTGCCTCGCCACGACATCGCGTTCTTCGTCTTCCTCCTCTGGGGAGGAAGAGGAGGGGAACGAGGAGCGCTCTAACAGAAGGTAGCCCAGCCACAGCACCCAGAGCAGGAAGCCAGCCTTGGCCAGCAAGCCAAGTTTTCGAGAGCAACGGCCCCTCATGACGGAGAGCCCGGGGAGGGGGGGGGGCACCGTGACCGGCTGAGCTTCAGGGGCGCTCTGGAGAACAGAAAGAGACACAGAATGAAATCAAAAACACGATCATTAGGATTTTTAAGAGGGAAGGAAAAGTGTAGGTATTGTGAGAAAAATCTTTCCAAGTTACGGCCACTGACAGGAGGAGATTTACAAGATGGAACTCTGTAATCAAAGCTCTTTCCATTAGAATGAGGTTTAATCAGGAGACAAGCCCATCCACAACTAAGTGAAGTTACTCACCTAAACACTTACGCACAAGTAAAATAAGTGCTTGCCTCTGAATTTGCAAGTGCCCCCCCGAGGACACCGCTCCAGTAGAGCAGACCAGTAGTAATCAACACCGAACGCCATAAATATAATTGCATGCTCGGGGCTGCATTAGGATGCTCATCAAATACAAATTGCAAAGATGGAAGAGGCTAAATTGCGCCTCAGCATACATTAATGCGCTGAATAAATTGAGTATGCGACGCACTTACGATGAGAGATGCGTTAACCTGATGAACTTCATTACAGCGGTGCCGTGTTTTTACCCAAAACTGTGCTGCTGCACATTTTTTTAAAGTCACGTGAGGTTTCCAATCAGCCGATTCATACTTGTTCATCAGCACCAATAGCAGGAAAACCATAACTTCATCACTTCAACCATCACTTTTAGGTACAGGATTAGCCTGGGTTTGTAGGTACAACAAAGGCTTCAGTTTAGACATGCGTGTTTGTGTGTGTGTGTGTGTGTGTGTGTGTGTGTGTGTGTGTGTGTGTGTGTGTGACAGATCAGCTTAGCGCGCCATGATTTCAAACAGGGTCGGGGTAAAAACACACCACTTAGCCATGTCGACACTCAACTGAATGTAATTACATAATTGTGTTGCATTAATATTAGATCAGGGTGCCATTTACAGCAGTGCCAGACGGTCTTAGCGCGCACACACACACACACACACACACACACACACACACACACACAGAGAGAGCTTTCTCTTCCTCACACCAGAGCACAATGATTTCCTAGAGAAAACACTCAAATAAAAGGTGCGCTGTGTGAAAGTCTATAGATCTGTGGTACAGAATCAGAGGAAACCACTGAGAGTCCTTCAAGGCGGCAGCACAGCCCCTTTCACTCCAGCCTGGGCCCTGGCCAGAGGAGGACTCAGGAGTCCTCCTGAGTTTACAAAATGGAGACGCCGGAGGACAAAAACCTCCTTTTATTGGCGATCCATCACACCTTCCACTCTCTCTGAATCCGATAGCCTTACTGGGGAGCCGTTTTTTGGAGGGACAGAGGCCTACGATTCATCTTAAATCCTGCTCCACTTCTTTTGGGCTAAGAGGGAATGAAACCAACAGTGGGCAAGGGATAAGATTTGCATTTAGCCTCACAAGCTGCAATCTGTGATGCGTGTTTCAGCCCGTCACGCTAAGAAGACTTTAATAAGAGAGAGTAATGGAAAAGGATGGGTCAAGGTACAGTTACACAGAGGAAACAAACCAGACTTGATTATCTTGAGGGTTAACTATGTGGCACATGAGAGAGACTCCAGTGCTCTCCGCGGTAAATCTGGAATGAACATCATGTGCGTGTGTACGATGCATTGGCTCATTTCCATCAAGGGAGAAGGACAAATATCCAGTGGAACCGGTCACAATAACAGCAGCTGAAAAGAAAAGCTCCACTCCCCAAAACCCGTTCGTAAAAGGAGCCGTAAGAGGATCACTGACTCCTCTCAACGACACAAACATCTCTTCGCTGCTTACATTATATCTGTATACAATACCGACAGCAGCGTGTTTTAAAGGAGCCAAGCTGTGATGAGGGAGATGAGGGATGAAGGGCTTCATTTGAAAAGCTGGGGTTGACTTGTATTTCTCATCACAATGTCTCTGACACACTTCCAAATGAATCCAAACAGACTTGAACTGTGCTGTGAAAACAGAGAGCTTTGACAAGTTCTCTTATCTTATCTTCACTACTAGTGTAGTGAATGAAATGTCGGCCTATGGATCTCTAGTGATGTAACTTTTGTCTTAAGAAGATTATCTTTTCGGGTTCATGGGGGGGGGGGGGGGGGGGAAGCGTTTTCACAGGTGTGAGGAGGAAAAGAAGAGCTTCAAGAGACAAGTCACGAGAATAGCTGCAGTCAACACGACTGTAGGTCAGCAACAGGTCCCCTCGTCTGACACATTAAAGATAACAAGTTGTCTTATAGCTCTCAATCAACGTCGCATGAAACATGCAGATTGGCCCAGTCGTGACTAGAATAATCACATATCAACTTTTTTTTTTTTAAAGCTATCATTAGCTAACGCTAAATAATCATCAAGTGTTGTTTTTTAACGTCAGTATTTAACTTCATTGTCAAAATCACAGCACCGACTAACTGTGTGACTTCACTGGTAGACAAGCAAGGAAGTCCAGTTATTGACAGCGCTAACAACCAAACAATAGTTTGAACACAACGTACGCGACAGTGACCGGTACAAAAGCACCATTTCTCTCGAGAAAGTACGAGGTTAACGACAGCTTGTTGGAGTTTACGTTACCTTCAACACTAGTTACATGTCTCGGAGGTTGCTATGGCCGCTGTCCCGTGTTCGTCAGGCTGACTGCGGTCTTCTTCCAGTCAAACCTCTGGCTTGCAGATGTCAGCATACCCACATCCTCCTCTTCTCCACGTTGTTGGGCTCCTAACCGGTGTCAAAGCAGCACACGAAAACAATACATGTTCCGGTAAGACCTTTCAGAATAAAAGCACGACGGGGCTGGCTTAAACGTGTGATGGACACTACAGGGTACAACAGCACCAACAGTATAATGTATACAACCTTACAAGGATGTATAAAGAGTGAGGGCGTAGTGTTTCGTTTACAGTAGTTTACCACTTCCTCTTACTGTTTCCTCAAACTAACTTCCACATACAAAAAAAGAAAAAACGTTATTTTATCTTACTTCCGGTATTGGTAGCATCATCTCCAATTAGCTTGATGCAGCACATTGCTAACCACTGTTAGCTGTCATCAGTCTCTGCTGTGATTTGCCTCTGGTTACGTGTATTTGCTTGCTACTCATTTTTATTATTAACTAACTATTAAATCGGTAAACTACGAAATAAAAGCATGTATTCGCGGTAACGTCACCTAGTGTATGGTGTAGCTTAACCTGAAAACTTCCAGACGTGAGTTTTTGATAAGTTGTAGCGTAAAGTAAACAAAAGCTGCAACAATCATTCAGAAATATTAAGGATAACTTTGTGTGTGTGTGTGTGTGTGTGTGTGTGTGTGTGTGTGTGTGTGTGTGTGTGTGTGTGTGTGTGTGTGTGTGTGTGTGTGTGTGTGTGTGTGTGTGTGTGTGTGTGTGCCTCATGGTGCCCATAGCTCACCTCACTAGTTAAAGTTCCTCCTTTAATTGATCAATTTATATAACTTCCAAAAATATCTATAATTTACTAAATTATAGAGCTATAAACTGCGACATCTGTAGCATATTAATGAACTGATCGACCCTTAGTCAGTATGTTGATTGTCAACATACTTACACAATATAACGTAACACATGTGCAGTAAACACATTTTAAATAAGTGTTTATTTATTTTTGCCACATGTGCTCACATTGCAACACATTTACAGAACATAGATACATTTAACTGGGATCAAAGGCTTTAAAGAAGGAATTAAGTTCATGCAATAGATGGATTTGTGTGATACATCAGGTAAATGAAGCATGAGACATTTCTTTTCTTCGACTTGGATTTGGATGAGGCACGTTTGGATGAGTTTCAGATTTTTCCGCTTTCAGAATATAATATTTAGGGAGAGCGGTTAAATCGTGTAACTTTACTTGCGGTCGGGATGGATTTGACAAAATTGAAGTGTCACAAAGTGTCTTAAATCCCGTCGTGATGTTCACAAGAACGTTGAAAGGGTCTATTGGTTCACCGCATGAATGGACAATGTGCCACATGTGCCTACACAAACAGACCTTCCCTCTGTGTGTTTGCCTTCATAAGCTTGGTTTGTTTTCCCATAGTCTCCATGTCCTGCTCACACCAGACCACTCTTATATAGTGTGCAGTGCACTGGTGCAGCCTGTTGTCAGGCAGACACCTGCGCCTCTTGGCAACTTGCCAATGTGCTTCATCCCTCCCTCTCTTTTCCTTCTCTTTCCCTCCTCCCTTTCTTCTCCCCAGTTGAAACAAATTGACACCTCTCTCTCTCTCTCTCTCTCTCTCTCTCTCTCTCTGTGAGACTGATGTGCCCCCATCCGGAACTAAAAAAAGGGTTCCATTTCCGTGATAGGGATCTGGAGCTTTCACAGCTACAAGGGGGGCTCTTGTACAGGTCTTGCATTTCAACCTTTACCCCCATTAAAACTGTTAATGAGTAGATGCAACTTGCCCTGTTTGCTCTTCATTAAAAACCCTATTTAATCAATTTAGAATCTAGTATTGGTTTACTCTCTCAGAAGATTTGTGCATTCAACAGCTTTAAGGCTATAAAGTTGAACCACTTTGGCAAAAAAAACTTTGTTCTACTGAGTTGCTCTAAAAAAAACAAGAGAAAAGTAAGAGGTTTTATTGACATCCAGAGAAATTCCAGTGTTTTTGACCCTTATGTTGAGGATCTTGATTTTTTTTGGTCAGTGGCCAACCAAGACTATTACTGTCCCTCATGATAATCCACAGTTGGACTCAGTTCAGCAGAGCATTTCTCTCGTTTGACGGATTTGAAGAACATGAGTCAAGCAGATTGGAAGAACCACATCAGTCAGTATTTGACCCGGTGCCATAAGCAGTAGATCAGATGTAGACAGTTCAAGTGAAGAGCGCCATCTAGTGCCTGCATGGAATACATCCTATTAAATGACACCTCGCCCAGCATTGGAGTCCTGACTTACCACTTTTATGGGAAAAAAAACAACAATCAGAGATCCAAGCTGGTTGCAGAAGTGAACAAGCACAAAGGGGTTGGTGCCCGAAAATAGCGTGTCAGTTAAATCCCTCTGGAGCCAATTTGGACTGAAACTGACCAGCAAAATTGCCCCGCTCCCTGTGCCTTACTCTGTCTCCCTTCCCACTCTGCTGCAATATAAGAAAACAAATGAAATACTTAAGTTAAGCGAAACATCTGTCCCTATCTTTGAGTAGACAATAACTCAGGGTCCTCTAACCTTTTTGGATGAAGGGTTTTATATCTTGAGCTGGAAAAAACCAGCTCACAACAATCTCACTTTGGGAGATTTTTATGTGTTTGCGTCGCGCTGATGAATGCCGGTTTATTTGAGTAAATCATGCAACCTCTAAAATAAGAGGCACAGAGCCAGGCATGCATGCTTGAGTTCGTGAAACGACTAATAAACTGCTGGGGGTTTTGTTGGTTATGTGTTTTTCCTTATCTGCTGCGAGGGTCTTAGGACAGAGGGTGTTGTGTGCTGTACAGATTGTCAATCCCCTGAGGTAATTTTGTGATTTGTGGTATTGAGCAATGTAACTAACAGAGACTTAAATTGATGCAAGGAGTGTGCGTCTTCTCTACATCTCTATTCAATTACAGCTCTATTCACTGACTTATGGGCCAATGATTTCATTAGCTGGTTGTCCTTTGTGCTTGATGTTCATTTACTCTGTTCGTGCAATAAATCATAGCGAATAGAGGTCACATTGTGGGTCCAGGCTCTTTTAATTTAATGGAGATGGATTCCTGGCCCACACTCTCCCTTAGCTAATTAGCTCCCCATAGAGCAGAAGACACACTGACCTCCATCCATAAGGCCTGAATATGGTTATCAATTAGTGATTCTGATAGTGAAGGTTAGGCCTCTGTTACGACCGTGGTCACGATATGAGGGAAACGGCCTGTTGTTACATAGACCAGTCAGATCTCACTCGTTGAACTGCGTGTCTCTAAACTGACGGGTGTGCATTATGCTCACAGTGCTGGTTAATACTTTACATTTCATCCCTCAGAGAGGTCGGCAAGTGTGCAGTCTGTTTTGGAAGTGGGTGTATACATGAGTGGTTTAGATTGTGACGCGCACAGGCAGAGAGAAAGGGACAGTAAACAAGTTCTGGATAAACAAGAAAAAAAGCACATTTTCGGTCTTTATGGCCAAAAGAGCATGATAGATAAAAAAAAAGAAGAAATAACCATCCATTCTGCTGTCTATCTGACACTCTTTCACCTTGGAAGGGGAGTTGTGCACAGCATTTGCTGCGTGTTGAATGGTCACAGATAAGACGATTGGCACGCCCCTTTTGATTCTGTGCCAGAGACTGCTGCTGCTGCTGTGTATTTGTTTGTGTGTGTTCCTAACTTTTTAGACTAAAGACTAGTTAATTGGTGACGGCTTGTCCACTCGCAGGCAAAAGCTTTGTCTCCATTTAAGAGAAAGCTGATATTTGGATCATTGGTTGAGATTAGGCTTAGGCAAGTAGTGGTTAGGGTTAGGGTAAGCTCCAGGAAATGTCCAACAATATACACACAGACACTCACACACCTCCACACACACAAACTTGTATGTGCAGGAGTGACATTTCAATCAATCTGAGCTTGTGGTGTTTTTTGGAGCACAGTTTTGCAATTTGTTGTATTTACAGAAATTGGCTAAAGAATAAATGTTGCTTAAAACCATTAAAAAAATGTGGTTTTAACGCACAACTGCGATCAGACACTGATTCCAATATAGCAAAACTGTAATCGGACATTGACATTGGCCGCCCACTTCAAACCACTCAGAAATGCCCACACAAAACAAAACACAGACAGAAATCTCTTCATTAAAATAACCAAAACCTTTCTTACTTTGGCGAAACATTTTGTACTCGGAAGCAAGTTTTCCTGAAGCTCAGTGAATAAAGATATGGATCATTTTCAAAGAGGTAGTGTTATATTATTATACTGAGATGTGCAAGTTAGCAGCCGACAATTTAGCTGTTGTGTATTTCTGTCAAATGACTTTTAGTCACTTTCAACTATAGCTATTAATGTTCTTCGCTGTTGTCACAGTGATTTGGTCTTTCTGTCGTGCTATTGGTTGTCTAATGACATTAAAATGCAGTTTGACAGATGTTCTGTGGCAGCTAATTAGCACCTCAGCTTTGTTAGCAGTGTTCATGCTGGCTCTCTTTCACACTGTCATGATGACTGTGCTCTTCCTACAAGTCGATGAGAAGCCAAAAAGTCTGTTGCAAAAAAGAAACTCCTATAATGTAATAAATATATCAGGGTGTATTATCCTCAAAGCAGCGAAAAAACACACACTAGAGACGGTTTTTTTCCCCTCTTCTTTTGGATGATGCTGGGCTTTCTGCTTTAACGTTTAAAGGTTTTTAAGGCTTAGCTGCAATCTCCCTGCATGCTAAGTGTGTATGGAGAAGAGTCAGATCCTTGTGGGTTGTTCTATCAAGTGGTTGCCAACCAAGGCTGACTGTGTGTGTGTGCTTGTCTTTTTGTTGTAGTGTGTATGTTGGACGACCATCACCAAGGTTGCAGGACAAAGCGCCGTCCACTTGCTCATGCAGCTGAGGTAGACCCGGAGCCGAACGTATCATCAGCATTATAGAGCGAGGGAGGAGGAAGACGAGAGGGGAAGATGAGCAGGAAAAGGGGTGAGGGAGAGGAGGGAGAAGAAGGTTTTGGGGAGGGTGTTGTCTATGTGCCAGTCAGCCCACTCAGCAGTCAGTCCTCGCCAAACAGGGGGCCCAATGGGAGTGTCTGAAAGACACACACACACACACACACACACACACACACACACACACACACACACACACACACACACACATCCACCTCCTCACTTTTTTCCAATCTCTCATCCAGCACTAGACTCCCCGGGCCTGTCCCTCAGTCGTCCAGGCAACACATCACATTCAGTCCAGTGAGCTCTAACTCGTTTGTTTCACTTTTGATTCACAATTGGAGGGGGGGGGGGGCAAGAAAGAGAAGCAAAGAGAGAGAGAGAGAGAGAGCGAGAGAGAGAGGGAGGTGGACAGAAAAGGGTGAGAGAAAACGAAGGAGAAGAGGGTGGCATGCAAACGAAGCTGCTCCTCCAGAACCGGCAGAAAGTTCTAAGACGCCAGGCAGGACGCCAGGTCAGCCCCTTTGAAACGGGTTCTGTTCAGAA
This sequence comes from Leptoclinus maculatus, assembly GCA_032191485.1. Classification (NCBI taxonomy): domain Eukaryota; kingdom Metazoa; phylum Chordata; class Actinopteri; order Perciformes; family Stichaeidae; genus Leptoclinus; species Leptoclinus maculatus. The sequence goes on from JAVDOI010000002.1 coordinate 28,243,701, forward strand.
ATGAGCACAACTGTCAAATAGCTATAATTGGCTCCTTCTTAAATGAGTGTGACAGCTGCGGATGGTTTGTTCCAGGGAGGGGGTTTGTGATATAGAGCATCTTTTCTCTCTCACTCTTTTTCATTTGGGACATCATTTATGGTAGCAAACACCCGAAGGATTGGTAGACTGAGCCTCATTTGTAGGGAAACAGTATAATAATTAGAAGCAAGACAGATAATCATCATGGGGAATTATCGCACAGCTGCCAAAGATAAAAGTGCATGTTTAGACTTTCAATCACGATGGTATTTGCCTTTGCTTATAGCCTTCAAGGGAACTCCGACATCAGGCAAATCAGCATCTGATCATCTTTATTTCAGTTCAAAAATATTTAGTTCATTGGTTTAGCTGTGAAATGCAGCATGAGGGAAGTTGTTTTTCGGAGGTGGTTGGTGAAACGAATGGAATGTGTCTGCAAGGTCAAACCAATCAGCAGTTAAGTGCAGTGGAAGAGAGATTTTCAATCACTGGGTAAACACAGTTACAATTCCCTCCATCCCATCTATGAGCACAAGAGTAAACACACACACACACACACATGCACACGTAGGTAAACAGAAACACAACCCACATCAGACACTATCAATCCAGCTGTATGAATCACAGCTACGCGGCACAGGGACCTGCTGATGGGGCCCCTGCCGAGCTTGAGGGCCCCCTTCTCTCCCTCTGTTTGCTCCTGATAACGCTGCTGGAATTGTTCCTTAGCCACCCTTCACATTAATCAAAAGCACTGGGACAATGCAATTGTTCAGCACTGGTCCCCACACTGGTGCTTTCGTGTCCACTGGACTCGTAAAAACATCTTCACCCCACCAGCAGCAAAATAATGTATCATCGGCGGATGCTGGAGTCCTGCTTCCAAATGAGCGACTGGCGACCGCCAGCACATGACTGAGGACTTTTAATATCCTCCTTTCCGCCACCGGTTGTGTCTGCCATCTCACTGCACCTGAAAATATCTTAAACTTTTGTCTACCACACTTTTTTAAAGACGCGTATGCTTTATTTCCATCAGGATGGGTTCAGATCATTTGTTTTTCTGCAAGGTTGGATTACTGGGAGGTGGATATCTTTCTGCTGATGAACTAAAAAAGTGTTGATAATGGAATGGAAAATTGTGCATTGACAGTAAATTAAAAGAAAACCCTTACTTTCCACCCGGCGGATCTTTTTTGGAACCTGAGCACATTAAATTCACATTTCACTGATGTATTACAAATCGTTTTATTAGTAAAGCAGACTCTGTTGAAAACACATTATCCCAGGCAGTCAGGAAATGCAGCCATTCATCACTTTTGTCTTTTTAACCCGTTTTTTTTAAAGCTCTGGCCCTTTAAGGAACTCCATCATAATTGGCTTCTCATCATTTCTGAGTGAATCTGACAGGGTGTCAACACATTTACGCATTCCTTGTCCCCATCTGGTGTGATTTCCCTCATTGAATCTACATCGCAGCCCCTTTTTCTTTTTTACAGCAAATCAAGGATTACGTGTACGTGCAAGAATGCTTGATGGAAATCCGCCCTGCAGGGGACCCCTTTACCCTTTAAAGTTTTTTGTTGGCATTCAGAATGAATGAATAAACCATAATGACAGTGTGCCGGTGGGTGCTGTGAGCTGAAAGTGAACACCTGTCACTGTCAGCAGTCTGCAGCTTCCTGCCACGGGCCGGCTGATTCACGGAAGGTCACCTTGTGTCTGTAGGACCTGAGCAAGGGTACTGGCAGCGGATAACTCAGCACTGGACTGGACTGAGGACAGAGAGGGGGGACACTTATCATGACTGACCCCTATCTGCTGTCAACTGGAGATTCATTTCTCATCTTTTGAAGCTGGTATCCCTCTGTCCTCTGTCCCTGCGTCTCCCTCCCTCTGCCTCGATCATATTTGCTACCTGATTTTCACACTTCATCTCTAACTCTTTTTAGCATTCAGATTTTATTTCTCCTTTGCTTTATTCACCTGTTTTTCACTTTTGCCAATTCTCTCTCTAACACACAACACACACACACACACACACACACACACCTTGTTTTGCTCTACCATTTATTCTCCCTGTCTGTCTCTGAAAGATAACTTTCCATTTGTCTGTTTTTATATGACGTTTTTATATTAAGTGTAGCTCTTTTGTCTCTCCCACTCACTTGTAGAAAGATTGAAAGCCTTTCTTTGTCTCTTTATCTGTCTGTCTGCCTCTCTCTATCTTTACACACCCACTCTCCCCCCACCGTGCACACCATGAGCCCTTGAGCTGAACAGTGGTACTCATGGGAGTTGACAAGGAGAGAGGCTGGTGGTCATCCAATACGACACTGGAGATGAGAAATTGTCCTCTGATCCAGTTTCTTCCTATCAGCGGATGCCAGTCAGCTGTGAATGTGAGATCCAAAAGACAAGCTTAGATTTGTATTTACTTTGCCTAAATTGCTTCAGCTTGGGAGATGAAGTTCAAGTCGATTTATTTTCCCTGCAAAGAGACATCCCCTCAAAAAAGCGGCGTGGTTTTTAATCTGTTCCCCATAACTAAAGGGAGCGTAGAATCTATTACACCTCAGGTGTCAACACAGTGATGAAATATGAGCTTTCATTAAAATCACAAGCAGATTCCCCCCCAAACTACAAGCCATCAGCCCGGTGAGGCTTAGCATATGTTGACGTTTGTATTATCAAAGTCGCACTTCAGCAGCCTCACCAGTGCATCACGAAATGTCTGACTGCCTGTTCCTGAGACACGGCTCGCTGGGTTTTACAGGAAATCTGTGATCCGAATCTCTCCATCAACTCAATGAACCTTTCAAGGGCATCACTCAGTGCAAGGACCCGCACACACATGCAGACACATGCACATACAACCACACAGGGACGCAGCCCTGTGCAAATATTTAATGAGAAATGACATTCAATTTGTAGAAACCATATCCTTATTACACTGATGGATGAAAGTGGATCATATCAGGATGCATGTCAGTTAGCATTTGTTAACTCTCCTACAACACAGCCAAACTGGCAATGCAGTTTGTGTTTGGCATATGCTCTAATAATATGGAGAAAACTACATGAACACGGGGGGGAGAAAACAAAATAGAAAAGGTGGGTAATGGGAATAATTTGAATGTTGTTTTCTGGGTATCTGCAACCTCGGTGACCTCCACAGCCAGATTATTCAAAACTTTTTGTGCCGTACACTTGGGCAAAGTTATTGTTTCCATTGACTGACGTGTCACTGTCACTCACCCTGTCTGAGAGTCTGTGAAAAGTGGCAGCTGTCACTGAAGTGCAGCCTTGCCCAGCTTTAATAAATCATCCCATCACTCGATTCCCCACTCTCTCCCTCTCGATCCCCAGCCTCTCCAGCTCCGTCCCTTTCACTTCTTATCGAGACCCGCTGCCTTTCCCTCCGCGTCAGTTTATCTCTGTTCTCTTTCCCTCCCTTTACTTTCCCCTTTCTGCTTGTCTGTCTTTATCTCTCCCAGCTGCCAATCTCTTCGTCCCCCTCACCTACCATCTCCAATTCCCCCGCTTCAATACTTCCTCTTTGCTCTCTCTCTCTCTCTCCTTTCCGGTCTCTCTTTAGAAGCTCATTGCTAAGTTGTTCAGAGCCACTTCCTCTGGGAGCTGTGGTACATTGAGCTTGTTCTAAAAGCTCAGGGTCTTTGGATGAAATCAGGTGCTGTGGGTTCCTCACTTTTGCAAAGTGATTGCAGAGGTGTGGTATAATTAATGGACGTCTCTCATGCACTCTCTTCTCTTTTTCTCTCCTCTTATTGTCAATATGCTCCCAGTCTGTTCACCTTTGGCCATTCACCCAATCGACATTATACACATTATAAGTGTATATACTGTGAGTGTGAATGGATATACTGCCACTGGAATGACTGCGGAATTGAATACGCTGCCATATACTCCATCTCGTAAATGATGTATATTGGCAATCCTTCATCACAGTTGAGCAAGCCTGACTTTATGAGGCTGTGGTGTCCACTCTTTGTCTTTGACTACATATAATATGCTGTAGTTGATTATGAGCATGCACCTGCACTTCAGCATGAATGACTGCACGTGAATAATAGTTGATTAACACGGATGTGAGATGTGTGATATAAGTATAACTTTTTCTCACTTTAACTCTCCCTCTGTAATGTTATTTTCTCTTATTCAGAGCATAACATAATGCCTGTATATCACCCCAAATCATTATCAAACAAACAGCAGTCTTTTTAACCTGGTTGCTGACATTCAGCCCGGGGGTGCCTGCCATGTCGTGAGCTGCACACATATCCAATCTAACACAAAGTGATGAGACACCGGTAATACGAGGACTTCGCTCTCGGCGTCTTCCCACTCCCGACCCGGCCTCCAGTCTCTGTCTTCATCTACCCCGCTGTGAACTAAATAAATTCCGTGACTTGATATTGCTGCTGTAGCATTACCATTAGAACTAGCCCATGGATGGGGGTTAAAACTGCAGTAGCAAGGGGGATAGCTCTCTCTCTCTCCCCTGCTCAATATGTAACTGCTGATTGCAGACACAAAGAGCACTGATGTGGAAAAATATGCAGCGCTGCAAATCCTTGTAAAAACCCAGCAATCTGTTAGATCTCACACTGATCTGTCCTGCTCACCTCTCTATGTGTGTTCTTGCCTAGAATTCTATGAGAAGATTGATACCACTCTCTTTTATACGGTAGCAGAAGCTACTGTAGTGCCAGCAGGTTAGCTTAGCTTAGCTTAGCATAAAGACGAAAGAAAACAGCTAGCCTGGCTCTTTCCAAATCTAACAAAATGTGCCTACAAGCACCTCTAAAGCTCACTTATTAACACATTATATTGTCTTTGTAAAATCTGAGAATATATAACACTCTCATGTGTGTATGGCTAAAGCCTAAAACTAGTACCATCATCCAATTAGCTGAGCAAATAAATCCTATTTAACAGCACCTCTGCTTATCCTTGACCTAAGCAATTCTTAGTCAACAAACACTCAAATGGTGGCGATAATCGATTAATTGATTTAATCGACAGATTTATAAAACTGAGTTTCTCCACAACAAATCAGACAAAAGCACCACTTTACATCTTATATTTACCAGGTATGTGCTCGTAGGTTAATTAAAAATAAGTCATTCAGCATGAAAAAGCATAAAGAACGACAAATCAACTGAAGAGAATTCTTAGTCGACTAATAATAATAATAATACATTTTATTCATAGAGCGCTTTTCAGAATACTCAAAGACACTTTACATTAAAATCATCATATAAAAAAAAGTTATACACTAAAATTGTAAAACACACAATATTGTTCACATATTAAAAGCAGTTCTGAAAAGGTGAGTTTTGATTTGTGATTTGAATATGGCGAGGTCAGTGCAGTCCAGACTAAGACCAAAATGACCGATTAGCACAGACATGAGAGTGGTATCAATTGTCTTTTTTAACTCCAGTCAAGAAAGCGAACAAGTATATTTTGAAGAATGTCAAACCATTCCTTTAATTTAGTCTTCAAACCAAAAGGAGACCACCGAGATCCTTTTCAAAGGATTCAAAATGTCAACTGCAAACACCCAAACCAAGTGGAAGAGGAAACTTTAATCTGAAAAGAAGTTACCCTGCAGTGGTTAATCTTGCAGAGGCCACGGAAAGATGTACACCAATCATAAAATGCCATTTCAGAGTTATTTCACCTTAAGGCTGCCTTTAGATCAGGTTAATAGGAGGTATGTCACAAAGATATTTGGTGGTGCTCTGGGCTATATAGTGGTAAATAAATAATATTGCTTCTGAGACATCTGCACCAACACGGGGTAAACAGTCAGCCAATGTCAGCTCACACCGCATTCAGCACACAGCCTCCTTTCAATCCCTCTGGTAAACAATCTTGGTCGGGGAGATTGAAAACAGCAAGCAGCCGCACCCGGATTTACATTCCAATCAAGAGACACCCCTGTCAGAAAATGGCTTCATTTTCTCCACTACACACACACACTCAATTATTACACATGCTAAAAAAAAAAGCACACCTGATGTGCACAGACAGAAAATCCCCCCCCCCTTCCTGGCCACGCCTGAATTGCGGTCACATCTAGTAGACGAAGGCACTGTGCGGCATCTCAGTCCTCTTGTTATTGAGATGAGAACAAAGACAAAGGCTATCTCGTGTCACGCTCCACCCTCTTCATCTATGCTGTCCGTTTTGGAACCTGAGGGGAGATGAGGAAGCATTTAAAAAGAGGCTCAGACAGCCCACACGTGCCTCCACTGCACCTGCCTGCCTTCGCCCAGAGGTACATCCCTGTTGACCTTGTCAGGAGCTATTACTTCACCAGGATGCTTGCTTCCTGGGAAAGTTGGAAGACAAGGCTCATTAAAAACCCTTATGGCTCGCATTGTGTTTATAGTTTCAAAAGAAGAATAATCCTCAATGGTGGTAACTTCGCTTTGCCTCAGTGCAAATGTCACCGGGGAGTTGTCCTTGTAGAGCTGCAGCTATACGCTTAATAAGACATGACCTGAAACAAGTATTGACTCTCAACTGGGAACACTGAGCACACCCCATTGTAGTCCAAAACCAATAATCCTTGAATCCCACTGTCATTACAAATACAACAGGAGTAATGTTTTTCTCTGAAGTGCTTTATTGACTTTAAACTGTGAGAAGGGACAATATTTCAACTTTGAAATCTACACTTAGAATGACAAACGATAAGGCACAAGCTAGCTGTAAAGTGAGGAGCAGGGTCCGCAGGATCCATCTGTTCTGGGAGCTCTGCCCATCAGCGTTGGGCAGATAGTAGCTGCAGAGAGGCAGGCAGGCTGCTCCACTGGCTGCAACACAAGACACGAGCGGAGAGGGGAAGCAGGACCCATGTCCTGTGTTACAGCCCCTGGCCCAGCCAACAGGTCACCTTCAGCTCGGGCCTGGCGTCAGCTGATCCACTGTGAAGAGGAAGACAGGGGGGGGGAGAGGAAGGAAATGAGGGGGGATGGGGAGGGGGCAGAAAGAGAGACAAAGTCAATTACAATAGATTCCTGTTTGAGAGACAGAGGGAGCAGACGGGAGAAAATGAGGGGAGAATGTCGGGACCAGAGAATGAGACGGGGAGCGGAGAGGGAAATGAACGAGCAGGGTAATAGAATGTAGGAAAATACTAATGTAGAGCGAATGAGGACGAGAAAGAGAGCGCCACAAGGGTGATGCACCTCAACAGACGCCACATTCATCACCTGGCCAATAAAAATGCCCTTTTTCACCTTGCAAAGAGGGGGTTGGACCTTCACAGCTATACATCTCACATCCACCTTGCTCGACACGCAGAGAAAAAAGGCTCCTCAGGCCCAAATTGCCTGACTAGAAAGTGAATGACTACTAGTGCCATGGGTCCACAGAAAAAAAGGTCTGTCTGATATGTCCTCATATAGAAGCCCTGTGGCAGATTCGGAGTGTGTCATTGGGAATAGATGCAATCATTATTATGCTTGTGCATTGCGTATTGAAAAGAAATCAGATCTGTTGGGGGGGAGGGGGGGAGGGGGGGATTTGGGCGTAAAAATCTGAAATGTGTGCAAGCAAACGGCTGTCTATGGATCTCACGGGGAAGCAGCTCGTCATAAAAGAGGCAGAAGGGCATGTAATCAATTCCCAAACCGCCCCCAAGTTGTTCTCTCTAGCCTGTAACTGGCATTAAAAGGTCAAAGCTGAGCAAAATTGCGTGTATCACAAACAAAGGTCTGAAAATGTCATAGTTTCACAGATATATCCTCATATCTGCAGAAGGAACATCAACAGACAAACAACAAAGATAAGCAACCCGCCTTTTTTCAGCCCACATTTCTGATGTGCACCACATCAGGGAATGCACCATTCCCGTCAGGATTGTTCTCCAATCCCCCCAGTCCGCTCAGAGATGCTTGCATCAGCCTCACTGGTTAAACCAGGCTTCTGCTTTTGTGATACAGTACGGTTAGGAAATGACGTGACTATCTTTCTCTCGCCTAGGTCCTTGTATGAAAATGGGTCCAACCTACATTTGAGACTTCAGGGACATGAACTCAGAGGACACATGAAAGGAGCTGAAGGACGAAACAAAGCAAAGAGAAAAAAGAGGAGAGCCGGGGGCAAAATTCAATATATTTAACGCTTTTTTCCTGTTCCAAGTTAAAAACTAAAATTAAAAAGGCTTGTAAAAGAGAGCAGTATTTAAATAAAATAAAATAAAAAATACAGTTTTGATTAGGTTTTGGGTGAGAGTGAATTCTTAGGATGCTTTAAAAAACAATGATAGAACTGCACTGGTATTTTATCAGAAAGGAGAGAGAAAGCCTGCACAACACTTGGGAATGATGCTTTTGAAGTACGCTGTCTGGAATATCTGATCTCCTAATTCAAGTGCATGAGGCCATCCGGGCCATTGGCTCCTTTTGTAATCAAACCCATCTCTCCTTTCATATAGGACACTTGACAAAAACAGTGACTAATAATGGATGGCATAGTACCGGAAACTGCTCTAGGCAACTTGGCTCTGGTGAGAAAGAGGCCACCCAGATAGTACATTTAATCGTTTACGTGAATTGCCTTTCATTACCGCGGCAACAATGGGTTTTTGACAGAACTGAAATGACTTTGCCAGACGCAAATTGCCGCAGACACAGCGTGCAATTAATGGGACTTATAATTGAAGTATTGATGTTGAATAATAAGTCCCACTTATTATCCATAATCAGGACAATGATCACGGATACGTGCCGTGCATCCCTTTAATCGAAACCTTATCATTTAAAAAGATCCTCCCCTATTCAAAGACTCACACAATGGACGACTCACCAATGGTGCATTGTGCCCGCTGTAACAATGGTGTGGCTCCTCTGATCAGTTTGTGATTTTAGTTTGCTGGCAGATCATAAGAAGAGGAACCGTGGCGAGAAAAATACACATAGTATGATTCTTACATTCACTCGGAAAATTGAAAATCAGCATACTAGATTCACAAATTTACATAATGCCAGCGTCCCTATCTTGCCCCCGACTTTATGTTTATTAATAGGACTGTTGTATAAACATGTTCATATGAGACAGTCGACAGAGCCAAATGCCTAAGTGAAAAAAAATAGCTGTCAAATTACTCATGGCAATTACTCAGGCTGTTCATTATCACATAGGGCGAAACAGATCGCTGGGTCCATCTTCAATTTAACAAAACTCCGCACACATAAATTTGTATTAGAATCCATACTTCGAATGGCTGTCTGTGTGCTTGAGGTCTTTCAACCTTGCAGATTGGCTCTGCAAACAATCCCTCAGTTGTCTGGGATTTAAGGGAGAAAAGAAAAGTCTTGTCTGGCTGCCACTTAGGGTGTGAGGCTCTGTATCATTTACTCCTCAAGCGGGGGCCGCAGGGAGCTAACAAATAAACAAGCGGCATCATTTTTCTACACAAGATTGTACCCATAACTCTTCACTTTTAAGCCAGACATCCGACTGGCACCTTTTAACGATGACATGGTTAACTGTTTGCTATCTGTCAAATACAGCGGCTAAACTTACCCTTGTGAAGAGGCTTACTAGTCACCTTACCGTGACAGTTGTGTACTCATATACAGCGTTTCAATGCCTTTCAGGGCATGTCTTTGAACACCAACCCTTTATCATTTTATGATGAAAAGCACATAATGGAAGAAGGCTTTACTATTCCTCGCTATTCCTCTCCTTGTTATTCCCCAGCGATTCACAACCTTTTACAAAGACCTTAGCTGCTCCCTCCACTGGGTCTCTTCCCTCGGTGTCTTGTGAAAGAGCCACTGTTCTCTTTGGTTCTGGATGCTAGAATCCTCCTGATCCGAACCAACACACAGTTGGATAGAACCAACATCTTTGTTCTCCTCAACCTGATTATGCACGGGGTAGCAAAGTACTCTGTTCCAGCAGCTCTGCTTCTCAAGCGTACACACCAGCCAACGCATATGTTCACGTAGGAATGCTCACTATGCCTTGTTCAGAGACACACAAACACACATCCTATTATAGCCTAAAAATGCACTTTGATACTGAGATCTATGAAGAATTACGCTTGAAGGCACCGGTTAAAAAAAAGAGCAGCGATAAAGGAGGAATATGCAATCAGGTCGAATAACCAGATCACCTCCTTTTTGAGTTTTCACATGGTCCTCTATCAAGAAGTACGGTGCATGCAGGAAGGCTTTTGTTGAAAATAGTGTAAGGGAAAATTGTGCAGCTTCCAGTAAGAGTGGAGTGACTCAGCCGTCTTCACAAAAAATCTCCACGGAGGTGTGATCACTTCAAATATTGAATGTTAAATCATATTTATGTCACACAGTGGCTGATGGTGAATGAAGCAGAATGAGAAGTCCTTGAAGTAATGTTTGTATGACTGTGTGTTAAGTCCCCAAAAAAAGCAACATTAAGAGAACTTCCAACCGGCACACAGGGAAAAAAATAAGTAATTTGAGCAAGTGATGCTGTGTGACCTTGGTCTTCTCTTCCTCTGTGTTTCTGCATCAGACCATTCATCCACACTGATTCGAAGAAAGGCTTTGATAAATGCATCACGAGCAGGGGGTGCTTGAAGAGCTTGTACTCTCCAAATGATGCATTAAAATGATGAACGCAGGTGTGGAATAAAAAACATGCACAGATGCGCACACTGAGACACAGGAACAAAGACGGGAGCACTAGCGGCTGAAAAGTAGTAAATAAGCTCAGGATTAGCCAGACTGCACTAAGAAGATGTTGAAGGACTACAACAAATGCAGACATTTATCAGGACGCAGCATAAAAAACGGAATCACTGAATGACCTTATCGCTATTAATTATGAATTCAAGTGGATACTTATTACAGAGTATAGACTATTAAACTCAGCAATGTTCCAGCTGCAGATGTGGGAAGTCAGGGAGTTCTGCGGGGGGGGGGATGACCTCAGATAACAGCGGCGGACAAATGCATATCTGCGATACACATCAGCATGCAGGAAAAAAAAACTGATTGAAGTGGACCCTCGAGTTTCTATAGCTGCACGACAGAGAGGAGTCATCACAAAGATGTACAACACACACACAACTGACTGTTATCCAGCATTACAGCTCATTGTGCCTTTTTCTCCCGAGCTCTCTCAGCACTATTGGAGTTGGTGTTGCGTTTCAGAGGTGATAGCGGGCTCGATGGCTGCTGGGAGCGGCTTTTCCCTGCAGATGCTGACAGGACACTTTGGGATGTCTCTGCTGCCCTGGTCCTCCATGGGTGAAAGAAGAGTCCTGCTGACACCAGACCCTGTCTCACCACAGCACAGTGGAGACAAGCGTGGTCCTACATGGATTTGAGTGGCGCATTAACACAGTAAGGGTTGCAGGTTCCATCAGCTGTGAGTCAGTGCCGAGCACATCAAGTGTATGGTCCCACTGGTGAAAATGATTCTAAGAACGTGCACAACTGTGGACCTCAAAAGCAAAAGCCTCCGTTGGATTTCTAATGTCACTGTGTGGAAATAAATGTCCTCACATCTCCAGGCAGCCACTTACTAACACTACAATACTGCCTGACAGTTAAAACGACTGATTTCCACGGACTTCAGGGTTCCTGTGCCCTGCAGGAAAATGAGGTTAATTTATAACTGCACAGATCAGTGGAGAAGTATTCTACAAGTCTTTCATCGTGCAATTTCATCATCTCATTCGTTTGTAGCAATTTACTGTGAGACCACAGAATCAGTGAATAATAGTCTGCCTACCTTTCCATCACTGTCCTGGCTCCTCTTCCTTTCAGCAGCACCAGCAATAAAACGGGATGAGGATGTGGTCGCACAATATCAACCTCTCTGTCTGTCTGTCTGTCTGTCTGCCTGTCTGTCTGCCTGCCTGCCTGCCTGTCTGTCTGTCTGTCTGTCCCTCTCGACCTCGGAATTGCGAGTCAATTTAGTCCTGGTAGTGAAGGAAAATCCGTTTATCCGCGGACTACACTTAGGAGGAGCTGCACCGCTCGGCTATTTCAATCGTGTGAGGAAGCGCCTGCCTGACAGCGCCTGATAAAGTGAAGATTTACCCGCGGACAAAGTGGGGAGCAATCCCTCACACTTTAGCTTACTCCATCAGTTCATGTGCGCTCTACACTGGCCTGGTGATTTAATATCTCTTCAGTGGCTGGTGGCATCCCCCAACCCTCCATAAACGGACACACACACATAACAAAGAAAGAGTTATAACCTGTAAAGAACAACATTTTATGAGATTTCAGCCTCCACATGAGCTAAATGGTATATGTAAAAATATGAATCGTAATGAAACCATGCATACAGAGATAAGCATTAAATAATAAACTCACTATCAAAAGGGGATTACTGATGTGTGTATTGTAGCCTGATTATAATGTAATAATTTAGTCAATAGCCCGCATGCCAAAGTTCCAAAAGGAACAAAATAGGATGAAAATAATCGCTTAGTAATGGTGTCAGAGGATATTTACCTATGTTCACGTGGGAACGTGATAAATCATAAGGGGCTATGATAACGATAAATTGTCTGCTTGTGTCAAAGAAATGTGCAACATTTGTCATAAATAAAACCTACCGTTAAGCAGGGTGGCTATTCCGGGAAAAGATGTGCGTAAAACGCACCGGTCCGGCGATCAGTCCTTGGCACGAGCATAGCAGGAGCTATGTCGCCAGTGCTGAATGAAATCCCTTCTTGTGTGGGACAAAACGTCTCTGGAACTTATGCTTTGTCATCTTACATCTCTGTTTCACCGGGTGTGTTTCTGACCGGGTTGCTTAATTTAATATCCGCACCCCAGTGTACCCATCGATGCGCACAGTAGGCTCTCCCTCCCTGCTGCTGCTTCAACATATACAATTTCACAATGTAGTTTTTTTCCCCTTCCAGCAGAATTCCCTTTTAGACCCGCTGCAATATACTTTCACTAGATCCTGCAGGAGTTTTGTTGACTAAAGCGATACCCCGAGTCTGATGGCATAATATGTGTTGTTGGACTCAAGCAACCTGGTTTGTAAGTGCGCAGGATACAGCAATAATGATGTCAATATAGGCCACTGTCGTCTAACATTGGTAATTCTTACTGTCCAATAAGATCTAAGGAATGATGACATCAATGGATATCTGTTCAATAGAGATAGGTTGCGGTAAATTATATCTCAGAAATGCAGTCATGAGTTAGTGGGGGTTAAATAGCTATTTAACTTTGGCTGTAGATAGGCCTAACGTTACTGTTTAATAAATTATCACATAGGATGACAGAATAAAAATGTATTAATTAACAATTAATTATTAATCGAATAATGATACATGTTGAGTAAAAAGAAAATAGACAGAGCAAAAGAGGCAATCTGTCTGCAGTCTCCGTCAAAATGACCCTAGTGTGTGTACTTTAAATTAGAGCCCATGTAAATATGAACTATATAATTAGTTTTATCTATTAAAACTGTATAAGCGAAATTGGGTACTTTTGAGTGGGCCCACCAGGACCACGTATTTTGAAAAAGCCCTACATAAAAAATAAACAGAAAACAATTATATGAAGTCATTAGGAACAGATTGTTTAACAAAGTCAAGCAACATTTTGATAAAATAATAAAGCACCTGTGAGAGAAACTGCCTCTGCAGTCTGATAATCCAGTCAGTAGCATAAAGGGTTAGAGAAGGAAGAAGTCTATTTTTAAGGACTAGCCACAAAGTTATAGAGAAGGATCCGTTGAGCTAAACACCCGTTAGATAGGGAACAATCCATCCGCTCCGCAGTGTGTGCCTCTCTGACTTACTCACGCTCCCACAATGCACCGCGGCGAGAGTAACGTCAGAATCATGCGACTCAACGTGGGTCAAGCGGAGCAACAGTCCAGCCATAGCTTTATCTAGAATAAAAGATTTAGACCTGTTCAGCGGGCTTTTAACCTTAATGTAACGTTTTTTCAGAAGAAGTTTTAACTCGGTGTTTCAGTGGAGTTCCAGTCTTTTGTTCCACGAGTCGCAGTAGTAGCGTTAAAATGAAGCATTTTTATTCTTTTGAAGAAAAAGCCGCCAACTTTCTGTTAGACGCCTCCCTGCTGTATAAAGACACGTGTCCGGAGCTATCGCGGTTCTTACTGTAAGCAACTTTTGTTTAAAATACTACCTGAATGTCGCTTTCACCTCTTGGTTCCTTATTGTTGTAATAGTAGCACGTGGGCGCTAGGTGGAGGAGCTCGACCGGTGTTAGCGGCTGACTTCCTGCCAAAATGATGACATCGACTGTGTTTATAGACTGATAATCTTTATTTTCTTACATTAGTTTGTTAGTGATGATATGAGAGTTAGTGCTGAAATATAAGAAAACTTCTCGAGTGACATACAGTAGATGAGACATCTACCAAAGCACACGTATCACAGAAATACTCACACATTACATTGACCAGTTTGACATAGAAATGAAAAATCTGCATGTCCTGTGATCATAACCGAATTATAGGCTTGTTTTACTGGCGTGTTAACAAATAATGACTGTTAACAGACCTTTTAACAGTAACAGAAAGCATCTGTAACAGACGATGTCTCGTGCACAGTGTATTAAAATACCTGTCAGTCACAGCAGGGGGGCGGGACTCTGTTGTGATTGTTCTCCTAACATTGAACCACTGCTCAAAGAGTTGCATATGTACAGTTGTTTGCTCATTTTAACACACACACAAGGCTTGATTACGTGTCACTCCTTTTGTGAATTCGCTCACATGAGGATGTGTCTGTGACTGATGTACATTCACAGCTTGGTTCATCATTGTGTTTGCACAACTAAATCTCTGAGTAAGATTCGTCTGTTGCTTACTTTTATGCCTTTCATGATGCCACAAGCAAGATATTGTTGTTCATTTAAACAGTAACTTGTGCTTCTTGTTGCCTCCAGTGGCTATTCCTCCTACAGGAGCTAGATGTCCAGTGGCTGCTCATGTGCAGTGAATGAGTTTGTGCAGTGTATGGGAGCTATTGAAACTGATAAATTCAATTTCACTGCTGCCAGCAGAGACTGTCCCTTTTATCAGTGGGTAAAAGTGAGTCGGGCAGTATGTGAAGTACACCTAACGCTCTTGTGTCTGTCGCAAGGTTGTCAAGAGGACCAAGTGTTTCTCAAGTCTTTTATTTTTTTTATCCCTATTAGAATAAAACACAAAAGTCATTCATGCCAGTGTCTAATTTGCGTCGTCTTTTACAGTTCATTGCCTCAGTTTTGTTCCCTTTGCCAACATATTTTCCTCTGATGGCGTATCCCACACAGTGCCTTATCTTTTTGATAGTAAAGGCAATTTCCAGAGAAATCTTCTTAAGCCTTGGTCTCTCTGTGTGTCATAGTTTAAATGGGTATTAATGCAAGTGTGTGTGTGTGTGGACTCGTGTGGCTCGTGTTTGAGTTGGGTTCCAGCCATGTTCCTGTATCCTCCGTCTTGGTTTCCCTTTCACCTTGGCCTGGAATCTGTGGGCAGAACCACGAATGGAAACAAAAAACAGAGGTTTTAATAGTGAAACCCAGTTTCAGGGTTATTTTTACCGATGTGTGTGAGCTCGCTGCTACTTCAATACATCGATCTGTTCCCCCAGATTCCCTGGCTACGATTAGCCGTGACTATAGAGAACATTTTGACCACTTTAAACTATAACCAGCTGTCCTTCAGGCAAGACATGAGGCTGAATGTTTGGACCACGGGCTGAAAGACCGGTCTTGGTTTCATGCCAAAGTGCCTGGCAGAGAAGACACAATCAGCAGCCATCGCCAAAGCTCCCCCGAAGTGTGATGAGATAATTGAATGCTAAATTTGATCTTCAGCCAGAGTGGTGATATGGATGCTATGTCAGGAAAACAAAAAGACTGAATAAACCTTTCAGATAGAGGTCTTGGCCACAGTTGATCAGTTAACTGAGGGGAAATGAAACTAGCTGGCAGACGTGGTCAGTGTGCATTTTTTAGATAATGAACCACAACTGTCTCTCTGTGTTCCTCTGGGGGTCTCTAGTGACTTCTCTGTCTCCAGCTCTGGTTGTGGTCATGCGTCACTGGAGTGTTTGTGTGTCGTGGGTGACCGTCTACTCACACACACACACACACACACTACTACACGTATTTGTTGGAGATCGTGTTACCGCCTTCTGCCACCGTCTTCACCTTCTGTCAGGCCGACGATGACTGAATGCATCCGTGTGTGTGTGTGTGTGTGTTTGCATCAGGGTTACAATTGGGTTTTAAAAAATTTCCTTTTTTTGGTTTCAGATCAAATGTATCAAAGGCTTTCACAAGTTATTTCAGTCGAATGTATTTGTGTGTGTCTAGGATTGTGTTTAGTGAACGTGGCGTTTTATGTGTGAGTTATGTGTGACGTCACTTTATTGTGGCTCTTGTTGCCGGCTGCTTTCCAGTAAGTTAATAATCATAGTTGTGTGTTTGGTAACTGGAGCCGGACTCACTGCTCCGATACCCAAAATGTGCAGGATGTCTGCTGGACAAACAATGTCACAGGGACTCAAATAGCCTGGATTGCTCTTGCTTTGCATTAAGCACTGTATTGTCTTTCTCTTCATAGAGAGCAGCCTATTATCTACGTTGATATATATATATATCAGTAATAATCTAATATCCAATGGTGTTGGATCCTTGATGAATGTGTGCAGATTAAAGCAGGGTAGGGTGGTAGCGGTACGGCTGGGCGATAGGGCCAACATCTTCTCACTATACACGTCATCTCATATCTCGATAACGATATAAAAATAGTCTAAATTAATTAACCACATGGTTTTGTGTGACAGTAGAAAGGACTGTGTATTTTCTCGTTTAATTAATTGATTAATTGGTGCAAAAGAATCAGATTTGTAGTTAGTATGCGCTTGTAACGATATGTGATATGTGTCACGATATGTGGATGTATGATTTCATCAACACCATCTCAGTTTAGCGTGTAAGCATGCTAATATTTAGCTCCCAAGGACAAAGTGACGTGATGTTGGTGGTGAATTAAATGTCAGGGGATCAAGCAACTTTTTTAAGATTCATCCTGAAGGGGAAAGTCATGACCTTTGGATATTTGTCAAAATCTTTCACCACATTTTTCCGTTCCACTTCCAACACCTTTTGAGACATCTTACAAACGACTTGCTTTTAACTCCCCTCTCGCTGTGTCTCTCAGCAGAAACTCTGCACAAGTCTGGACATTTGTATTCAGACTTGACGTATTTCAGTGTTACCTGCTCTGGTCAGTGATTTTAATCTCTTTTTCCATCTCCTTCTCATGCATTTTGCTTTTCATTTTCTGTCTCTCTGTCCTCCATCGTCCCATTTAGCCTGCCAGGCGTTGTCCCTCTGGAAGAGTTCCGTATCTTTGCTGTTCAGCCGGTTCATTGTCTCTGTAAGCTTTTGAGAGAGACGCTCCTTTTCCTTGCAGAGATCCAGGATTTCAGTGTCCCTCTGGTGGATTTGCTCATCCACCTGGTTCACCTTCCTCTGGTACTCAACCTGCAGCTCATCGGTACTTTGGCTCTCGACTGCTGCCTTAGACATCTGGTTGTTTGGGTCAGAGACGTGTTGTTTTTCATGCCTCATATCTCGCTACCATGTTGTCATACTCCTGCTTGCTCAGGCGCTGGGCGGCTTCCATCTCCTCCTCGTGGAGTTGGAGACGTTCCTTGAGATGAGAGATTTCAGCCTCATACTTCTTGAAGTAACTGAGCCCGCCTTCTGTCTACATATCTCTGAGTTACAAGCATCAGTGAAGGGTTTTCAGAATATGCCAGCAGTTGCACTGTTGTCCCTGATGGTGGCAATACAATGTTCATCATGCTCTTTGCCTCCGCCAGCTCTTCTGTCTTTAATTACATTACTACATCGAAGCCAACACAGCCCCCCCCCATTACCCTCCAAACCTTTGCATCTTTTAGGGCTCTCTCGATTGCGTCTCCCAGTTGTCAGCAGTTCATGTGGAGGGCCGGTAGCTTCAGTGTTCATCACCACAGCTTAAGTGTGCACTTAAAAGGAGATGCATGACAAGTATGATAATAGGATTGGTGCGGTGGAAGAGGTCTGTGCGGTGTGCAGCTTCTGAGAGTTGGCTCATCGGGGGGGGCAGCGGGAACAGAGATTATGGGGAAACACAAGTCCAGCTTCTCTACACTCGAGTCTGTTCATAGCCTTGTCAGAGAATTTGCAAAACAATGAGGAAAATATCGTTTTATGTGGTGTCAAGTGCACCCTAATGATCTCTGATTATCAGAAATGTTATTATAAGTAACAGTAATGTATTCAAAACCTGCTAACTTTCTAAAGAGGACTTTTATACCAGCTAACATTTGAAGTGTTCAAGGCCTGTAACTCATTGCTCCACAGAGACACAAACCACCACGGTGGCCTCAAACAACTTCTCTTCACTTCCAGTATTTTCTGACAGGACTTTATATAATCTGACAGTTTAATCCAGCCACTGATTATTAAATTGGTGGGGGGGGATCAAGGGACAGTGGCTCAGACTGGGGGATGACTGATGGCAGATGTGTTACAAATCTCTTTCCGCGCTGCAGCTAGCGTCATCCAGCAATGGAATGCACCACCTCACATATGGGATGGTGCAAGTGGAGAGTGTCAACAAATTGCCAGCGGGTCCATTCCAGATTAAAGCCGACCCCCCCTCCACACCCCTTTCCTCCTCTCCATAAACAGCCAGCCCCGTTGACGCCTCTCTCTGGACAGTAACTTTCCCTTCATTGATTTAAGCCCAGGGCTAATTTTAGTGGGACTTAGCAGTGGTTTAGTGCAAATGTTTGCACAAATCTCATTGTGAGCGTTCCAAAGTTAGAGGTGTCCTAGCAGTCACAAAGGTAGCCCTGAATGGGGGGGGGGGGGGGGCATTGACAGAGTGTGGAAATTTGCCCTATATTGTTTGGGAGAGACCCATTAGCTGCATGTTTTCCGATACGCATAATGGAAAAGTCTGTCTGTGACGGACTCTTTTGGTGTTTCCATCTTGTAATGTGTTTATTTTCATGTATTTTAACAGAGTTGTTAACTGACAGTTTCTTACACCAACTGTTTTTTTTTATTTTTTTTATTAGAAGCGCATTTTGAAATAAATGAATATGCATGTCCAACAATATTATCTATTCAAGAGAGACTGTAATTATTAAAGTATTACTTCATAATCATCTTGTACTAATGTTTTTTTTTAACACAAAACTCAGTTACTGATTAATTTGACTCTTTTCTGTTTTAAGTATCTCTTCCAAATGTCTGAACTGGTCTCCTCTTCTTCTCCCCTCTAGGCGGTGGCCTGCGAAGGCTAATGGTAAGTTCAGACACCTGCACATCCTTCACCAACCTTACTTTTTAAGGACAATTTTCATTTCTGCATGTTTCGTCATAGCCACAGAGATCTGAACGCAGTAGTAAGTCGGACCTTGTCACCGACTTGCCAAGGTTGATGAACGGCCAGACGCACTGAGTGAGCCAGCTGTCTGTAGCAGACTGCCTGGTGGGACCAAACACACACAACCCAACACGGGTCCATGTCAGCCAGAACCTCACCAATAGGTAGTTTTGCCATTTAGCGTTCAGCCTTTTTCTCTCCTCTTCCCAGGACCAGCGAAGGAGATGTCCTCCAGGCTGCTGCAGAGCACCTTGGTGTGTCCGTGCTGCCATCAGTGGCTGAAGCCTGACAACCACCGGATGCGGCTGCGGCCCAAGCGGCGTCCATCTTTATGGGTGCAGAGCGTCCTGCGCAGGAAGGCCAGGGGGAAAAGGCTCAGTCTGGTGCAGAAGAATCTGCTGCAGCGCTTCCAAAAGTCCTCCTCAGTGCTGGTGAGAAGACAAAACACTACAACCCCACAGACCATGGTTGTGTAATGTGCTGCACTGCAGCATATTGTCATTGCAGAAAAGCACCACGGGCATGTGCCTGAAATGTGTTCCTCAACTTCAGTGGTGCTGAACTAAGGGAAGGGGCAGCCTGCTAGATGCTGATATTAGTGTTTAGCAATAATACCTGCTGGAAAACTTTTTAGTGGATCATTTTATTATATATTTCTTTACATATTTGGTTGGTAATTCTGGTGTTTCTGTGATAAGCCTCTGTTGGGTAATAACATTTTGCTTTACTGGTCATAAAGACATATTTGTCAGCTACCTTCAGCCCCGTCGAATAGTCTTTCACTTATTCTGTAGCTAGTGTTGACCTCTGACCTATGGAGGAGACACAAAATAGCATCACAGGCCCCTGCATTGTCTCTTTAAGTATTGCCTCCAGCCTTTGTTGCCATTTAGATTCATGAAGTAATTTGTATTCATTGCACAGAACTATCAGTTTCCTTATGGCCTTTGCAGTGGCTCCATTAAGCTTAACTGTAAGAGAACTAACACTCACCCTGTTCCCTTCCACACACCCCATAACTGTTATAGTTGTCCTTTTTGCCCTCCCAGGCGTACACAGAATGCAACGCTTATTATTTTTTTTACCTTCCCACTCTTGATGAAACCGGCGTTGGAGCTCGTGGCATCAGGTGAAGAGCCCCTTCAGTGGTGCTTTTCACTTTAAATCCATAAACGTCAGCCCGTGTGGCTCATCACATGCATAACAGAACTATGTTGTGTGTTGCACCTCGTAGGCCTCTCTTACAGACAACTTGTGTCAACAGTGTTTTTAGTCACGATTGGAGAATGTCGACGCTCGCTCATCACGTGACTTCCTTGTAAATCAATACACCCCGAGCAGCTCCTGCAAAGTATTTTTACCCTCTGTTTTCAGTCATATGCTGGGGGCAACAAGTACGGCAGCATGTGCCTCGGCTGAGGGACGATGGCGACGCGATACCCTTAAAAATGCAGCGTGGTGGAGCGGCGAGATAAGAGGAGGAATGAACAGAGCACAGCCCGAATATAATGAGATGAGCATCCGCTCGCCTCCTCTGTCGAGATAGAAGCGTGTGGTAGTTAGGATAACAGAAATCAAATCTGATGTAATAGAAGGAAGTATTTTTCTAACGAGCCAGTTGTCTTCCTCACAAGATGCTGCTGTTGACAGATAATGAGCCACAGTGACCACGGAGTCCTTCATTTGTTTCATGTTCGTGTTTCGTAACTTTATTGTTTTATTCGTGGGTGCCATCGTGAGTTCATCGTTATGGCGGTGTACACACGATGTTTCGCTCTTCTCACCGTTAGTCCGGTGACACCCCCGCAGTAAGAAGTGGAGGATTTATGGGAGAAACAATCCAAACATGCTGTCGTATAAACGCATCGCTCAGACCGAGGCGGACGTTTATACATAACAAGGTGCGAGTGTTCGCAGACGTCCATGTTCGCTTTGCGTTCTTCTTCCAGTCGTCAAAACTATTCTGGGATCGTGCTCTGGATGAAAGGTGTTCTGGGACTCTTTCATGAGCTCATTTATTTTATGACTGTTTTTTTTATCTCATGTGTTGATTAGTCCAAGTAGTTTCAGGCCAAATTGCATCAGTTTCTGGCTTTTGTTAGTGAAATATTTGGTCGACCAAACGATATGCTTACTGTACAAAAACATAGAGTTAATATATGTGTTGATATTAATAATGAAAACAAAACCAAAGAATATAAGCATACACATAACCAGTAGATATTCACACTCACACACATGGATGGTGTGCAGTATTTGTACTCCGGGGTGTAAATCCCCGTTGTTTCCCTTCAGGATGAATCTCTGTGTCGCCATCTGGGTGGACGCCAGCGCATGATATGCTTTCCTCAGCTCTGTGTCTTACAGCTGTTATAAATCAGGCATGTTTATTCACGCCGGGCAGGTTGTATTATATAGATATGGAAATAAGTTGGAGTGTCGCCCCACCAGAGAAGCAGAGACCCTAAATGGAGCGAAAGGACAGCGCGTTCTCCTCCTCCTCCTCCGTTGTTCTGTTCTTCCTCCCAGCCGTCTTTCTGACGTGGGTCCAGCCTCTCGTTATGATTGATGTCACCACTTCTTCTTGACCTCACTAGCCCGTTCTCATCCAATCTTCTGTTTATTTTTCTTCTTCTTGCACCCCTCAAATCTTTCTTCTCTCCTCCTTCCATTCTTGGCCATGTCTTCACCACATCCCTCTGTCATGTTTGTTTTTACTGGAGCAATGATGTCGGAGAATGTGCCGCTTAAGGAGGATGACAGGAAAACAGGAGACACAGATGTCTTGGTGCCGTTTGCTCTCAGCGAACAGATAAAGCTCCGCCGCGGGTTTTCGACACCTCGAGGTTGGGCAGCGAGCGACAGGATGACAAGAGGGGGGGGGGAGGACGTGTTTGTGGAGACACTCACTCACACTGTAAAGTATTTCAAGCTAGTTAACACGCACATGTACAATAGGAGCAGCGGTCATAGCGAGTCAATGTCTGCCGGGTTTGTGTAGTGCAACACAAACCAACACACACGCATTCAGGATGCGTGCACGTTGGTTTGTTTTCCTCCGACACACACGATTAACACCGCGCTAGGATCAGTTTGCTCTCCGCTGTCAGCGTGTTTGTAGCCCAGCATGTCACAGGATAAAACCCCCCCCAGAGAACTTGCTGCTGCTCTATAACAACATGTCATCTGTCAATTAGCTCCGTTTCCGCTCCGCTGTTCAAATCCTATTCTGGAACTTTGGCAATCCCCTCTGAAGGATCAATTGTGAGTTGGCACGGGCGTCACGGTTCGGTTTTTGGATCCTCACTCACCGGCATTAACAGTATATCTCTCCTGTAACCGATTGTGACGGCAGGCGTGCACATTAATGGCGTTCATCGCATTGCTGTCATAAAGCCACACATGTGCCATCAGTTAGCTTTTAAAGTATAATGGCCACAGAGGAGCCCCACATCTAGAGCTGTCTCTAAGTTGTAGTTTATTTTAATCCTTAAACCCCAGAACTCTACCTCAGAGAAGTACAGCTGGTCCACCCAGGAGCATAAAACTGTGTGTATGATATAAGACCATGATATTTATGGTGATTTATGATTATTGTCAGACTTATAAAGCCACATGTTCTGTTTTATATATTCTTCTATTCTCACAATGTAATACTCTCAGTTTGTGTTGCTCACCTTATATTTCAGGTCCAGCTTATATCACCCGCAGGTATCTCTAAAAAACACATTTATCCCTTATGTGTTTTGTACCTCGTGATGTCAAAGACTCGTAATAAACATTGAATATGAAGATTTTGTCAGTGGAAACATTTAATTTTGCATTTCGAAGCGTCGTACATTCAAATACACAAGGCCTTTAAGCACGGGCACATTTCTAGATTTAAACCGAACCATGACAGCATGCCCTGGAGAAAGCTTCCACAGATAATAACATTTCTTAGGATATGTTTCATGTTATATCTGAACGAACCGTATGAAGCGTTTTTTCACAGTGTGATTTTGCTGATTCATTGCCTTCCAGATGTTCAGTCAACATTCTTTTATATGATCTAGTTAACTGGATGAATCCTACTTGAAAGAACAGAAATCACATCTCTGTGGCACCTGCTCATGTGTCCCTCCAAGTTCATACCCTACATGTCAAAGATTTAGCAAAGGCCTAAATTAGATGGTACATGATGGTTAGGATTTCATTTCAGGTTATCATGACTTGTGACTCTACAGCAGCCAAACCATCATCATTGTTGTTGAGTGTGCAGTGTCACTTCGTTGACTCCTTCATATTGTTGAGTCTGTCTTCCAGGCGGCAGCCTCCAAATCTGAAAAATGAAGCCAATACGAAAGTGTGTTAAACCTGCATTCTTTCTAATGGCCAGCAGGGGGCGGCGACTCTGGTTGCAAAAAGGAGTCTGATTGTATAGAAGTCTATGAGAAAATGACTCTACTTCTCACTTGATTTATTAACTCAGTAAACATTGTAAACATGAGTTTATGGTCTCAATGACTAGTTTCAAGTCTTCAGTACAGCATGACGTTCATTTAGTAAATTATGGTCCATTTAGAGTAGAATAGACCATAAAGCAGGGTGTGTTTTAGGGCGGGGCTACCTTGTGATTGACTGCTCTGGTAGTTGTCCGTGTTTACGTCTTACAAATTTAACCCTTTCACAGTCTGTTTTCAGTTCATGAAAGTTATTTGTAAGTTTGTATTCAGCGTTCAATTGTACATAGCTCCACCCTCTCCAAAATGCCAAATTTAAGCTCCAAAACGGCCGTCAACAAACGAATGTGACCACGTCCTCTTCTAATATATAGTCTATGTTCTCTCTACTGTGCTTTAGAACCGGTCCTATCAGTGCTTCAGTGTGGGCCAGCTGTGTACGTACTGGGCAGCCTGCCCTCCAGACCGGGTGACTAAGTGGCTGCCTGCAACATCACAGCCGGCCTCGTATTGATCCCCCTCTTGCTCTTCTGCTTTCCACTTTATTGTGTTCTATTGATGTGTTCTCAAATGAGTGTCACACACCAGTGGCGTTCCAAAAGCTGCACGCAATTAACATTGCACAGTTTTAAACCTTTGCGTGCTTTTATTCTATTCAAAGATGCTTACTGGCGCCTGATTCTGTCTCTCCCTTACTGTTACTCCGCTCACCTCTCCCCTCTTGGGTTGGCGTCGGTCTGCCGAGGTCAAATGAATCAACCCGGGCCGACCTCTCGCAGCAGAGAGAGAAAGGCAGGTATTTATGGAGCAGGGGCTATTAATAGAAAGAAGAATTGATTTATGTGGGTCTGTATGTGTTTGTGTGTCTGCGTATGTGGGTTTCACATGCAATTTCTTCTTCTAATTATCAGAATCAATGTTGCATATATGGGTAAACGCAGGCTATAAGCGTGCGTGTCATATGGTGGCAGGAATAAAGACATTTGAGGGTTTGACACAAAGGACTCGGCAGGTCCAGGATAGCAGAGGCAATGATTTCTGTGTTGATTAGGTTCAGACAAGAGAAGCTCAGAGGTGTTTAGCTCATGGCTCCCGTCTTCTTATTGGCCACAATATTAGGTTACACGTGGTCAACTGGGCACAGCTCCAGCTGCATGACACGAAGCTGCACAACCTCAAAGAGAGTTTTGGAGTTTTCTTGCACTCTTTTGCTCAAATACTAATACTAATCTAAGTGGGCTGTTAGTGAGGTCTATATGGTTGTCTTTTTTATGAGTTGCGGGATAAACAGCACAATATTCGATTACTATTCACTTGTTTCCTGTATGGTGGGTTTCATTTTAATATCGTAGTCTTCTGACCATATGATGAACCTTTATTTACTATCTGCATCAAACCATCTGTCCGTAATATTCCCCCAGCTGTGCATAGATGGTCGTTTATCCTCTTCCTACCCAGAAGCTCCAACTTGTCTCTTTTGCCATATGCTTGACGGGCCACCGCGTCTGCTCCCACGATCAACAGACAAGAAAAACAAATCTCTCTGCAGCACCGGCTGCATCGGTGTGTCTCTCCCGAGTGCATACACGTTATGATGCCACACCATCATTGTCGTTTTGGAGTGGACAGCGACACTTTGTTGACTCCTTCATATTGCTGAGTCTGATCAGTCTCTCCACTGTGCTGTTCTGTGCACACACACACACACACACACACGTCTCCTTTCTTACAGCCTGTCTTATTAGTGATGCTAGTGGGGCCGCTAGTGCTAACTTGATGACAAAGAGGATCAACCAGTGGCGGCTGGTCCATAGAGGGCGCTAGGGCGCCGCCCCCCCTTGAGCTACAAATAATACAAAATAAAATAAATAATAATAATAATAAACTATACAAATTGACAATATTTGTGTTTTTGAAACATGGAATCACCCAGTAATATGTGTAAAATATGATATCTGCGGTAAATATATGCTTTTCCTGCACTTCTCTCTGCCTGTCTGCAGGTCCTCTCTGCTTGTGCACGTCTCAGCTGGCTGGGGCGCTGGAAAAACTGCCCCAAAGAGGCAGGTCTATAAAGCAGTTTAGCCAATGATGCTTTAATGCTGACTAAAGATATAAATGAGTGACATACAATTTAGCCAATCAGCGTCCTCAAATAGATTCAGCTTGGGGCAGATTTCATTCTGCCCCAAGCTGCGCGTTCTCGTCAGGACTAGTCTCTACAGGCGAGCGCCAGCGCGAGCACTGCTCCTCCAAGACCCGTTTGAGAGGAGAACTGAGAGGAGAAACTACAGCTGAAAGAGCTGATCCCAGATCAGCCTGACCTCACAATCAGACAGCAGACTAGCAGGAAAGAGAAGCAGTACATGAAGCTTCTCTACTAGCTGTACACCAGACAGGTTTGGCTCCCTGGATGCAGTCATGCTAATAACTTATTTAGCTTTTTAAAACAACGGGGACAGATCCAGCACGGACAGTTAGGGAGTGAGGGATATGAAGCACCTGCCTGAGAAATGGATATATAGTTATATATAAATAATTATATATATATATATGTGTGTGTGTGTTTTATATTATAGTGAATATTATTATATGATATATATATATTATTATATTATACAGAATATTATATGATATATATATTATTATATTATACAGAATATTATTATATGATATATATATTATATTATACTGAATTCCCTGTGAGGGTGACTAAAATAAGATGTCCTGACGTGTTTGTCAAAGTGTTATTTACTGCTTTTTTTCGTGTTGGAATGAATGTTAAATATTTAACTGCAAAGTAGTAATGCGTGTTTGATACCTTAATTTGTTTGCATTAAATCATTCTGGGATGTTTGCTGAAATTGATTGGATGTGGCACAGCCCTACCAAGAAAATTTTCCACCAGCCGCCACTGGGATCAACCATTGGGATGAACAGCAGCAGGTCATTCTAGTCGTAATCATCCTTCTGCAGTCTGTCTGTGTTTGATCCACTCCACTATGAGCCACACACTCCCGCTGTCTGTGGCATGTTTTTTATCCGTGGCGATCATTGGATAGTCTGAGTTCAAACCAGTATAATCTACACCGTCACCTAAATGTCCACAACCCTGATCACTGACTTTAACTCATCCTTTGTGGATTCAAACCAGCTGCTCCAGCTTTATCTGCAGCATCAACATTGCTGCTTTGAGTTGTGTTCCGACTTCTTTTTTTTAATGCAACGATTGTAATCACAAATTGTTTGATCTTTGCGAAGTTTCAAAGTTGTGCCAGTTTGATGAGACGGCTGTTACTGTTGGATGTTCTCTTCAGTGAGATACATCGTCTGCTGAAATAGAGGCTTGCCTTTTTAGGAGTCGGAAAGAAATTCTACCCGTTAAATGATCCTGATAAATCAGGAACCATACAGGAAGCAACAAACGTAATATACCGTATCCATAGAGAAGACGCTGTGATGTTTAGACAGTGAAACACCTTGCTGCGTTAATTTGGAAACTACGGAGCCAAACGTTCATGATCAGAGCAGTTTCTTTGCTGAAATGTATATTAGGCACTCGGTTCTTAGATAGGCGGTGTTGAAAATCAAATCTGCACACTGGCCTGTGTTTATGATGAACTCTCTATGTAAATAATATGACGTATCCTTCTTGAATTCGGTCCCATTGATTTTTGAATACAGAAACTAAATCATGACTTATTCTACACAGAAAATGTTTAAATCTTTCTGGATTCCTACTTTCTACCGTACTGGAGATGCTTGGTGGAGGTCTGACTTTTCATCCCACGCGGTTTAGTCCGTTTGCAAACAGCGGTGTGTCTAGATGAGGCCAGCCACTGACCAAGCAGCAGCAGAGTGCTGGCTGTCCCACAGAGTGGCCGACCCCAGTGCAGTGGTGGCTCCTCCTGTCAGCCACACCCCTGTGCAGAGATGGGTGGGGCAGTTGCTGGGCTTGGTCTGTATAAAGCCGGACATGCAGGCTCGTGTAGTGAACACTTCATACGCGCTCTCGTAGAAAGAAAGAAAGAAAGAGGAACTCTGTACTCCCGGTGCATCGAAACCCAACTCTTCAACACCAACAGACACCTGTCAGAATCTGAAATGGCCGCCTTCGTGTCGGTGAGTTTTCCGTCTCATCAGCATTCTGGACTGTCATCGGCTTGGCTCAGACTTGCTGATCTCTGCAGTGGTGGTCTGTTCTGACCCGTTTCACCCTTGTGCCACTCTGGATGGCTGGTGTAATTAGCGGGATTTAAGTGACTGATGATTGGGAGGGCTGTTGAAGCAATCCTCAAATTACACTAAACAGCACTTCACACTGAGAAGACTTTTATATTGTACTGTAGAGTTGGTTTAATCTTCTCTGTAGCTTGTCTTGCACTTGCACTCATCTCTGAGATGATGTGATTGTCTCCACTTTGTTATCATCATTTGATCTTGTAGTGGCGTCTTAGTTGTGAATACTGGACAGCAATAAGAGCATGGTTCAAATGTTCTGGATGCGAGTGAGTTTTTTTTCTTTATCTGTTTGGGGTCACACAATACTGTCTGTTAATAACCTCGTGACAGATTGCACATTAGTTAATCCCAGTCTACTCACATGCACCTTTTTATTGGTTACAGTAGTCAGGAGTCTGGGATGCTAATTGTTGTCTTGAATCATTTGGATCTCACGAAGCGGCAGCTGCGTCTCGTCACTCTCATAAGGGTCTTGTGTTCGTTGCCTAATATAGGCTCTTGTGTAATCTGTGTCAGGAAGTTGCTTATAATTCATCATGTAAGGCGCAGTAAAGTGTAAACTCGACTGACAAAAGAAATTGTTGAGAGAAAAAAACAACCCGAAAAGGTTCATAGAGATTAACTGAAAGAGTTGTGTGACGGCTCTTATAGCACCCGTACCCTGAATGGGCGAAACTGCATGGCAACAGCCCCACCGTGCCCTCTCATAGGATAAGTCAATGTTTCCCATCCCACTTTAACTAATCCAGTTATTTTCACATTTGTACAAACATTGAAGGGGATTGTTTGGAAGGGCCAACGGGAGGAGCCTCATCTCCTCTCATGGATTTGCATCCTGGACTCCATTGTGAGCTCCTCCTCAGCTGTAGATGTGTCTGACATCTGTGAGGCTTTGGGCTGGCCGGTGTCACACGGCATCAGAGCACTTCTCATTACAGCCCCCCCCCCCCCCCCCCCCCCCCTGTTCCTGTCACAAACGCTGCTAGTCCCGGGAGGCATTCTGTCACTGCAATCGATCTAGACTGAGTCACAACAAACTCCTGTGTGCCCCTGAGAAAGTCAGACAACTCTGACTTACCTTCACCTCAAAACCTCGTTATGTATGAGGGGAATATAGATGCGGGGCCACGCAATGTTAATGAATATGTTCCTCTCCTCTCCTTATCCTAGATGGCCACCTGCCACACTTGCAACAAGACGTCCAGACACAACGGAACGAACAGGGAGTTCATAGCTACCCTCGCCAGGACCCACAGCACACCAGGGAGCGCTGTTAAACACAAGACCCCACAGTCAACCCACAGAGCCAACATGACAACCCCCAAGACTCCTGGCAAAGACAAGACACCTGCTCATACTCCTAGGTAAGTTATTTTAAAGTGTCTGGTATTGATATCCCCCCAGCCAGAATTCAACATATAACCCTCTCCCAACTAAACTTGGTGGGTGTCACAGACATCCGAGAGGATGATGTGTCAGGCCCGTTAGCATTCGAATGATTGCGTATCCATGCTTGCCAGATCATATACTTGTTGACAGCGCACTTTTAACATTTCCTGCCAACCAACAAAATCTTAAATTTCCCTATCCTAACTTTTCATCCCTCCCCCCCTTTTTCTGTTTCTCTCTCCTCGCTTCCCAACTCTCTCTCTCTCTCTCTCTCTCTCTCTCCAGGTCCTCCACCCCCTCTAACGCTTCAGGGTCGGCCTCATCTTCCTCCAAGACTCCCTCTAAACCTAAAAGTTGGGTCGTCCAGCGTCTCAACAAGATACTAATGCGAGAGGACCACCAGAGCAGCAAGAAGGGGAGCTTGAAAGATTTTCTTTCCTCGCTTTGAGTGTCCTCCTTGTCTTCATGTAAACTCTTACAAACAAGGGGTTAGACCCATGTTTGTAACCTGTTAACACCAAAGGCTCAGGGGGAACTTTGCTTTCCGAGCCGGTGTGGGAAGGGTTACAGCCTGCCCACCAACACAGCTATTGCTGGGCTGTTTGGAATGGCACTCCTGGTATCCTGGGAGCGCTGGGCTGGCTATTTCAGCTGTTAATCAGGGTTACTGCATCTTCTGCTGAGCCAGTTGGAGACAAACACTTCTTTGTCTAATTTAGCACACGCCTCTTGTAATACTTCCGCTCCTTTTTAAGTGGAAGGATTGAGGAATTATTCAGTGTTCATCAAATGGCTGAAACATCGCAGCGAACCCAACTGTGTTCTGCGGTGGTGTTTGTGACGTGACACACGTTTTTTTTCCTTTAAAGTTACAAGCGTACATGTATATGATACGAATATATAAAACCTTTTCGTACTCGTATTACTTGATGTCAAAACTTTTGGATTTTAATTTATTGATTTACTTTTATTTGTTTGTCTCTTTCCGGTGGTGAGATGTGTCTGTGTACATTCATTTGGTAAGGAGTTGGCCAAACATGACCAGACTGACAAACTGTATGTCGTTGCATTGTTGTACATGCATGCAAATGATTTTTGAAACCGTGCATAGTCATCAGTGAAGATATTTGTAATTATCATCTAAAATGAGGCACATCTCATCTGCCTACAACCTGAACAGAAAGTACTTTTTGACAATCAATATTGTCAAAAGGTACATTATTGTCAAGGCTGTACATTTTCTTTTCACATTTTCTTTGGCCATATGTTTTTGAACGGTTAAGGTCGTTTTATCTTTTTGTTAAGAGCAAGAATTTTGAATATATTTACTGCGTTTTGTACTGCCTGGTGACCTGTTTTCATTAGCTGTTCAGTGTTCAGTATGTTTGAATCCAGAAATACCACACATTTGTATTCCTCCAGCACCGTGAATCTCTGAAATAAAACCTTTTCTGTCTGCGAAACTGTGCTGTTTATTATTAATCTCTGAAATGAGTGCTTGAAAATGTCTTATGCTGCAACTTCAATCTTGCAGATGTTATGTCCATGTCAAATATATAAATGTAAAATATGTCATTAATCCAGCTGCATTCTTTACACTTAATATAGTCTTGACACAGAAAACTTTTGTGCCAAATTGAATATATATTTATGTAAATGAGATGAAAGAAATCCTCAGATATTTTACTTACCACAATAAAAGTCATGTTTACAAAATGTTACTTCAGTAAAAGTACAAAAGTATTAGCACCAAAACATACTGCTGTAAAAGTTATGAAGAATGGCCTATTTCAGAACAATGTATTACTGAATAATTACTGATGCACTTTAATGTTGCAGCTGGTAAAGGTGGCTCTTGTCATTTTATTTATTCCAGGTAGGTTGAGACTTTCACCAATGGATCAATGCAGTCTCACTGTTATCTATAAAATACACAATAGTCTATTTTTCTAATTATAATTAGTATTATTAATCTGAATCTGAGTAAAAAGTACATTTGCCTCTAAAATGTAGTACAGTAGAAGGCTGAAGTTGCTGAAAGTGGAAACAAGGTACAGCTACCTCTAAACTGCACATTCACTGCTTGAGTAAAGTTACCGTTCACCACAGCATGGGTATGTTAAAGATAATAGAAAGGTGCAATTTAGTGCTTAACGTGATTATATGGTAACAGGAAGTAAGTATGTGCTTTGTCGTATTTTTGGAGACACTGAAACATGAACAAACAAAAACACATTACAAAGGATAAATAACACCAGACAATGCCATATAAAGCATGATTGACATCAGAAAGATAAAAAAAACTTTTAATGAACACCTTTAGAGGTTTTTATCTTTCTGATGTCAATCATGTTTTATATGGCATTGTCTGGTGTTATTTATCCTTTGTAATGGGTTTTTGTCTGTCGTGTACTGTGGACTGTGTCGTCTGTATGAGTTTTTGGTGCCAAATAAGTTTCCCCACTGGGGATTAATAAAGTTTTCCTAAGAATACTCCCTATAAATAGTCAGCAATCAATCCAGCAGCACTCCACGTGTGACCGCCTGCGTCCTGCAGGTGGTGCTGGACTTTAACTAACCAATCCGGGCTGCACAGGAAGTGCTGCAGCGCCAGAGAGAGATGTCTGCTAGTTAGCTGCTGCTTGTAGCACGTTGGCCGATGCTTTTCTTTTCCACCTTAAATGAACCTTGCATGCAGCATTATTATCTGTAAGTGAATGCTTTTCCGCGGGCCACGGCTTGTCAACATCAGGGCCAAATGTCGGACAAAAAGCGAAGAAGAGAGAAGGAGGAGCGCCGAGAACACAAGAGGCACAAGTCCTCCAAACAGGATTTAGAGAAACTCAAAACACACACGAAAAAACTCAACCAAGAAGTCCAACAGCTGAAACACGTCGAGACGTTGTGAGTAGTATTACCGAGAGAGTTTCTGCTCAAACGGGTTAAAAAGTTATACCTGAATGATGCATGCAACTCTCGTTACTGTGTATGTTACACTCGTATTGTATACCAATTAATATTTGAGCAGTTAAACGTTTACGTGTGTTAGCTTCTACGTTACTTCTGCAGTTACGTAAGAACTAACGTCAGTGTTATCTTTCTTTGGCGCAGCTATGAGAAACCTCCCCCGGGACTCATAAAGGTAACGTCACGTTTTTAAAGAAACAGGTCGTGTCGGACTTGGACACGTACAAGTTATTGTTCTTTATTCAAAAAGACATGCTCAGAAAGTGACAGTTGCTGTTGCAGGAGCACGAGGACAAACCAGAGGACTGTATCCCCGCCGAACCAGGAAATGAAGCAGCCAGGAGCTTCCTGGCGAACGCGCCCACCAGGGGGCTGTGGATGCCTCTGGGGAAGGAGGTGAAGGTGATGCAGTGTGAGTACACAGCTGCACGATGAGAGAGAGAGAGAGATACATACATGTGGCTGTTCACTGTCACATCTGCAGTTTATACAATACAGTTTAATTCATCTAAAGCCCCTTTCTCACGGGACAAAAGAAACCCCAGTAACACCCATTAACATCTGGCAGTTTGCAGTCAGTGGGAAAGGTCACAATCGGCATTCCTTCCTGGGACAAACAAATCCGCAGTCGTCTTGGATATTTCTTGGCTCTGTTCAGCAGTGGTGGAAACACGACACCCGGGGTGGACACGCTGCTTTTCGCCCCGTTTCCTGCGCTATGTTAATGTTGAAGTTGATATATAATCAGTAAAATCAACAGGAATTTTGAGGTTTATTATCATTTAGTCATGTACAAAACATACAATTAACATGCTCTCCTCTAAGCCACCAGACTCCAGTCAGACCACAGTAATGTTATGTGGCTGAGCGTCGTAAAGCGCACTTCATTCGAACCCAACGGAAACAAAACAGAACTTATTCCACTGTTTCAAAAACCACCAACTCTGGTTTGACAGAGAGACTGAATAAGTTACGGGTAGTTCAGGTACTGTAGATACGAGTACATCTCCAGCTGTGTGGATCGGTGACAAATGTAACGTAACAATTAGCACCACGTCTGTTTGTCCTAGAGATTAATAATGGTGTTGGTGGAGATTACCCTCTCTCCTTGTGGTCAGACAAAGACTGTCCTTATTTTCAGTGTCCATTCATTCCTCCGTCCCACTCATTTTCATGCTGCATGAACAGCCAGGGGCTGAGGGAGTCACACACACACACACACAGGCCCTGTACACAAGTTGGCATTTGTTCTACAGAAGCCGAGCATCGCTCGCTCTGCTCAATCCTTTGAGGAAGTGTTTGAACATATCATCCTGTTTTAAGGAACGGAGAGACGTCACAGGGAATGATATGGACACAAGTAGAGGATAAACGGAGACGTTATAGTCTCACAGTAGCTTAAGTTATTCATGGCACCTACACTGTCACTAAGTGTTTAAAAAAGTGTCATTTTGACACAAATTCTTCACTTCTTCTATGTGACAACTGAACGTACTCTGTTTGCAGATGACGGCTGTGAGATGTGGTTAAAAGCTCAAGAAAAAGCTTGCGAGTGATGTTTGAATTAAAGATGCTAAATTTGAAATTCAGAGTGTTAACGTATTTATATATACATAGAGGATTAGTGTCCACCTGAGCAGAGAATGAAGTCGCTCTCCCTCTCTGTGTGTTGTCAGCACCTCTTTTTTTTTTTTTTTTTTAAGATTATTTTGTGAAACCACTGTTCCCAAGGTCAGCAATGTACTTCCATGCCCATATTTAATCTATTTTATAGCAATAATGTCTCATCAACTACACAGCTTTATATTGGTTTCCTTTGCCGCAGGTTGGAGATGTAAGCGCTACGGCCACAGGACAGGAGACAAGGAGTGTCCGTTCTTCATCAAAGGCAACCAGAAACTGGAGCAGTTCAGAGTGGTGAGTTTAACTGCTTAGAACGAATGAGCCCACCCGTAGTTATTCGGTGAAGGTATCAACGAATGTAGGCCGGGCTGTGACAGACGGGCGTTTGTGTGTGAGAGACTGGGCTGAGGGTAACCGTAGATCTGAAGCTTATTTAGTTTACACTGAGGAACATGTGGGGAGCAGACGTCTTCACACAGCCTCTTCCAATGTGCCCGTAATGGAGCAATAATACATCATTAGCATGAATGCAACTGTGTCATATTTGCATACCTCGTCCTGTCATGGGGAGGTTTTTAGAAAAATGCTGACACAACACTAGAATCAGTGGTTGGAGTGTGTCGATGGGATAATTTCCTGGATCTAATGTGAATAGTAGCAACTGTTAATTGAACTATGTATGATTTTGACCTTTTCTTCATAGGAGGTAATGACAGATTTTTTTTTGATCTTTTAGGCCCATGAAGACCCGATGTACGACATCATATTCGGGAAAACAAAAGGAATGAAAAAGAAACCAGGTACATACTCTGAATCACACGTGTTGTTCGAGTCCTTTGCTGTAACTTCCCTGAATAAGAGTCAGATTTTTAAAAGTGAAATAGATTGGAAGGACAGAGGAGACAGTTTAGAGGCTGCTGTCAGACACTTCTCCCACAGTCTCAGATGACCTGGAATCTCTCTCATGGTGGCTGCTTCTCTGTGCCCGTGTCTAGCAAATAGTGTTTGACGCCAGGGTGTTTGAATTTGAGGTTTGTCTACTGTGAAGGGTCACTGTCGGGGGGTGTGTGTGTGTGTGTGTGTGTGTGTGTGTGTGTGTGTGTGTGTGTGTGTGTGTGTGTGTGTGTGTGTGTGTGTGTGTGTGTGTGTGTGTGTGTGTGTGTGTGTGTGTGTGTGTGTGTGTGTGTGTGTGTGTGTGTGTGTGTGTGTGTGTGTGTGTGTGTGTGTGTGTGTGTGTGTGTGTGTGTGTGTGTGTGTGTGTGTGTGTGTGTGTGTGTGTGTGTGTGTGTGTGTGTGTGTGTGTGTGTGTGTGTGTGTGTGTGTGTGTGTGTGTGTGTGTGTGTGTGTGTGTGTGTGTGTGTGTGTGTGTGTGTGTGTGTGTGTGTGTGTGTGTGTGTGTGTGTGTGTGTGTGTGTGTGTGTGTGTGTGTGTGTGTGTGTGTGTGTGTGTGTGTGTGTGTGTGTGTGTGTGTGTGTGTGTGTGTGTGTGTGTGTGTGTGTGTGTGTGTGTGTGTGTGTGTGTGTGTGTGTGTGTGTGTGTGTGTGTGTGTGTGTGTGTGTGTGTGTGTGTGTGTGTGTGTGTGTGTGTGTGTGTAAATGCAGAGCAGCAGCACATAGAGGCTTGTGTGTGTTGTTTTTTTTGCATGCATTACAGAAAGGTTATTCAAAGGCCAGCGGCGCTTTGAAGTCTGAGTTGTGTGTCTGTGCCATATAAACTTTGGCATCATCTTTGAGAGGGAAGCAAAACAGTGTGATGCCTGATTTCTACTCGTGCTGCTGTGAGCCAATGCGTTGTGTGCGGGCTGGTCAAGGCATACTATTACTATGGTACTGTGGGGGATTGCATGTTGCATCTCATTTATTAAAAAAAAATCCTTTGTTAGTCGATCTTTGATTTATTTGATATGCGTGATTGAAAAGTCCCAATTATGTTAGGCCGGACACAATGCCATGGTTGGAAAATAAATGATGTAAGACGTGGATGAGGAGGCGGAGCTCCTGTTCCTAGAATTAATAAGGTGGCTGTGGTGGTGGTTGTTGTTGTTGTTGTTTGAATTTGAGGTACTTGTCCCGAAAAACCCATCTCCGGTCTCTGGTCCAATCAAACTAATGCGGCGTCCGAGGTTGTCCTGTTTTTCAGCTCTGCAGCTCTCTGAGAGCTCCGGAAACCATCTCTGTGGAAGCTCCATGCAAAGCTTTCACGCAAAATATTAAAAAAAAAAACCCTCCCAGCTTACTTTCCATGTACATATTGTGCTTCAAGTTGTCCTTGAGAACATTTAATGATGGAATTGTAGAAATTAGCTCGTTACCAGAAGTACCTGCATCCATATTCATTTGACACTTTGTCAAGGTTCTGAAGATATTCCCAGTTTCACTTGGTTATTTTATGATACGTGTTCTCAAAATGAAGTAGTTTGCATAGCCCATTTATTCTTTTCTATTATCTGTATTCCACATATTGTTCTATACACTGTTTGTGGTAAACGGTCTAAAGTGTTTTAAACTGGTTATTACAGCTTTAGTATGAAGATGTGTTGTTGTGCATCATGACAAAGGTCAGTGACTGAAACACTGAGCCTCTGATAATCTCAGTGCGGACAGTTTGCAGGAATTCTCTTTCAAACGTGCATTTGAGGAAACCAAAGTATTTGAAGCCGGGGGAAGAGACATTTGTATAATTTAGCTTTAGGTCCACTTTGAGGATGAGCGGTACATTTTAAGGAGTAGCATGACATCCCGAGTGCTCTGATGATCACGCTGCTCCGTAATGAGGCCTGATGGACACTTCACAAGAGCACGTCAACCTTTAACTCACTAAAACACTCTGGATTTTCTGATATCATCACCCTCTGTGTGCCGGCACACTTCTCCGAGCTAATTAAAGGTAATGTACTCCACTGGCCTCTAATACTCTACATCTCTTCTTTTTCCTTTTTATTTCACAGAGCAGTGTGGTTCTTCCTCACCCATTCTGTGATGTGTTGATTTTAATCTTCCTTCTTGAACCGTATTTAGCTGTGCACAAGTAGATATTCAAGTAAGCACCTTATTAGCGTAAGTTATCTGATCTATTTGAGTTATCTGAGGACGGGATGACCCCATTATCCCAGTGTGCTCTGAGAATCCTCCACACACCTGCAGTTTTAACGGGTAATTGGGCGCTGTTGAGGAAATTACTGGCAATATGTAACACGAGTAGGCAGTTGGCGAACAGTCCAGAAATGCCAGTACTAGGACGAAGGCCGTGTCCTGCTCAAGGACGCTTCAGATGCTCGCCAAAACGGGGCATCCGAGTGTACATCGGTTGCGTTTTCCCTGTACTCGACGCTAATCCCACCTCCTCTCCTCCCCTTCCTGTTTCTAGGATCCAACAGCTGCAGCAGATGCTTCAGGACACCACTTCCTCCAGTTCAGACAGCTCCTCTTCCTCGTCCGACCACCATCGCAGCAAGAAAAGGAAAAAGGGGAAGGACAAAAAGAAGAAGGACAAGAAGAGAAAAGGGAAACAAAAGCACAAGTCCCCCAAAACCTCCGACTGCTCGGATTCAGATTGAGTGGAACGTGCACTACATGTACTTGTGTACCACTCGCTGTAAACACAGGAAGAGACTGAATGAAGTAGCAGCAGCAGCGGTAGATTACACGCAGTAGTGAAGCGTGTTCTCAGTGAGAACTGCACTCTGAAGACCTTGTTTAAAGCCTTTTCTCTGCTGGTTGAAACTGTAAGTCCACTTCACGTGACTTCTCCCAGACGCTTAATTCTCACCAGGGTGACGACTTGCATTTGCATCCTCTCTGTTGGATCGTTCAACAACACAGAGCCATATGGCACCGCTGCTTCAGTACGTTTGTGCATATGTGTGCGTGTCAAAAAGCATTAGCCGCATGCGTAATGAATCTTAAGTGATGTGAAATAAGCCCGCTGGTGTAAGAGATAATGTTCTTTTTTTGCGGGGTCCAATAAGATCGCATGTCAGCAAATGCAGCGTGTTATTAAGAGATTGTATTTTCCAACCATATTTTTGTATCCTCGCCATTTTTTTCCCTGGCATTAAATACTTTGATTGTAGAGTGTGTTAAATGCAGAGAGGTGGAAAAATAAGGCCGACTCAGTGATAGTTTGTCTTCCACACGAGCCTGAATGTGTGAATGCTTGTGACTGTACACAAATATTTGGAATGATTTGAGGTTGGAATATGCTTATTTGCTCTGAAAAAAAAAAAAAAAGCCACAGAGATGGGAAAGAATGTATGTGAATGTGCTCCCTTATTCTGAGAATAAAGATGGCTCTCTTGCTCCAATGTTTACCCCGCTGAAGGCTGCAAAAACAAAGATGTTAACAATGTTGGCTTTGACTTAATGTCTACGAGACTTTTTTTTTTCGTATTTATGACGACTTAATCTTTTGAGGACGATGCAGTGAAACTCCAGGCGTAGAGGACGGATCATTAAAAAGTGCACAGCACCGCAGTGACCTTCCCTGGAGGCGGAGAAGCCATTTTTCTTTTGATCTTGTCCTGCTATCAATCTGAGGACACTTCAGACTGCTTCTTAAGAGTCTTCTCACAGGTTTGTAAGACAGTTCAGAACGTTCCCCTCTTTCTGTCCTGAGCTACCGTCAGCAGCTCAAGGTGCACTTACCCTTTAGGCCACATTTTGAGGGAAGTCTGGTGCGTCTCTCCATCATGAGCGGGACTCCCTGTGGAAACGAACTCGAAACATTTTCCCCTCTTCTAATGACCCTGACAGAGAGACAATTACAGCAGACCTACAGGGAACAAGCAAACTAGATTTCCATTTAGATTTGTGTCTTAAGCTGTTCTGAGTAGCTGAAATGCTGCAGGGAGTGTGTGTGTTTGTGAGGAATTACAATCGCGTCAACGAGTGACTGACGATACAGCCATGAGAGCGTTCTACTTGATGATTGAGAGCTCTCTCCTCTTTTTCCATCTTCTCTCCGTCCATCCCTTTTTTTCTGGTGCTTTGACCAGCAACTTGAGATAAATCAGCCTCATCCAAGTGGTCTGTTCCAGCGTTGACTTCTCTCTTTTCTGAGTACAACGATGAATCTCCCAGATGAGATTCGGTCACTAGCTGCTCAGAGGGAGGTTGCGCCACGCAGAGAGAATTTGGTCAGCGGAGAGTCTTTATTGAAGCACTCTGTCTTCTTGGACAAGGGACAGGTCAGATCGAGTGCCAGGCCCAGACTCGTGTTAGAGGCTCAGCATATTTTGCGGAATAATTAAGTCTTTTGAGACTCGAGCGCTTAATGCATGAATAACAATCCTTGTTTGCCCAACGGGAAAGATGCAGTAACAAGGTTTCTCTCTTTTTTTTTTTGGTAATGTGATATCATCCTCACACGTGCAGGAGGTTGTGAATCAAGGAGAGCTCAAATCCAAGTGAGTTACACAAGCAGGTAAAAGTCCATTCATGAGGGCAGAAGAGTTTACCTTGTGAGACGCAACAAGAAACAAGAGTGACACTGCATTTTACTGGGTGCAGAGGTAGAGTGTGCTGCATCGTGAGTCTGCACTTTATGGGATGCACCATGCAGTAGTAGGCCTACTTCACATATGAACTGTATGGGCGGGCTTAAAACCACCCCGGTGCCTCTTTGCAGCCTCAGATAAAATGGTCACACCCTCTTTAAGCCCTCTGATGGTATCGCTCTGAAGCTGAAGTCACAATAACTCAATAATGTTTGTTTTGTTTGTTTGCTGATGTTCCCTATACTGAATTTTGTATTTAGACAATATTTATACACAATTTAAACCGTTTGGATGTTGAAACCCTTCAATCTAATGTGACCCTCAAGGGTTAAACAACAGAATCATTTCAAACTATTGACTTAAGTCTGTTTACTTTCAGCGTGTCCTTCCTAAAATGTATTAACATAACCAGTTTGCCTTCTGTTATTTTTGTACCAGGCCTACTTGCCTTCCCTGCCCATGTACGCAGTCAAATTAACTCATTTTAGTGGAGGACACAGGCTGGCGTTTAAATAGGCAGAGGTTTGCATCCTGTGTATTTCACAGAGAGAAGAACAAACCTGAGAAAAAGAAAGATTTCTGCCCAGATTATTTATCAGGAGGGACGGGGCTCCCGTATTAATCCTCCTCCTGCTGAGTGGAGACAAGGATGGGCTGCAGGACTGTCTGCTATACACTGTTCACTCTCTCTTTTACTCATAAGCACTCACTCTGGCTTTATATCAGAAACGGTATGTAATCACTGACACAATTAAAGGGAAGTGGCCTCATGTGGCTCAGTGACATAGTCCTATATCCTGCCTCGTACAATGAAATCCAATGAAACCAGAACATAATGCTGTGTAGGCCCAATGTCGAGCTAAATCAAAAGGGTTCCAGACATAATGTACCATTAGAAGGTCATAATCATACCCTCCAGTTCTCTGTGTGTGTGTGTGTGTGTGTGTGGAGACCAGAGAGCGTTCAATAACCATGAAT
The DNA here is from genome assembly GCA_032191485.1 of Leptoclinus maculatus. Lineage (NCBI taxonomy): Eukaryota > Metazoa > Chordata > Actinopteri > Perciformes > Stichaeidae > Leptoclinus > Leptoclinus maculatus. Next base: position 28,284,270 of record JAVDOI010000002.1, read on the forward strand.
TATTGAAGTCATTGTTCCTGTTTGCCTTTGCCTCCTGGCTGCAAGATTAGAGGCAGTCACATCTTTGTGCGAGAGAAGAAGACGTGGCGTCCTCATTGTTTTGTTTATTCAGATACAATTTATTGTACATCTGCTTTATTCTAGAGTCTTTTGTTGAGAAGTTGTATAGGCACGGCTGCTATCCACTAGGGGAGCTCAGTTGTAACATTTAATACACATTACCCTTCTTATATACAGCCTGGGATATTACCTCATTCTCAAAAAAACATCAACAAAAAGCTAACTTTTAAAAAACGTAGCTACACATGTGTTCTCTATGTAACTTGTTAAAATTGCATTACAGATCATGTATTTTGGTAAGTCCAAAATTTAGCTATTTTACAATTGACCTTGTATGTTAGCTCAGTTAACACATATTTAACAGTTGAAACCTTAATGTTAATCTGCTATAATACTATAGTAACTAGTGCTTATATGTTTGGTTTAAAAAAAATGGTCTTTAGCTTTTTTGGTAGCAATTCAGGTCCAAACAGTGCTTTCCCCCTAATGCTCACTGCATCACTGAGGTGTGGTTGTGGTCTGGCTCTTTCTCACAGTGATGAACACTTAGCAACACGTTTATTAACTTGTTTAAGATATATAGAGATTTTAATTTATACACAATGTCAAATTGTAACTTCCCACATTTCATGTGTGAACACTGTCGTTTTATATATTGTCTTATAATTCTTTTAAAACCCTGTTTATGTGTATTTCAAATTTTGCCATATTTAGTAGATTTTGTGTGAATTCTATTTCATGTTTTATGTTTTTTTATTGTATTTTATGTTTTTGAAAGGCGCTATACAAATATGTGACATCCTTTCCCTGCCTAAGAAAACAGAATAATTATCAAAATAAGAGTTTTAACCGAAGTTGAACAAGACTGACGAAGTCAATACAAAGTCAAAACACACTTCTGTCTTCATTATCAAACAGCATGTGTCCAAATAAAGACAATTATAACTTTATTTATACAGCAACTTTAAAAACAGGGTTACAAAGTGCTTTACAAATAATTCAAAATAACAATAAACACTATGTGTGCCTACATGTTGAACTGCAGGGTGACATCACTCACACCATTTTTTATTATAACTTGACTTAAAAAGTAATACAACTTCATATATTACTCAGTTTATGGAAATCAGACTTGTTAAACGCACTTATCATCCATAAATTAAAATATCCAAGTCCCACACATATTGTGATTCAGTTCACAGTGAAGTTGTCCGACTTCAGAGCTGCTAAAACAAAATTATCATAATTGACTTCTTTATTTATAACGGATGAAACGTCGCCATTCGCTCGTTAACCGGTGACTCAGTGAGAGAGGGAGCAGCTGGGCTTCGTGCATCCTCTCTAGTCTGTCTGGCATCACCGAGTCAGCCAGCAGACGGCAGAAGAAGAAAAGAGGAAGTAGAAACATCAGCACTATCTCTCTCTCTGTACGGCCGAGCGGAGAGGGAGGGAGAAAACACCACTGGTAGGTGACACACACACACACACACATTCACAACACACACACACACACACACACACACACACACACACAAACTCCGGACATCAGCGCTTTAGTGGAAGAAGTGTCCTCGCGTCGTCAGGTTTGTCAGCCCGCTTTCTTCTCTTGCACACATTGTTGGTGTTTGTGTAGCTTCACTTCCCTCGCGTGTTGCGCTAAAATGTTGAAGGATTCGCGGTGTTTGGGGGGGTTCGCTGCGCGAGCGTTTCTGTGTCAGTTATACATGGCAGCGAGACAATACTGTGTTTCATCTCGCCTGCTTTCTCTCTCCATGCCCCCCCCCCCCCCCTCCTCACGCCTTGTCTTTACTTTTGTCAAGTGGCCATAGCGGCTTTGGGCGCTGCTCTTTTTATTATTATTGACATGTCTGATTTCAAGCGTCGCAGTAGAGACGCATTGAACTGCAGTGCAACATTTAAACTGCCAGTAGATTGGTTCACCGTGCTCTGCTTTTACTTCTGGTTTGTTAAACAAGTGCGCGTTAAAGCTGCGAGTTGTGTTGTGTTTGCGGCAAATATATTTATATACATATGTATATATATAAATATACTGTGCAGACGCCGAGGCTGCCGCTGCTCCCCCGGCTTGTTTGTTAAGTGCATGCTGGTCGCTTGATGCAAAAATAAAAAAAAGTGGTGCGTTTATAGCTGACTGTGTTTCACCCCCACTGCTAATTAAAGAGCTGCTTTAAGGGAGTGCGGTGTGTAACTCCTGCCCAGCTTGCATGGCCACCGTGGGCCTCTGATCAGACAGCAATGTTTGAGCTCTGTACTCTCCTCCATCAAATACAAAGCAAAGATATCAAGATGCATTATAGTCTGGCAACAGTTCAGCCACTCATCGAGGTCTAGTACTCGACAAGTCTTCTCTCTTTTCAAAGCTGTACATCAGGGCTTCCCTGAAAAGTTTTCATGCGATGACCCCCTAAATCCTGTGCGTCAGATCAGTGTCAACCAAAGTTTTGTGTCTTGCAACCCCTTAAATCAAAGCAGCGACCCCTCGACAACGGTTGCATTTTTTCCACCATGTGTCTGTTTTGTTATCCTGAACGAATTGTTGCACAACCCCTCAGCGTTCGCTTGCATCCCCTGACTCTCTGGTATGAAACGACTGTATTAGACCGCCTTCATTTATATCATGGAAACATTATGGAGAAGCTCAACTAATTTGTAAAAGAAAATCATTTGATTTGAAAGAAAACTATCCACACTCTTGTGTTTTGGAGGAAAATGAACATGTAAATGGGATTACAAATTAACATAATGCTGAATTTTGGTAAATGTATTGCAACAATAACCTAACAGCTGTGACACACCCAGCTTCCTACCAACCAGTTGAGTCATGTAATCGGCACAAAAGTCAAAATTGGTAGCCCCCTGGTTGTCTGTAGACCCCTATTTCCTCTGTGATCACTCGGTAACCAGTAAGAGATGGCGGCAGCGTTGGACCGTGGCTCACATCAGCGCGCGCTGTCGTCTTCTCTTGGCCCCTCTGGCCCCCTCCGGGCGGCTTCTGATGGAGCGAGAGCCCACTTACACGCCCAGTTAGACGTCCCCGTAGTGATGGAGCCGCACGCGTGCCGGCATCGCTCGTGTCAACTCGACAATAAACACATGCAAAGTCAGCCCAGAAGCACAGCCACGTCTCTGACACGAACACATGCGGGCAGCTCTCATATTGTGTTGTTCTTCCTTGTTGTCCACGAGGATGAAGAGTGTTATTCTATGTGTGTTTCTGTATTCTAGATTCTGCGTTGCATTGCGAGGTTTTTGGCCTACATTTGCACCCTGCCTATGTAACTGTGGTTGATGGCGGGTTACAGATTGATGTTTTGGTTTTTGCAGCTCCAAGCAGACGAGGAAGGCAATTTTCAACTCATACTTTGTCGCAAACCGCTTACTTAAGCGCACTCTCCCACTTAAAGCGGGTATGTGAAGCTTCGTGTGTGCACAGCGTTGGTCGGTAGCTGTCCGCTTTAGAATTGAAGCGTGCCCGAGTTGTTATATTTCAGCGTTTACAGCCACCAGAGGGACCTACATGTCAAAAGGAATGCACACGCATGCAAAAAAAAAACAAGTTTTATTAGCCACAGCAAACCTCCATTTCTTGTTAGCTGGCTTTCCCAAGTAAATATTTCTTCATCTCTACAGGGTCTTAAAGATCATAGATAGAAAGGCAGCGTTGCAACACGGCAGCAAATGAAAAGTGAGAAGGTGAAATACGGCCGCCTCGAGTCGCACCGTTAGTCAAAAGCCAAATAAACCGATGGAGTTCAACTTTTGTGTTTTTAGTTTGAAATAGTGAAACAAAATCCAGGAAATCAGATTGGAGGACAGAGGCGGAGGTGGCAGCTTGGAGCACTTTTTTTGGGAGAGGATGGGTGCCTGCCCCTCGCTTATTGAGTTGCATCACATACTAGATCCTGATTGTATCACTTTGACACTGCCTACTGTTTGGCATCCTCTCACCACCTCCCCAAGTGCAACCTTGCCAATTTCTGCCTCCTCTTGCCTGTCAGAGCTCCCTCCCTCCCCTTGCAGCCTGTTATCTTTCTCTCATTAGCTTACTCTCTTACACTTGCTTTCTAACACATTCTATCTGACTGTCTCTCTCCCCATCTCTTTGCACTTACTTCTCAATGGCTCCCTCTCGCACTGCAGCACTCCCATCTCTCCCATCTCCTTCCTCACTCTCCGCTCTTGCTCCCTGAGGGAGATGGAGGTATGTAAATTGTTTTCTCCTCCATGTGTGCTCGGCCTGCTATCTGTCCATCTTAAATTAACTCATTTCCCCCTTATTTTCCTAAAAAGCTCGGGATTGCAGCATTTAAAGTAACAACAACAAAAAAACAAATCAGGGCCCAAAGTTCCCTGCCGTCTCTCTGCCACTTTGTCTTTATTTTTGCGCTAACAGCCATTGCTTATAAGAAAAAAAACGACTTGTCATTTGAAGTGCTGGCATTCTCGCTCGCAGTACAAACTGGTGCGCCTGTCCTTCGGCGGCTTGAGGTTAGATTAATTTGCTGTTTCAAATTAGATGAATGTTGCCTTGCGTAATTGCTCCCTGTGGTACGGAGTTAATTAAAACAGCAGGTAGGCACTGAAGGTGCGATGGGAAGGTGCCAGACAGCCAGACAAACATAGGTGGGTGAGAGCGATCTCACAGGTACTCCTGCCATGTTCTGCTCTTTAGCTTACTGATTGTTGCCCTGGGCTGAATTCAAAGACAGGCAACTCTTCACTTGTTTGAAAAAAAAAATGCTATAAATAAGAGAAACCCACGGGAAAAGTTGTTGCTTTATGACAAACTGTGATCTTAGTAGCAGCTGGGAATACGCTCATGAATGTATTTCAACCTTCTACCCCGTGGTTCTATAAATGCATATGTTTGTCCAAACATGAATATGAATCGGTTTTAAGTGGAGCGCATCCGCAGGCGTGTTGTTCAGTCCAAGTCTAGACCTCATGCGGAGTGAAGCAGCCCTAGATGACCCAGAAACTGATCCGGTTCCCTCTTGCGTGCTCGCTCTGCCCGCTGCATTCCAGCTGTGGTATACTGCCGCAGAGCTCTGTAAATATTGAGCGAGAGGCTGGACGGCTCTCTCGCCGTGTGTGTGTGTGTGTGTGTGTGCGTATGTGGTTTTTCACGTTTCTCAGCCTCTGAGCATACTGACCAAGTAGGGTGAACGGTTAGGCAGTCTCTCGGTCTAACCCGTATGTCCCCCCCCCTCTCCAGCTGCGTGAGAGGCTTGAACTGAACTTCTGTGAGGGATTGTCAAGTCGTGTGCAGGTGTTACTGGACCGTATTCAGCTGCTGTAGCAGGATTGTGCGAATGTGTCGGTGGCATCGCACAGTATAAGATGTATGGCATGTTTGCACGTGTGCTGCAGAGATCTGTGTTGCTGTGTCAGTTTTGTATTTTTCTCCAAGGCTTGCCTCCATCGCTTTCTCAGTAGTCGTGTGCTGAGGTTTTAGTGTAACCCAGGTGCTAAACACAGTTTTTTGTTCTCATCTGCAACCTAATTATAGCTTGTGTGTCTCCCAGCCCTGTAGGTGGTGTGTGTGTGTGTGTGTGTGTGTGTGTGTGTGTGTGTGTGTGTGTGTGTGTGTGTAGTCTGAGTCATCTATGTTTCTGTTCATATCTGGATGGCTGCTGTCTCGCTCCCCTGCATGTCCATCAAGAGATCACAGGTGTGAGTCTGAGTCAATTTGGGCGCTACGATGTCCGTTTCCGTTGAAAGTCTCGCCCGCTACTGTCTTCAGTCAGTTGAGGTTGCCCTAGTTTTCCGCACTGCTCCCCCCCCCCCCCAAACTGTGCACTTGACTTTGGGTATCTATGTTAAACCGTTAGATCATGGGAGTTTTTGTCTCCTGTGGTGATGAGCTTTCTGTTTGATGTCTGATTTGGGGTGGAGAGGGATTTTTATGAACCGTGTCTGTGTGTGTGTGTGTGTGTGTGTGTGTGTGTGTGTGTGTGTGTGTGTTAAAAATGTTTATTCACTTCGCTACATTGCAGCAGTGTTATTTATCATTTTTTCACACTGTGTATTGCAGAGAAAGTTTATGAACTGTGTGAGCTGAAACTTATAATGTGCATCGGATTGTAAGGGCAGAGAGGAGGTGTCATGTCCCCTGCAGCGTTTATGTTGTGCTTTATGATGCTTGCCTGCAGTGAAAAGAAATCAAATGTCACCCAATTTATTTCCTTTTTTTTTTTTTTTTTTTAGCAGAACAGAAAATACATGTCACCTACTGCTGTGTATATACACAGTGAAAAAAGCCTGAAATAAGCAAAGTAGGGTATTAGATTCACTGCTCTGCTTCACTTACATTAAAGAAACAAGGAAGGTGGAGTGGAGTGCACATGAGGGGAACAGGCATCATCATATCATATTACCTTCATCTTATAAATGATATGCAAACTCATTCATGGGTCTGTTGACTGTCTCGGGGAAGAAGTAGCGGAGCCAAATCTGAGGCACAATTGGTTGGGTTTGAAGACTACAATGTATACATTTATAGATAGATATACAGTATATTGAGCAATATGTTGATATATTGAGTGTTATCTTTTCCTGATATTAAATTTATTTATTTATTCAACCCTGCAATATACCGTCACGATATCCAATTTCAGGTATTTTGATCAGAAATATTGTGATATTAGATTGTCCCCGTATTGCCCACCCCCAGTGTGTGTGTGTATATGGATGAAGATGTCGGTGTGTGTGTGTGTGTGTGTGTGTGTGTGTGTGTGTGTGTGTGTGTTTGTGAGCTTTGAGTCACATGTTGAGGCCAGGGTCCAATCAGAGGTCAGCCGCCTGCTGTCTCTCTGCGTCTCACAGGTGCACACACACACTGATGATCTTGTCAGCGATGCCGTCCCGTGATGAGAGTGGACAGCACATACGGATGACTGGAGGTTCAGTGAGGTGGACCGGAAATAAAACTAGCCTGTTGTTTTTCTGGGTGGAGGAGGAGGAGGGCTGACACTGTTTCTAAGAAACCTACAGACTTACTTGTTTGACTCTGTTAAGACTTGATTTATTCCTTGCTGTGACGGAAAGGAAAGCAAAAATACACAAAAGACACTGGCAACATATATAGCTCTGTGTGTGTGTGTGTGTAATCTTTGATATCGTTGATGGTGGTGTTGCCTCACAAGCTTCTCTACGAAAACATTTCTTATTCTTTCCCCGTGCACTTGTTTGCTTACGGCTGCGAGCAAGCTAGTTCACTTCAAGTTATTTCTGTTAGGAAGACCGGAGGGTAGACCGAAGCGAGAGGTGCAATAACATATTCAAAACGTGTTGCATAATTAATGTATAGGCTTGAGATTAAGGATTTGAACCCATTCTGTCACGGCGCGGGGCCTCTGCGATGTCGACGTGCCGCGGCAGTGTTTTCCGTGAGACTAGTCGAGGCTACCTCTGGAGAGAGAGACGAGATGGAGGAGGAGTGGAGGGCCTACATGCCAAGGCCACCGGCTCGCTCTCGCTCTCTCTGGCTGGGGAACCGCAAGCCTTGGATTGAAGGTGTGTTGCTTTATGTGGGGGCTGCCTCTGAGTCTCTGAATAAATCACAACACAGAAGGACATTCGGAAACAAGACACTTTGATATCTCTCTCTCTCTCTCTCTCTCTCTCTCTCTCTCTCTCGTCCTTCTGCTCTCTCATGTCTCCCTTGTGCGACTTTACTAGCCGATGCCCCTTTCTTTCATTTATCATCTTTTTGTCTCGCATTCTCACCCTGCTGTCACTTTTCCTGCCTCCTCTCCATCTTTCACTTCTATGATCTCACCAGAACTTTCAGAAGGACGACTGCATCTACATATTGCTCAGTTCCTGACCCTTCGCTGCCCACACACTGTCCACCGTCAGCAGCGTTCAACAGGGCATCTGTAATATATCGACCCGTAAGGCTCTCCTGCTGCTGCTTTTTTACGCTCAGTAGCAGCCTGAAGTGTTTCTGTTGGCTCCAACCAGCCAGTAGAAACCCGCCGTAATCACTCTCGCACCCCGATGCTGCCTTTCATCCCCTGTTAGCAGCTAGGAGGTGTGATCTGTGGCTGTAATTCATCCGGCAAAGCTTCTTTTCGGCCCACCAAAGCCTTGCTCAAGGGGGATGTTGATCCCCTCAAACGGGTGAAGCTTGACCAGAGAGCTAATAATGAATAGCTCCTATTTTCTTAACTCTGTGCAAAGCAGTCTGTTTTGTATCCACAGTGTTTGACAAAGGAGGTTTTAAATGAGTTTCTTTACATTCTCCAGACACGTATGAATGGACGTTCATAAACGGTTCATCAACTCTTTATTAGTCTCCTCTTCTGCTTGATGTTGGGAGCTGATTAATGGCAACAATGTGTGAGGCCGTTGGCTCTCTTCAAGCAACACGATGCAGTAAAGAGTTTGGAAGACAGACATCCAGTTTGAGTTTTCTTCCTCCTGTTTGTGCTTATCAGTGTTTTTGCTTCCTGTCATTCCTGACAGCCATGCTGTTGTGTCTATAGACAAAGGTTTTCCCCGCCATCTGAGACCAAACATCAAGGAGCGCTTTGTTGTCTCTCAGATTCCGCCGAGCCATTGTGTTGAGCTCGGGGTTCTGTTGCTTTTTGTGGCCCGAGCAGATTCCCCATCTGTAAACCACCTGCCTCACCCCGTGTTACCCTGGCTGGTTCCATGCTGGCCACACGTCAGTGTTTTCCATTTCCTGTGGATGTTGCATGCTGTCGGGGTGCCTAGCCCTTATCTTATTCCCAGCTAAAAACTGAAGAATAACATGGTACAGCTCGGCTCAGCTGGGTTTAGCATGGCTCTCTATTGAGAGAAGAGGGGTATTGTAGTGGCGGACTAGCTGGGTTTAATGTTGCCTTCAGGGCTTGTTGCTGTGTCTGTTCTTTTGTTGTCTGGAGGGGAAGCTTAAACACTCCGTGTTTGTATTTTTGTGTGTGTGTGTGTGTGTGTGTGTGTGTGTCCAAATTGTCTGGCAGCATTTTACAGCCCAGACAGTGCTGTGAAAGAAAGGCACAGGAAATACCAATGGCGTTTTCTCAACAGCTACCGGATGCATAACAGTCTTAGGGCATCTGTTGAAAGTTTGTGATACATTGAAGTTCACATGAAGCAGAAGGTTCCAGAAGTAGATTTTGGTGAATGTACACGCCTCTTCTGAACTGAAGGTGGAAGGAGAGCCACTTCCTGCCAACATCTGCATGTGAAGCGATCCATTTCCTGTTGACAGAAAGTGTGAAGAGAGAGGTCAAGACGTGCCGGCACAACCCAATGTAACGTGGTTAGCTGTTAATGTTTTTCAGTATCCATTACAGGGCCGGCTGACAAGTGAAACGTGTCATGTCTGATTTCTGTTTCCATGTATTCAGTGAATAGATGTATGGGGGGGGGGGGCTGCAATGCACCGATTACATCATCCAATGACATCGTACCCACAGCAATGAAAGCCTGGCCTGAGGAATGCCCTCCACTTGTGTGTGTCCCCCCCCCCTCTTTCTCCATCTCTCTGTTTCACATAAATGTGGTTTACACGCAATTAACCCATAAAAGGCAAAGTTAGAAGTTCTTTGAATCGTATGCCCCCAGTCCACAAATAGCCTGACTTCAGCCACATTTATTGTTGCTGCCTCTGTACCACAAGCGAAGCCCTCCCCCCACAGTTTTACTGTAACGTGACAATAATAAGGCAACCGCGGGCGAAGCCTCAATGAATGGCTTTGGAGGAACCGGGCTCGGCACGCAGGAGGGATGAAAGTGTTTCAGCAGCGGCCAGCCACCACACTGTTAGGGTGGAGGCTGAGCTGGCATCGGCACTGGCTCGTGACTGACCAGACAGGCAGGGCTGGAGCCTGTCAGTGGGTAAACGTAGGGAGGGGAGGGCATGGGTGTAGCATATGGTTAAAAAGAAGTCGCGGGGGGATAAATAAATAATAGGAAGGCTGAGGGCAGCGTTTAGGGGTTAGCAAATGAATGGGTGAGCCCAAAGATCGGGCACGGGGCATCTGTCAGACAGGGGAGGGTGCTGTGGTGAAAGGGTGTGGCATGCATGAAGCGGAGGTTGGGCAGAGAGTCTCGGTAGACGGGAATGAGCAAAAGGACAATAACAAGGACCTGTGCTCCAGAAGGCTCGAAAGACGGAACAACAGAGAATATTTAGAATAACGGCGCCAGTTTATTATTCGTAGCGAGCATGAGCTCATGTGTTGTGGCTGCGTGCAGTGGTGTGATACTGATGAGCCGCTGGTGGTGGTGGTGATGAATAACATTGTGCCTCTAACAGTGCACTCAGTCACTCTGCCGGATAGGCAAAGAGCACCCAGCAGGGATGAAGAGAGTTTTGTTTTGTTGTTGTTGTTTTCTTGGTGAAGCCAGGGTCCTGAAGCCACTCAAGACATGTGTGGCGTTGGGTGTGTGGAAGTAAGGGTAGTTTGATGTATAGCCACAGCTGGGAAAGGGGGGGGGCTGTGGGAGAGGACGGAGAGACAGCTGGCAGAGCAAAGGGTGAGTGTAACGAGGAGCGAGTGTGACAGCCACAGTGACTCCTTTGTTCCCACTCACTTGTGCCAGTCGCAGCGAGGAGATGGCTGATCTGTGAAGTGACTGAATTCTTTCACAGCACCTAGACAAGATACACAGTCTAGCATTACACCAACTCTCTCCTCAGTGTGTGTGTGTGTCTGTGTGTGTGTGTGTCTGTGAGAGCCGGCGGTGGCGACAGGAGGTTTCCACAAGATAGCCCAATACCATCTTCCATAATGTCAGTGCACCGGAGAGCACTTATTACGCTTGTGATGATAGTCATCAGTGCGAACGTAATTGTAGCGCCAGCAAAATTGAACAGTAGCCCGTTCGCTATATGCTTAGGTAATGAGTGTTGTTGAGGGGCCTGTGTTCTCTCCTGAGTTATGGTTTAATAAGAGGAGTCATTCTGGTGGAGGATGTGTGCAGTGGTCCTTCTGGAGGATACCGTTGCTACGATGTGTGTCGAGTCTATCAAGGCGCAAGGTCACTTGAGACGGCTTACTCCACTTTTCTTTTATTAAACCTGTCTGCTGTGTGTTCACACGGGCATTCATCTTTCTCCGCACGTACATTTTCACTCCTCAATACCGGTAGCCTGTAAATAATAGACCAATGGGTAGAAGGTGTACGCCATCTCTTATTCCCTCCCACTATTAAAAGGTGCTTTCTCTCTCTCTCTGAAAGCCCTACACTAAAGTAGCCACTCTCTTACCACCATTTAGCTTTCCAGTTATTCTTTTTTTCCAGGAGTTCAATAAGCCTTTTCAGCGCCTGACTTCTTCCTGTGAGTATCTGAACTATTTAGTTCAAGTAGGACATGTAAAAATAGCCAAATCAATCCCAAATGTTCTCGGGGCTTTTTCGCACATCTCGATCTAGGCTAGCACAACCCAACAGGGGATAGAGTGACACGGCATTCAACGCTGGGCAGAATGACTGGCAGACTGGCACTTTGGAGGAGGGCACGTTCATTAAAAATGTGACTGGTAGCAGTGATTCGGGCCTTGACACACTTTAAAAGCCATTAAAGAGGCAGCGGCGGATTATGGTTTGTTGAGTTATGATGATGATATGACCTTTTGGTTATTACATGCTTCAGCGGCGGTGGTAATCCTCTGAGCTAAGTGGAGACCATGTTTCCATTAAGAGATGTATATGACGTGTTCAACGCTGCAGCGGGAGTTCACGGCGGACCAAATAATCTATTGTGCAGAAATGTCACATACTGTAAAGTGTTGTGTGATTCACAGAAAGACCTGCAGGGCTAAGCAGCAACGTGTTCTCCGTAGCAGGCGGGCAAAGAGCAAACGTAGATTTTCAGATAATGTTTTTATGTAGGGTGCATTCATATCATTTATGGATGTTACACCAGCCAAACCTTTGAGCATCAGCTCACTTTAACAACATGATATTATTGTTGCGTCAGCGCTAATGTTAATGATAGGATTGAAGACACATTTATTTCTAAACCTTCATGCCGTCTCGTTCTTACATGAACAGTATTGTGCAGTATTTGCAGGGACCTAATCATACTGAGGTGGCACTAAACGTATCAGAAACGTTCTGTTTATTGGAGTTTCGTGGGAAAACCTGCACTGCAATGCAATTACGGCGGGAGCTAAATACACACCACCGTCCTGTGTGTACGACTTTCTCTGATACCGTATCGTCTGAAAGCAATCCTCATTGTGTATGTTTGTTTAGACGCTGGACAGAATGACAGCCTGGCCTTGGTGGCTCAGCAATCATTTGCAATGGAAATTCCCTGACCCGGGATGCCCAATCCTTCACATCCCATTTAACTCGATGGAGCACATGCCGAGCCCTGTGAGCAGCGTTAAGCTCCTATAATGTAACAAAGCGGGTCTGAACCTTAAACCTCACTAAGACTGTAGATAGAACTGTAATGCTTTTTGTATAAAATACTCAGTGTATCATGTAACGTGTTGTTCAGCAGTGTTTTACACCATTTCACAATCAAATGTTAAGCCCCTCCCAATTAAAACATGTGTTTTGATTCTTCTTTCTTAGGGGACTTTCACGTGTGTGTGTGTGTGTGTGTGTAGGTGTGTGTGTGTGTGTGTGTGTGTGTGTGTGTTTGGACCCCAATTGTCCAATATGTAAGTTGCAGAAATGTGATGTGGAAACTTGAACCCTCTGACACACACACACACACACACACACACACACACACACACACACACACACACACACACTGTGAAGTATGAAACATCCTTTTTTCAGTATAACTTTTGAAATAAACAATATTTACATATTCATAGATTTGGGCTTTTTAATGAGGCAGAAAGTAAATGTACTTTAAAAGGTTTTTTAACTTTGAAAAATTGAGGGGGGGGGGGGGGAACCCACCAGACACAAATCCCATCCAGAGTATTTTATAAGTTTGTAGGTGAGTGAAGCTGCTGCCAAGTTGTTTTTTTTATGCAATTGTCAGTTAAATTCTCCTTTCTTGTTTGGTGTGGACATTGAACGATCCATCCATCTGTGTTCATACATTTTGAAAGGAGACGTGTTTAACAAGATGGGCACCATAACATACGAGGCCATAGAAAAGTTCCCTTTTCTTTCTAAATTGAGTGAAACTAAGCCTTTAGCTGCAGTATTGTTCTTGCATAATCCTCGCTGCTCTATTCTGGGACTTCCACACAGCTCATGCCTGGTCGGCAGAGTGCTCTGCTCTTTTTTTATTTTTTATTTTTTTGTGGGATCTTGTGTGTGTGTGTGTGTGTGTAAAAGTAACTTCCCAAAGCACCTGCCCGTTTGGTTTTCAATTAGCACACGAGATGTGCCATTATTATCTTCCTCATGAACAGCGCTAATCCAGTTAAGGGACGGACGAATCCCTCAAGAGCTGTATACAGTTAGCTGGGATGTGATAACCACGCTCTGTGTTTTATGAATGAGAAGCCCCTCAGAGGGGAGTTTACGTCTTTTGTCCATTGCTTGTGTATGCACTCGTGGTTGTGTAAGCATCTCTTCCGTCACAACCTTTTGTCTGGTACTCCCCCCCCCCCCCCCCCCCCCCCCTCCCCTGCTGTCTGGGGTGTAATTTTAGCACTTTGAGGAAGTGGGATTGCAGCCTTTCTTTTTTTTTTTATTTCTAAACTCTTGGTCAAATTGAAAGACACTTGTGCTTGACCCTGCTGAATTGAATGTTAGAGGCCAGTTAAAACATAGTGAACGAGTGGGTTTTTAAGCATATCTACCTTTTTTTCTTTTAACTGAGGGTAAAGCAATTCCATTTTCCAACTGCTGCTTTTGTAAGGGTTATTTTAATTTCCGTAACAGCATTTGTATGAGCCAGACTACTAAGCATGTGGTGGTAAAACATGCCTGTCATGCGGCTGTGTTGGGGAAGAGTTATTGATTTGCCCCGCAGTAATGCAGTTTGATTAGTTACACTATGTGGAAACTGGAGCTGCTCATAACTTGATGTCTGTTTTTTCAATGAGGGCCCAGCTTCATAACATGAACGGTCAGTGTTTTTATAGACCAAAGGCAGTTTATGTTTATGCTGTTGTACGCCTGCTCTGAAATGCACCCACTTGGAATAAGAGGGGGTGTGAGAGAGAGAGAGAGATGCTCTGATGGGCTCACTGTTCTGTTAGAGTAGTCAAGGTCACTTTATGATGGAGGCGTTTTGCTTGTGAATGAAGAATGCAGTACTGGTCCCCCCTGATGCTACAACGCCTCTCGCCTCCTCCAGCACACACACACACCCCGTAACACACACTTCACGGTTAGACAATGGGACTATAGACCTGTTTCCATGACTTCCCTCTCTGACCAACCAAAAAGCACCATTCATCCCCGCCTCGGTCACGTGACCTGGCAGGGTTTTTGTGTGGTCCCTACCCCTCCCCTCTATACATTCTCTCTCTCTCAGACACACAGACACACACACACACACACACACACACACACACACACACACACACACACACACACACACACACACACACACACACACACACACACACACACACACACACACACACACACACACACACACACACACACAATATACACAGAGGGGTCCAGTGAACTTTTTCAGGATGGCTTGTTCCTTGAAGCGTGGCCCCAGAGGCTCCAATCACTGTTGTCTGCCGTGATCAGTCATGGGGAAGCTCTGGTCAAACCATTCCTCCCCCCCACCACACTCACTCTCTCTGCTGCTTTTGAAGAATTGCACTTTGATGTTGTGTGTTTTTCTACTTCACAAACTGTCTTTGGAAACGAGGTGCACTTTTGTTGTTTCTTTTGACTCTGTTGAGCTCGCCTCAGTTTTTAGCACTCGTTTGATATTTCATGATAACGAAAAAGTCGACTTAAACTTCACTTTTGATGACAAAGAAGGGAAAGAGAACCCACAGTTGGAAAATGTCTCTTCCATGTGGTAATATTGAGAGGATAGTACTTTAATTGGATTTTAAGATAATATATGAATATAAAATATTAACTTATGAATATAAAATAGGTAAGTTCAAACTGTAATTACGTCCCAAAAAAGTAATAGTTCATATTGTTTTAATATATCATTTCTTTTGCCAATAACTGCAACTAAAGGTTTGAATACTTTCATTCTCTGAATGACAGTGAGATTTTCTGTCGGTTATCATGATAAGAAATGCATCGACAATACAACACTTTAATAGCACCGGTGTCGCTCCTGGAGTAAATGTATACCACAATAAACATTTGGTTGAATCCCATCCATAGTCTGCATGGTGCTAAGATTCATACACTGCTGCTGTTTTTAGTATTGTGACACATTCTAGTCTGTTCCTTCAGGCATCCAGGCCTCTTCTTTGCAGCTTCCTCCTAATGGTCCAGCTATGTAAGTCGATTACACCAAAGACCCCACGGGCCTGCAGCCAGACCAGCCGCTGTGGCGTCTTCAGGGGACGCGCATAACATAGCAGACATTTTTATTTCCCAAACCCACATCTCTAGCTGAGGTAATTTAAGGCTTTAGAGACTACTGTTATCAGCCTCAGAATTTAAACCAGAGGTCCATAAAAGCCTTCTGGTGAGGATCAGAATGGACGAGTGGTTGAGTGCGCAGCATTCTTTCGGAGGAAAATAATGTTGTGGTGTCTTTCATGGTAACTCTAGTCGAATTATTTGTGATGTTGCAAATCCTTTTTCTAAGGATCTCGGCCTGCTTACGACTAAAATAGATGCTAATGTCTCTTTGCCGATTGCACAAGTCAGCATGTACACTACATGGTACATCGGTTGCTCTCATCACAGCTAGAATCCAACAATCCCTGCTGCTGCAGAAAACTCTCAGAGTTGCGATCGAGGTTTGTATATTGAATCGGGCAGTATTTCCGTAACTCGATCTTTTAATATCTGTCACTTTGGAACAAGATTCAAGATTCAAGACGGAGATCAAAATACACTGTGGAAAGTGAGTGTTTGACCTGGAAAGGCTGCTTTGAACAGAGCTGAGAAGCCTGAGAGCAGAAGGTCACACTGTCAGTGACTTTCTCAGCCTGTGGGCTCACACTCACACACACACACACACTCTCACACACACACACTTTTTTTTGTATCTTTTCCTTCCTGGCAGTGAAAAGGCTTCCAGGGTAAACACCTAATTGTGCTCCTCTTTTCTGTTTTGAAGCTCTCTCCGCCGACCTTGATGCTGACTGATATTGAGTTATGTAATGGGGGAGGATGGCTTGTTATTTTTAAATCTAAAGAGAAAGGAGATTGTGTTTGAACAGAGCACATAGCCTATTGTGTTTCCGTTAGCGAGGCAATGGAGGAAAAAAACCAACGTGTGTAATGGTTACCTTACATAACACTCTCGAACACACAAGCTGTGAGTGCAGAGGACTGAAATATACACACCGCGGTATTTTTAATGTTACAGGTAATGTTTCATAAGCACTTAAATATCCCAAAATATCCCGAGTTGATTGATCAGGGAGCAGTGGTGAACAACGGGTCACCATGTTTGTCTGCTCACTGTTGGATGCTGTAAACACTCGATCCATTAGAATAAAAAATCCAAATGAATTCAGTCATGCTGTTGATAATGAGATAATTGCATTTGGCCGTCAAACACCAAACATCTTTATCAGTGATCAGTATTCACTGAATTTCAGTTCAACCACGACGACTTTGTTGTGATGATGTAACTATTTGTTAATGTAGTATTTGGTATTATTATCTCCATATATTACTTAAAGGAATGGTTCAACAGAGCACGCAAAGCGTGCATCCCAAAACGGTTTGATTTTAACCCCAGAATAGAAGTAGTATTTGTGAAAAATTGCCCTCGTAAATAAGCATACTGGCAGATAATCACACAAGCATAATAGTCACAGCGGCACGACCAAGCTTGCTGTTTGCTATGTTCGCTGCCTCCTTTATGCCATGCAGGTTTAGTTTATTTCACTCCACTGAACCTATGTGGTGTAAGTCTGCCGTGAAACGAGCAGGGAGTCGGCAGCACATTAGCCTGTATGACCATGTTCCAATTATTGCTGTTATAAAGCATCCCAGTGGATAATAAGAGGATCGGTTGCACACAACACGTGGGCAGTGAGAGACCCAACTAACAGTGTAACTCTACTTGACATTTCATGCAGTTACCCAGGAGTGTTTGGTCCAATTAAATAGCTCCTGGAGCTAACGGGTTATTAACTCCGTATGAAAGGTGGTGATGTGGGCTGTATTTTACCGGGGAAAGTCTGTTCTTAACTCATCAGTTTGTCCCATTTGTGTCCAGAAAATAATGTATTGTGCCGCATACATGTAACATTAATGGAAACATCTACGGTCATGTTTTCAGTACGGTGTTTTGAATGGTCATGTCTGTAATGTAGTCGTGCATTACTGTATGCTGATGTTTTGCAGACCAGCACACAAGGGTGTGTGTTGATGTCCAAACTGCAACTTGATGGAGGGATCTTCTGCTGTATGTGTGGGCCATGATGATTACATTACATTTAAATGAATCCAGTTCAGACTTCCTCCTCGGACTTCCAAGCAGGAAGTCTGTCTCTCTCCAGCAACCCTCTCTGTGACAACTATAGCAGCTTATGTTAACTTAGCAGCCAGCCAGAGGCTGTTGTTTCTTGATCAAGGCCCAAGGAGACGGTTGCTGTTGAGCTTGTGTCGTTTTGGGAAGCAGCACATTGTGTGATCAAACACCTACGTGTGAGGTGTTGGTGATGTGCAGTTTGGAAACAGAAAGGTGGCCCAGCTTTCTGTCTACGGTAACCGTTTGTAACGCGGACTGCTGTATGTTGAAATGCATGGATCGTAACCAATGGAGTTTGCCGATTACAAGTGAAGCATGTTACTCCTCTTCGAGTGGAATACATTTGGAAGTGGTTTTAAATAATAGATGATCCCCTGAGGTGTAGTGGAATTATCTTTGCCCGACAACCTCCTCTTCAAGCAGACTGCGGGAATGTGCAGATTCAAGTCATGGTTGTAAAATGGGAAAGAAAATCTGTGAGTAAGAAAAAAGGAGCTCTGAAACACTAATTGAGCGAATGACATTAACACCTGTCTGATATTATTATCCAGCATCTGCATTTACATTTTTACACTTTGGCGTTTCATCTGACACTCTCATTCAGAGCCATTTAGAGTTGAGTGGAACCATAAACTCAGACTTCTGACTCTCCAGCATTACAAGCCTCTGGCAGTAATGCGGGCAACAGTCCGATCCACAGCTGGCTGATAACGGTCTCTCTTGAATAGTACAATAACAACAAACTATTATTTGCTTTTTTTAGGATGCTACATTCCACTGGGAGCTTTTTCACATCCTCCTGGATCTGTCTTCCTATAATATCACATTTTATGTATCATTTTTTGCCATATGGATTGTTTGTCTATTCTGCACACACATCTGTCCAGGGAGAGGGATCCCTCCTCAGTTGCTCTTCCTGAGTTTTTTTTTTTTTTTTTTTCACTTTTACCCTTTTAAAAAAAGTTTTTTCTTTATCTGCAGCGAGGGTTGTAAAGGACGGAGGGTGTCGTACGATACAGATTGTAAACCCCCTGAGGCAGAGTTTTTATATTGGGCTATAGAAATACACCTTTGCACACTATGGTTTTACTGCAGTGCAGATTTAATTTTTTCTTGCCTTGTAAATAACACGATTGCCTCTAAATCACTGCTACACCAGCATTTAAGATTCCCGTGTGTTCAGTAATATCTGATTTTCACAAACTTAAGCCTTTATGTTTGCCAGTAGTGCATACGGAGGCTGAATAGCTCCTGATTGGATCAACAAACAGCCCAGACAGTCAGGTTAACGGCACTCCGACCAATCTGCTGCTTTTTGAGCAAGTAAAAAAAAGATCATTCAGATCTGCTGATGGAGGTTATAAAACCAGAATAAATGACATACATGGAATAAGCAGCAGGTCAGGATAACAAACAGAGCAGCATCCTGGGTGGGCCAGTGGGGCTGACGGAGCACAGACACCGGGTATTCACCAGGGAGCTGAGATAGTTTGGATAGATTATTAAAGCTTTGACATGTCCTCAGTGAGATCTGTGACTCAGCAGACTTGTAAATCACAAAAAAATATTCTCAGCTGTCTTGCAAGAATTCATTAGTGGCAAAGGTCCTCTGAACTTTTTTCACTTCCTCAGATCTCCATGGAACTTGGTGTTTTTGTGTTGAGGCCAAACCGAAGCACGTGACGGCTCGACTCGAGCACAGCCGTGTCCTCCTTCCCTTATTTTCTCTGCTTGGCACAAGACAAAAACCTGACGAGGATGGGATCGGTTTCTATCGGCTTGTTATTCGTTCGCTGGTGTTGCTGTGTTGAAATGTTTTTTTTTACTTGGGCTGTGTCTTGGATGCTTGTCTTTCTGAGGCTCTAAGGAGTTCGAGTCGGAACCGAAAGTCCTGTACGCGTGCATGAATTCATACGAGCCAAGGTTGACCTCAGCATGGGTGGAGTAAACATCTGTTTTTGTGTGACACTTGCACAGATGGCCCGTTGAGCTCCCAGCCTGAACTGAAGATGTCATTGCCCTCCTCGAACAGTAAATGTTTCATTTGGGCGTTTAGCCTCTTTGCTCGTGATCAGTGGTCGTTTTGTGACGGTGTGTAAACCGCCTGACTCACTCTGCTGTTGTAGACTGTTCTGACTGACCGTTGCATCAGTGGTGATGGAGGAGAAGTGAAAGTTGTAATCACCTGCTCTCTGGCAGTCTTTGAACAGCATTAAATGCTTCATTGAATCTAACTTTGCTGTAAAAGCGATACCACTTATTCCATGTCTGACGTACATTCCTAAAGATGTTTTGGGCGGTTTTATCGTGTCTCTCAAAGGTTTGGCTGACTGCTGTGAAGTTCAGGTTCAGGTTACTTTTATTTGTACCCGTAGGTAGACTTGGTTTGCAATAGAGAGCGAGGCATCCATCTCGACAGACATTACAATCAACACAGACAACAAGACAAACATGATAAAAGTACACAAGGCTACAAATCAGTCAATCATTAAATAAATAAATGAAGAGTGAGGTTCACTGAATTTGTTTTCAGGGTAAATCATTAAAGCAGTGGTTAAATACACATATTTATCCTCATATCTGTCCAGCAAATTTAGGGCTCCAGCCAGCAGCCGATTAGCTTAGCTAGACTGGAAATAGGGGAAAACTGCTTGCTTGACTCGGTCCAAAAGGAACTAAATCGACCTTTGAGCACCTCTAACGCTCACTAATTAACACCGAAGCTGTCCCCCATTCTTTGGTACTTGCCGTCATTTCCCCTTTTCCAATTAATTTCAGCAGATTCAGCCAAAAACTCTGGTCTTAAGGCCCTTCTGAATACACATTTCAAAGAGGCATTTAGTTTATTATGGACACTTGTGAGATTTCTAATTATTTCTGTATTATGTGGTTGGGAAGTGATTATCAGGCCTCTTCTCTTCCTGGTCCGCTGAAATCAGCTACAACACCGTCTCTATCTTTTGTTTGATTCATACAAAACCTGAAGTGTATAAACTTTGCTCACACGGTAGTTATTTGCGCCCGGGCCAGTCCAGCACGTAACCC
This sequence comes from Leptoclinus maculatus, assembly GCA_032191485.1. Lineage (NCBI taxonomy): Eukaryota > Metazoa > Chordata > Actinopteri > Perciformes > Stichaeidae > Leptoclinus > Leptoclinus maculatus. Next base: position 28,304,926 of record JAVDOI010000002.1, read on the forward strand.
CAAGTAAAACCTCAACGTCTCGTCTTTCTTTGTACGAATTAAACAAACTAGATATGAAGTGATTAGCGAGGTTCAGAGCTGCTGCTCGGAGGATTGAGTTTCCTCGAGACAGATCCAGGCCCGCTGTGTCCAATGCGAAGCTAACCTGTTAAAAGGCTCCAGTTGTTTATTCTCACAGCAATGCACCTGAGCAGGGCAACACTAATGATATATTTATGAGATAGGTTTGCCGTTGATTAATCCAATCATTTGTGATTGCTAGGGATGCAGGGTTTCTTTCTTCACACTTGGATTAGACTAGGTTTTTCTTACTCGCTGTCATTTTATCTTTAAAGTTTGCCGCTTTTTTTGCCTGACAGACCCGTTTCCTCTTTTCTCGACAAACGCCTACTTCCTCCTTCTGTCTGTCTCTCTCAGCAGTCTCGCTTTGCCTGCGGCGAAGCACTGCACAAACCGTGGTGAAGTCTTCGTCGATGGCTTATGATGCTGAGGGCACTTCGTTCGCGGGAAGATACTCCGACTTAAGTTGATTAGAAAAAGAGTCGCCGTCTCTCTCTCTCTCTCTCTCTCTGCGCTTCAAGCAGTTGTTTGCGCAAGACGTGGGTTGATTAGGAAGAAGAACTAGCAAGCCAGTTTGCTGTCAAGTTTTCCGGGTGAGTCCTCGCGTCTTCATGGTGTTTTTGTTTTTACCGCTTCCTTTCACGCTGCACACAGGATGCAGTAGGCCTCAGGGTGCGGCTCTGTGCACTCTCCTGCCTCCTCTCCTCTCTCCAGTGTGTCACCAGTGGGCACGGACGCTGTGGTTGGACGTTTGCAAGTCTGGAGAAGTAAATGTCTCGGTACACGAGCTGTGCATGTCTGCTGGCTGATCCGTGATGGGACTCAACGTGGGTTTTTTTTCCACATCTAACCGGAGAAGAATGGAAATGTCCAACGAACGGATGTGTTTTAAGACAGTTGAGCGTTGTGGCCTCGTGGTTTTGGGGGGAGGATGGAAATGTGGTTTATGTTTATGATTTTGGAAAGGATGGAGAAAGAGTATACTTCCACTGCTGATACATCTGCTGCATTGTAAAGTAGTTACTTGGCAATATGAAGGCTCCTTCACATTACACATCGTGGATTAGTTTTCTGCCCGTAGGCCTGATTTTTGCCTTGTGTTTTCTTGTCCTCTGGAAAGTGTCTCCTTGTCTCTAAATGTTCCAGTGTTTTGATTATCTGGGTGGTGTGCAGGATCCCATCCAAGTACTTCCTAATTGTTTTCTGACTCACTTGTTTACCTCAAACTGCTGCCTTGCTCTGCTCACAACACAGTATTTAGGCTACCCTTGTGCCGCGTTCAGCAATACACTTGCACAGCCTCGTGTGCAGATTCATCTTTCTAGATACGCATGCAGGAGATTCAGCGGTGTAGCGCGCGTGCACACACACTCGGCGTTCTCTTAGCCGGCCCACGCCTCTGCGGGAGGTCGGTCGGCTGCTGTTGAGAGTCGTTAGGAGCTGCTGGTACCAACGTTTGACAGGATATCCTTGTTGCAACATTTTAGTGGAAACCAGTTTGTGACACAGAGAGGCCCACACGGAGAAGTCACCAGGCTGCTGTCGTGCTTTTCACTCCGAATCTCCAAATACTCAATTGGATAAAAACAACTGTCCTCATTTGATGCGTCGTTGTTGTTGTTTAAGGAACCTTTTTGGTGTTTTCTTGGCATATTGTTTGGATGTGAACCCTTTTAGAGCATGGCACTTCCTCCTTTGGTTGAATATAGAAGCCATATTTCTAAACCCTGACCTCAACCTTCCCCCCCCTTTCCTTTTGTCTTCTTCCTTTTATTTGTAGCCGTTTTTCCAGCCCTTTGTCTTAGAGCCAGCAGCCTTCCTGTGGGCTGGGTGTTGGGTATGGGTGTGTATTTGGGAGGGATCGGGCATTCCACAATAGCATTTCTCAGATTCAGTGTTGACTTTCTGTCATGTTGTCAATGATTCCAAACCAGGGGTACATACTCCAAAATATAATGTATTTGATAAAGAAAGTATCCACATATTGAGTGAACACCTGACAGTCTGTAAAAGTTAGAAAATGGTTTGACAGAAGTAACGGATAAAGGGTTTGAAATGGAGAGCTGGAAGTAATCGATAAGCAGATGAAATGAAATGTAAAATCTAAAAGTAAATGATGTGTGGTTGAAATAGCGGAAAGGTATTGGATAAAAATCAACACATTTGGATCATGATGGGTGGTATTTATGAGGCCGTACTTGAGTTCGTCTGACAGTTTGAAACTTTAAACCAGAGATGGTACAACGCTGAATTTCAGATTGATGTTAAGTTACTGCGTGTGTGTGTGTGCGTGTTTCTGACATGCACACACCTCTCCTCACGGGTGTAACATGACCATCCTGTGTGTGTGTGTGTGTGTGTGTGTGTGTGTGTGTGTGTCTGTGTGTGTGTGTGTCTGTGTGTGTGTGGGCGTCACACTCGGAGCAACGATAACTCAGTCCTCAGCAACATGTCGCTGGCCTTTTGTATCAGCTCTCTGATAAAGGATGGTGCTCTTTTTCTCAGGCTGTTTCTCACACACACACACACACACACACACACACACACACACACACACACACACACACACACACACAGGCCCCTGCGGCGAGGCGGGCCCTTTGTAGAAGCATCAGATGAAGCGCTAGAAGGGGTTCTTTTGAAATCCACCCAGCACATAGGTTAATACACACACCCACACACAGACGTCTGCATATACTAGAGCATGGTATATATATATATATATATATATATATATATATATATATATATAGGCCCAAAATGCACATGGTGTTGTGTAACTTGATGTTGCACACACACTCTAAGCACACGAGAGCCATAGCACAGGATGTGGCAGTTCAAGAGGATTCGTTTTTGAAGCCGAAGAAAATGATTTTGATGTCCGGGTGGCCTCATGCTGTTGCTTGCTTCATGGTATGAGTGGGTGAAAGTGGCTAAAAAGGAGGTTTTTTATTTTTATAATAAATACAGCTTAAAATTGGGTGTAAAATGATTCAATTTAGAAAGTTGAGTCAGATTTTCTTAAGAAGTGGCTGGAGTCAAAAGATAGAATCAGCAGGAGAGATATTTGAGCTAGCACCAGTAACCTTTATGAAGAAGGCGTTCGTTAACCTTTCATTCATGTAGACATTGTTCACGCTTATGAACTTTAGAGTTTCAATCAGAGCCGTCAGTATTTGGATCATATAGCTCGCGAAAAGTAAAGTGTGTGTGAGATTTAGATTAACAACAGTTAATTCAAGGTATTGTATTTACCTCGATGTTTATTAAACTTTGTATCAGGACCAGGCTGCTCAGAGTGCTCCAAATTAAGTCACAATTAAATGCAAAAGCCCGAGGTCATCTTAAAATCTCCTAACATTGTTGACATAGTTTGGGGGGGGGGAAAAGAAGGATAACAGTTTAGTAAATGTGTTAACAAAGGCTGAGCGCTGGTCGGTCACATTGACATTGTGTGCAGAAAAACAACTGCTGCCTCATGTTCTCTCACACCATCAGGGTTCATAACAAAGCCCCGGGGGAGCTGGCAGGAAAGGATGTGCTCCACTTGGATCATGTTCCCCTTGATATTCATGCCGCCGCCCCCCCCCCCCCCGGTCTCACTCTGTTTGCCACTTCCTCCACCAGGCAACTCCTTAAAAAGTTTTAATTACACTTCAAAGGGAAGTCACGTAAATAAAGCAAATAGGCGTATTCATTTTTTCACACCACGTTACGTGTTTTTCATTCAAATTCTTTTGAAAGTTGTTGCAAGCTATTAGAAAGTGGTGGGACATGTAGTGAGGCAAGTGCCCTGATGCCACAGTAGCAAAGTTATTGCCAGTATTGGACCTTTCTTTCTTGAACCGTTCTATCTCGCGTTTCTCTCGTTCTTCCCTCTCATCTTTATCTATTGCTCTTCTATCTTCTTTTTTCTTCACTTGCTCCGTTTGCTCTCTCTCCTCTCCTTTCTATTTTATCCTCTTGTATTCATTCAGTTTATCTAAAGTCTATATTGTCTTTGTCTGCCATTCTTTGCTTTCTATTATTGCTCAGTCCTTTCCTCCCTCTCTGTGTCCTCTCGTTCATTTCTCACCTTCCTCTCCTCTCTCTCTCTCTCTCTTTCTCTTTCCCTCCCTCTGCCGACGCTGTGACCCTCACATTGCATGAATTATTGAGGTGAAACCCGGCACTCTTCTGCTGCCCAACAAATCACAAGCCTTCTCTCTTTCTCCGTTTCCTCTCCTCTTACCCACACTCCCCTCTTTATTGATGGTTTTGTTCCTCAATTTTGACCTCGGGCACCAGATCAGATCACAGGGTAACATGAGATTTTGTTTTTTTTTACACTCTTTTGGAGCTAATCCCGAGGACACATGGCCGCTGTAACCCAACGGCACATGCCTCTCTGGTTACGGCAGGTGGGCGATTGCTTGAAGACAGATTAACTTCACACATACTCACTCACAGATTACAATACCTTGCTGCACTGCAGCCCAGTCAGAGTGGTGCGACGGTTTTGGCAGCATGGTGTTGCGTGCAATAGTGCAATTAAACAATGGAAGGAATGAAAAAAGAGATTGTAGAGTCTGTTTAATGTTTTTAACTGTGTGATATATGTGTTGTGGTCATTCTGCAAAAAAAAAAAAAAAAATCTGTTCTGAGGAGAAAGAGACTTGGCAGGAAATAGAGAAACGTCAGACGTGGTCGACCAAATGAATGAACGGTGGAAAGGAAGGAAGCGGGCTCGGATACTGAAAATATTCTTCTGTAAATACAAAAGTTGGAGTGAGCTCTGTGTCCCGTTAAGCCCGTTTTTAAACCTCTGGCAGAGTGAAAAATAAACACACACTCACTCAACTGAACCAGGTTGCAGTAAATCAGCTGCTCTTACATGATGAGCTCTGACAGCAGCGAGCTCGATAACAAGGTTTCATTTACACTGTAAGGAGGTCGCGATTAGATGCCAGAGCGACAGATTGGGATTTGATACACGGCCCCCCCCAGGCTGTAGTAAACACTCGTGATGACATGTAGAGAATATATGAGACACACACACACACACACACCTGAGAACATTTGTGTGAAACCTTGTTGTTCCCCAGAGCAGTGTGTGTGTGTCCATCGCAGGAACAACATGTTGATCAAATGAGAGCTGGACCATTTGTAGCCGTGTTCGTGGTGTGCTGGTGTTCTGACTCGGTCAGCACGTTGCTGAAAGACTGCAGTAGAAAACAGCACTTTAAAATTCAACTATCATTTGTTTTTTTTTGGTGCCTTTCTGTGTTCAGTTCGATGTTCAATAGATATATAGAAATCATTTCCTTTCATTTTTTAATTTAACGAACAATTTATTGCATTTTAGCAGAATACTGTGTACACTTTAATACCCGGTAATATCATTACCGCAATATTCAACATCGCATACCGAAAATGTCCCTCATATTGTGCGTCCCTGGTGTTGAACCGCTGCGTCTCTCAATTACATTTAGCCCATTTTAAGGGATTTACTGTGGCTGTCAGCAATGAGATAGGTGTGTGTGTGTGTGTGTGTGTGTGTCTCTCCAATCAATAAGCCTCAAGGCCGTCCATCTCTGAGTCATCTCTGTAGTTCTCGGAAGATGACCAGGTGCTCGGAATACGAGCACACACACACACACACACACTTGCTGTCTTTGCTGGAGAACCAAAGTGAATCCTCGGTCAGAAGAAAAGCCTTATTTTTCACACAAACTTCACACAAACAAAGAACTTTCCTCTCTTGTAAAGTATGATTTTAGTTTAGCTAATCTAACCTGTTTGTTTAAACCTCTCTGACCAATTTCTGCTCATGTTTCTTGTCAAGTTGGACCTTTAGCACCACATTATCAGGCCTCAGAAATTGACTTTGTGATATCAAAATTGGTGTCAATTTTAGCAGTGCCGATGGCCAAAACTACCAAAAATGACCCAAATTGTCATAAACTAAAATGACCCTTTTAGGTTTGCTCTTTTTTTGGAGTTGAAAAGAGTCAACAACCATCCTCGCGGGTCTGTGAGGCTCAATGAACTGTAAAATCACCGTGCTTGTCATCTTAATTGAGCATGCCGGTGTGCTAACATTTACTAAAAAACACCAAAACACAAAGTGCAGCTGAGGCTAACGGGGACGTCATTAGTTTAGCAGGTATAATTCAACGTCAATCTCAATCTCACAACAATCCCTCCGTAAATATAACTGGTGAAACATTTCATTCAAAAGCACAAAATGTGAACCTCATGGGGGCACAAGTTGAAAAGCCGGAGGATCAAGGGACCAAAGTTTTTGCAATTCATCCTGAGGGGAACATAAAAGTCTGTACGAAATATCACAGTAATCCATTTTATTAGTTGTTGAGATATTTCAGACGGACCAGCAGACCGACATTGAAATCCCTGCAGACGAAACGCGGTTACGAATTTTGACGGTGTGTCTCAAGAGTGGCAGGTTTATAGCTTCAACTGACTTCCTCTCCATGTCTCCAGTCAGTATTGAGGAGGAGGATAATCTGCATAGATGACTAACATGCTGTTCTCTGTAGAATATAACTGTATGAATCACACATTCACACATTCTCTGCATACATAGAGTAAGGCTCGTCTTTAGAGACGTTTTCTGTTCTAACACGGATCAACAGGATGATGCTGCTGATATCAAAGCTATACATGTTTCTTTGAGCAAGTAGTCCATCAAGTGCATGTTCAGTTCAAGTGTACATCTGTCTGTCTCCGTGTTTTCTTTCTAAGTTGCTCTCTCCACATCTTATTCACCAACGATTATTCAACAATGGTGACCAGAAGTGATTTTTCTCCGCATACGGTTGCAGAGGAGAGGTAACGGAGGACAAAGTGTCTCACAAAGTAGTTAACAAAAGATACAAAACCACTCTAATCTTCAATGAACACACTTGGTCATATTTCAATGGTTGAAGACTCAAAGCAGAGAGTGAGTGGAGTGAGTCATATTTGGGGAGTTGTGACAAACGTGACTTGAGTACGACACGCGCTTTGGAAAGAAAGATGCATCCACATCTCCGGCTATTGATGCAGCGGCTGCCATGGCAACGGGCCCCTTGAATAAAGGCTATGTGGATCATTATGGGGTGACTCACACACAAGGCCAGGCCTGTCTCATTATGTAAACAATCTTTAGATTAGTACATGCTCATCAAACACACACACAGACACACAGACTCCAGACATGCACGTGTTTTGTGCACGTGTTTTGTGCACACGCATATCAACACTCGCACTATTCTGCTCATTAGTCTTCTCCCAGGAATTACCCTGAGCCATCAGGGATTGAGATTAAATATGAAAACGGGCTTCTAAACCAGGAACTAGGATGATCCAAGAAGACAGGCCGGGAAGGTAAATTATTGATGGCTTCCTCCGTCTGTTTTGGGGACATCTCTGGTACATTTTCCACTTTGATAACTGTGTGATGGTGGGTTTTATAAGACCCCCTCCAAGCACCCCCGTGTGGCTTTACTCGGCTCCCCCTGCGGGGCTTGGAGTGACTGTGATTTGGCAGTTTTTCCACCATGGAGCTTCTGACTGGCTTATTTTAGAAAGCCACGGGGTTTCAGGTCAAGCCGGCTGTCGGTTCCTCTGTCAGATATCACAGTAGTCCTCTGCACAGAAGCCGGGGAGGGGCCACCCAGGAGGATACAGGTTCAATATTTGAAAGTGTGTGTTTGCATGCTTGCCTTTAATGCGTATGAACCAAGTACAGATTCAGAGTCTGTTTTTGTATTTCAGTTGCGTTTTGACTAGTGAAAGACATGTCGGTCTTTACTTCTTGTGTCTCTAAGTACGTGTGGCTCAGTGGAAAATGAATGTTCAACATAAGCTCTTAACTCACCTTACGACTGTCCCTCCTTGTCCACCCTCCATCCATTTCCTGTTTTTAATTTGCCTGGCATCTCTACTCCTAATTTATTTGATATTGCAGCATAGGGGGGGGGGGGGGGTCTTGTCTCCAAACTACAGCGTGACAGATAGTTGAAATACAAAGTTGTGTCCGTGCTCCCTGGTGGACAAACTATGCGATGGAGGCACTGTTTCTAAATGACCTAATATTCACAGATACTGTATAATGGTCGTGCCACAGAAGACGTGACACAAATGTTTTCACAGGCTGCTTTGTGCTGACCTTAGAATCTCTGTACTATAAGCTGCTTTTAAAAGCTGTTTCTTTCCTGCATGCTTACTGGCTATTGTGGCTAAAGTGCTGCATCATCACAGAGCTGTTTCAGCTCTAGAGCTGCAGGGACACTTGCACCTTTTTATTCCTGTTGAAATATCTAAAAGGAGTCTCATACTTTAGCCTCGGAAGGTGGTTTGTGTCTTTCTGTGTTTAAATGACTGAACTGAGGCAAGGACTCAGTGAAACAAAGAAGATCTTATTAAAAAAAAAAAAAAAAATGTTCTATTCACTCACCTGCTGTGACCTCATTAGCAGTTAAACTTTGAGTGGAATTAAGCTGTCCCACCAGCACGTCTTAATGCTCTTTGTGTCAACAACTGCAAATTAAATAGGGTGTCGCTTGGAGAAAAAAAAAATCACCTCAGAGGACGGATTAAAAAGATCAGTTTGTCTGCTTTAGTTTGTAGAACATGGCGTTAGACGAGAAAATCATTTTCAAACGCACATTTGAACTGGTATTTGGAGGAATTTGCACGGACTGTGTAGCTTTGACTGTCAACCTTGACGGCACACACAAACAGGGGAGTGTGTTCTAGTTGTGGGCTGATGACGAAGGATGGCAGGTAATGCCTGTGTGCTTTCTATACGAGCACTGATGATAGACCTTTATACATCGCTGCTGGGAAGCCTGACCTCAGATGGTGATATAAGGAGCCGGTGTTTGAACTTTTTTGAGTGTGGGCACAAATATCAGTAAACTCAACAATGCTCTCCTCGACCTTTTCACCGTAATCATATTTGGACACTAATGTAAGCAAATAACTCGACCAAGTTCTTGACTAATGTGCCTCGTTATCTCTTTTTCCCCCTCTTTTCATTCCCGTCTTCCTCCGTCTCTTTCTCCATCCTCTCCTCCTCTCTGGTCCTGCAGGTTTGGATGAGCTACCGCCAGAAGTAGTGACCGAGGGGTGAGGCCGCGAGACCCACACCACCCAACTCCCCCTCCCCCCACCCCCTTCCCCCGTCAGCCATGCCGCCGCCGCCAGACACCGTCAAGGTGGCCATTGAGTGGCCGGGGGCCTTCCCCAAGCTCATGGAGATAGACCAGGTAGGTGTCTGAGCACAAAAAAAGACTTATCGGCACACTTTACCGTCCTTTAAATCCACAGAGATCACATTTAGAAGACAAAACCGAGCAAACGTTCTGTCTGTGTGACACTCGCCGTGAACAAAGTGCATGTTTTGTCTGAACACGGTATTTGTACAGTAATCCGCTGTTGTGGGTACAGTGAAAGTAGTTAAAATGTGTGTGTGGGTGTATGTCTTGAAGAGGTAGGCGGATGTGATCAGGGCATCACCCATCTTTGTTTGTTCCTAACAATTATACTAATTACCAAAAGGTTGTGCCTTAATTAGAGAGGTTTAAGAGGCAACACAGCTGTGGCTTTGACATGAAGACATTACATTGAATGTGATGGTTGAGGCTCTGTAATTTATGGCCTTAATCTTACACCATAAATATATGTATATACTCATTAAGCTCAGAGGCTAAAAACATCTCGTATAGAAGGACAATGTACAAAACATTCAGACAGCAGGCTTGTCCTCTTAAGTTCCCCTTCACGTTAAAATGACAGAGGGAAGATTTAATCAAGTAGTGCATCAAATATTAATTGTAAAAGTAAGTAGGCTGCCCCTGTTTATGTGTCTCATAATGATACATATTTAATAACCAGTTCATGTCTTCAGGTGCTCATCTAATGTTCTAGTTGTAAAGTTTTAGTGTAGATTTCAGGTCTACTTAAAAGTGCTATAAGCTGAACCTAGATCAGAATTGAAAATTAATTTGATATTAGATTTGGATTTGATTAATAAAAAAATTAAAAAAAACACTGATTTACATCATGTTCTGTAAATCACAGTCAAAATGGTGGACTTTAACATTTTCATCAATACCAGTGATATTTTTGATGATACTAATCTCTGGTGATATAATCATGATGCTGATTGCTTGATCAGTGGCGTCGAGAGCATGTGCGCCAACAAACGGCTGAAATATGAATCCTCAGGTAAAGGCCTCGCTGTAGAGATCATCCGCGTCTAACAAACAGCTGATTCTAATAATTAGCCCAAACAACACCTACCTCATGTGGGGGGTGGGTGACATGTTTACTGTTACGTTGTTTGATTACACATACAGTGTGTAAAATGGCCTGTTCTCTGTGTGACTCACAGATGGGCTAATGATTGTACAAGCTGTGAGTCACCCTGGCAACTGGAGCCACGATTCCCCTTCTCAATGGACTAACCGCTGAATGAAACATTGAACTACGGAGTACATGTGCTTCTGGGTTTGCCATGAGGTCCTTAAGGCACTCAAGTGTAAATTTAGGGATGCAGTTTTTAATGACCCGTTATCAGCAGGGTGCTGCAGTCTGAATTTCTTTTGTTTTACTCCGCCACCTCTCCTCCTCATCCTCCCCTTCCTCCGCTTTTCTCTAATTCTCTTACCTCTTGCTGTCATCTTTCTCTTGTTCCTCCTATCTGTTGCATCCTCCCCCTTGTCTTCCTTTTGCTTTCTCTCCTTTTCGTTCCCCCTCTCGCTCCTCCTCCCCATCTTTTGTTGCAACTGTAATACTTGCGCTTTGCCTCCTCCACCATGAGCCCCCACCTCTTCCACATCCCTCTGCATCTCCTCTGTACAATAGGCCTTGCAGCAGCATATGGCTGTCTGAGTCATGCGATGGGGAGTTGGCTTCATCTGCTCGTGCTGTCTTGAGACCCACAGAAAGTGTGTGTGTGTGGATAGATGTGAATTTGTGTGTATTTTGTTATTTTTTTTTTTTTTTTCCGTGGGTAGAACTCTGCATAAGTGAAATTGTGCGTGGGTGTGTTTGCGTGGCAAAACGCATACTTGTTACTATTCATGCGTCTGTGTGTGTGTGTGTGTGTGTGTGTGTGTGTGTGTGTGTGTGTCTGTGTGTATACGTGTATCCATCTGTATCGGGGATTTTTGTGTGTGTGTGTGTACGCACGTGCGTATATTACACTGTGATTTCAGTATCTCTCCAAATACCTTCAATGCCCCAAAGGCACGAAAGTCCGACATTTGTGTTGGAACGCTGGGGAATTGGTACAAGTGCAGAGTATTGTAATATCGTCAGAAATGTAATGGAGAACAGGGAGAGGACAAGGTGTTTATGTCTGCGGGGAGAAAATAAGTTTGGGAGACCAGCAGGAGAATTTCAGTCAAACTAAAGGGAAACAAAATGTCACGGTGTTTGACACACTAGTGTGAGGCAGTGCACAACTAAATGGATCTTTTTAAAAACGGTGTTGTTGGTTATAGAAACATCTTTGTCATGACTGACTAAAACACCGTTAAACCTGCATTAACTGATTTGTTTGGCCACTCGGGGCAGCGTCAGCAAGCTGTAAACTCAATACGGATATTTCCTCACCTTTTGAGCTGATATGGCAAACTTAAGGAAGCAGTTGCTTGTTTACTTACACATCTAGCTGTTAAGGAGCAACATTATCATTCATTCAGAATTGTGTCTGTGTCCATCAGATGATTGTATAAGTCTAATCTTCACTCTCTCTGGAGCTCCGCTTTGTTCTCCACCAACTGCTGAGGGAAATATCAGCTCTTGAGCTGCTAAATGTAGCACTTTGTTTACCAGCTAGTCACAGACGTCTTCTCTCTGCTGAGCAGGTAGCATACGGTGGGTTCATCAAAGCTTTGTCATTGCAGCCGGGGCGACGGTATTGAGAGCGTTGATTGGATCAAAACAATAGTTACGGCCGAGAAATGAACAGGATGAGCCCAAAAAAGCTCAAATGCTGTGAAGAGCGGAGGGGAACTCATCAGTACATTAGATTATAAAGATTACCACTTTGGAGAATCTCGTCCATGCCGTGTTTCAGCGTGTTTCTAGTGTGTTTCTTCATTGCATACTTCTTTGACTTATAGATTGTATAAATGTATGAAGCAGTCTTCAGCTCATGAATAAATTGTTCTTTTGTGGATATACACTGTAGTGCAAAGGATAATCATCTATAATATATAAGTTGCGTTCTTGCGGCAGTAAATCAGACGGGGACAGAATGTGTAAGAAACCCAAAATAAGAAAGTTATTTAGTTTTTTTATGGCCTCTGTGGGGACATTTTAACGTGCACATAATTACTCTAGAATAGCAGCAACATTCAAATATTTAAAGCCGAAAAAGATGCAACAAAATGTACCCTTGTGTGTAATTAACGGTTTAAAATATCTGTAATGAATGTGCAGACGGTGCTGCCATCAGTCGTACTAGCAGGAGAAGTTAACTTGTTGTGTAACCACGACCGTGGAAAGAAAGAGATGAAGTGTATTTGGTTTATCTTCCCAGTTAGAAGGAGAATTGTGTCGGATAACAGGAGCTAAAGAACATCAGTAAATGGGAGAGTGGAGGTAATGTGACTCCTGCATGATGAGCAGGGAACATAAATATGTGTTTAGACCTCCGAGGTAATGAGCAGATAGAGGCCATAAGAAGAGGAGGAAAGAGCTGATCAAGGGATAACCGGGAAAACTTTAAATAGCAACTCATTTAACTATTTTAAATGTATTGGGTTATTAATAATACAATTTAAAAACCGCTTTGATCATGTATGAGAGAAGGAATTGCTCCAAGCAATGCGCAAGTAGTTTAATGTCTTTAAAAATATTGCAAACCTTTGATGAGTGAGCATATTAATGATCTGCTCATTTAAAAACCTACAGTAGAACTAAGAGTAATTGAACATTTGCTGTATAAACCTAGATTAATCAAGTAGTATTCACGTTGTTGCACGTTTGTAAAACAAAAGAACAATTGTCCTTGTTTTTTAATGTGTCTAAAATTCAGTTCCAACTTTTTTAATACATTCAAATGTAATAAAATAGCTTTTTGAAAGCCACAGATACCCTGTTCTAGAGTACTTTTGGACATTTGTGCGTGTTCAGTGTAGTCTGTAGTACTGTAGGTCCCACAGAGCCTGAGGATGAGGATGAGGATGAAGCTAATACATCCTGGCATCATGCACACACACACACACACACCTTATATTTGTCGCCTCATCCCTCCATATGCACTTTGCTTGCTCGTCATTTTTCCTCCAATCCCTCTTTCTCTCTGTTCAACAACTACTCTGCTGCTCTCTCTCACTATTATCATCCACTCTCCTCCTTCCTGTGTTTGCTGTTGTTTTCCATTCATCTTATTCAGTGTGCGTATTTCTCATTTCTAAAATCTTCTGTTCACATAAAAGCCCACTCTCTTCTTCTGTCACCTCTCTGCCTTTGTTTCCCTGTCATCTACTGTGTATGCCCATCATCCTGCCACCATTATCTTCTCTCTGTACATCTTCATCACTCCAGCTTTTGCTCTTTGAAGCAGCCTCTCTCTCGCTGCTCAGGGTGATCCCCCGGTGAAGCAACAACACGATCATTGTGATGGATAGGACATGGATGTACACAGGGCTGGTAGATGGAGCGGTACTAGGGGCAGTACTGTATTCAGAACTTTTACTGAAGTAAAAGTAGCTGTGCCACAACGTGAAAGGGTTGCTCCAGAGATTGAGCATTGTTCCTTTGTGAAGTTGGGAGACTCACAGAGGACAGAAGAAAAACACACAATGGTCCGACTTGGAGGGGTTTAGTCTTGAGTACAGATTTCCCAAAATGCAACTGAAAGTAGGTCACAACAGCTATTGACTTGCATGATATATTGTCCCAGAGATAATATAATACCACAAGAATGCATTAAAAGAGCAATTCACTTTGAACTCTTTTAGAATTTTCAGACATTGGTAGTAGAAGGTTAAAACAATATTCTAAATAAATCAAATATAGATATAATATATATATATATATATATATATATATATATATATATATATATATATATATATATATATATATATATATATATATATCCTTATGATGGAGGCGGATGCCCTGCTGTTTATTCTGGCAACATGTTCGCTAAAATGTTGGTGACATTGTTATGTAACCAACGGGCAATATCGAGGACAGCGAAACATTTTTAAAGGTGATCTCCAGAAATCGCACGATAAGTCGATAACATTAAAATGATCGTGACAGGCCAAACCAAAAGAGCATCAACGCATTGAGAAGATTTTCATATTTTATAAATGGGGGAAAAACGGAGCATAACAACATTATGTTCCACAAAGTATCCAAAAATGTTTCTTTGGTACCCAAAGGTTGATTATAATATTACCAAAGTTATCAAAAATGCTTAAACAGTTACCAGCCGTACCGTAGTTTAATCAATGAAAACACATACTATTGTAGAAAGTGATCATATGTTTTGTATGTAACTATAGCTGCCTTATGATTATAATGAAGTAAAACGTATTTCCTATCTGGTATAGATTAGCCAAGACGTTCCTCGAACTTAAACTTTTCTCGGACAGTACTTGAGTCCACTACTCTCCGCCCCTGTGGAGCAGAACATCACAGCTGCTGATCCGGAAGCAGTTTCACATCCAGTAATATGAAATGAAATGGCGCAGCAGACGTTAAATACAGGCTCCTGTAGAACAGCCTTCTCAGTGTGTCGGTCCTGTTGTATAAAATAATTGCAGCTCAATCTGAGTTGACGACTATTTTAGGAACTCTGAGTTGGACTGTGGTCTAAATGTAGTTTTTTTTTTTTGCCTTTCTCCACAGAAAAAGCCTCTCTCAGCCATCATTAAAGAAGTGTGTGAGGGGTAAGTCTGCATGCCTGTTGGTTGGGAAATAATTCTCTTAGGGCTTCTTGCAAAAAAAGCCCTCTCTCTCTCTATCGCCATACTAAAATTATATTGGCTGTATTTCACACAGTGTGCCCCCCCCCCCCCCCCCCTTTAATACCAATTATGCAAAGTTGTTTCTCTCCATCCAATGGATTTTAGGTGGTCCTTGGGGAACCATGAAAACTTTGCTCTGCAGATTGCTGATGCCACAAATTTCTACATCACAGAAAAGGTTTGGTTATCTGTTTTTCAACTCCAGGCAGCAAGTTTCCAAGGTCCAAAAGTGCTCACTAACTTCTGCTTCTATCTTTGTAAATCTCCACAGAATCGCAATGACATTAAGAACGGATCAATCCTGCGCTTGACCACCTCTCCTGTGAGTTTTATTTCCTTATAACTACATAAGAGCACTGATCATTGTGGATGCACAGAGAGGAAACTTATTCTTTTATTATCCCAAGGCATTTGTTATTTATTAATTACCTTTCTACCTTCCACTTTAGTACCAGACTGCAATCCAGCTCCATGAACGCATCCAGTCGTCCAGCATGGATGCCAAGCTGGAGTCTCTGAAGGACCTGGCCAACACGTCGAGGGACATCACCTTCGCCCAAGAGTTCATCAACCTGGACGGCATCTCCCTGCTCATTCTGATGGTGGAGAGTGGGACTGAGTAAGTCAATCGTCCGACCATCTCTTTTGTTGGTTTGGTATTTCGTCACTACAGTGTTCTCCTTTGATTTCTCATTCCTCTTTGTGTGAGGAATGTATTAGGGTGGCCAAGGAACAGTAGTAGAATAGAAGAATATAGATCTCCAGTGGGTTCCAATTAATGTCTTTGTTAGATATCAAACCAAAAACAGGAGAAATTGTTTGAGGTTGTCTATCAACAAAAACTACCGGCATTAAAAAGTGTCGGACAAAACCACAATGAGCCCAACCTCGATCACGATTCTTCCTCTCTCCGTGTGTAATATCTCTGTGGTTGCACGGTTACATTTTTTGAGGAAGTCTACGTCAGCTACGTCCAGTTGAGCCTGCAGCATAGCTACAGAGGCACAGCATCCACGGCCGGGCCGTAATCCCGTTACACACTCTGAAGGTGTCATCCAGAAGCGGAAAAAAGAGCAGAACTGGCTCGAGAAGAACTTGCCCAGGGGGTTCCTGTTTGCCTTTACTGACCATGATAGTGACATTACACACAACAGAGGAGAAGAGAGCTCTGCACTAGTTTCTGACTGTTCAGCAGATCCAACAACTCACCGCGCGTGTGCGTTGGCAGTGGAGGGCTCCGGAGACCGTCTCAACTGAAGGTTGAAGCGAGGACATTTTTCGCTGAGGTGGAATTTCTCAGCCGTGATGCCAGTGGGAAGTGTGTGTGTGTGTGTGTGTGTTTGCTTGCTCCGGTAGCATGCTGTGTTAGTGCACTCACTAAAGGTCAAATCTGCTCTTACTATTATTACTGTATATATTATACAGTTAAAAACCCAAACGAGACACAAGCACACACGGATTAACGCTGGCGGGGAACTCTGCAAAGCATTGCAAACAATTATTGGCGCTGGATTCTTTTAATTGAGCAACACTTTCTTAACCTGAAGGATTTCTCCTTTCAATGCTCCGGATTGTTTTGTACCGTCTTCTGTACATAAAGGGTCAAATTCCGGTCAGATGTTTTAATGCCTCGTCTTCAGCAGAAACCACTTAATGATCTCCTATTTCTGGGTATGAGACGGCAGCGCCTCCAGCATTACGCTCACTTCTACTATTTGACAGGAAATCATTGAAGCCTCTTCTCCTTTTTGAACATAAATGTTCAAATTAGCAAATATTTGACCCTTATCTGATCTTACTGCTGGGAGCCATCACAGCAGCACTGATGTTGAGTCCACTCTGCTTCTGGCTCCTTCATTAAATATGTTTTTATGTAGATAACCATCACATCAGCTATTCAGCACTGGAGAGTTTGAGAGCGGCGTGTGTGTGCGTGTGTGTGTGTTTGTGTGCGTGTGTGTGTGTGTGTGTGTAAGTGAGGGAGAGAGAGAGCGAGAGCAAGTGGCTCTGCTGCATTTCCATCTCAACAGAAGGAGCTTATGAAACACAGACACGCAGGTATCAGTGTCTGAAACACACACACTCATTAGTGTGCCTGCCAAACCAAATTGGTGACCTGTAATTATTCAAGAGGCTCAGTGCTGGAGACTCAAGAGGGCAGAGCGGTGCTGTGATCTAAAGCGTCTACCAGAGATGTTCTACTGTAATTCATGTGGAAATAAGTTGGCAGGCTGCTGCTGCTGCTGCTGTTGCCCACACAAGCGCCACAAGGGACAGGCAGACGTCGCCCTCTGCTGATTAAAACGTGGAACATCTAATGTGCTTCGACTCGGTAGGTGTTCAGAATGTACAGTGCAACCTCGACCAGCTTTAATAAGAGGTGTTGTTACTTTCAAGAGGGAGGGCAGGAGGGAAAAATCCACACATTTTGTCGTTTTAGCACAGCTTTAGAGTTGTGCTGTAAAATGGAGGCGAATTTAAATGAGTTTCCTTAAAGCATGCCCATGTTACCGTTTGTCGAGCATGTTCATTGGAACTCATTTCTACTGAAGAAGTAGTCCCAATGAAAACGGAGTGCTGTGGACTCTACCGAGTAACAGGGACACTGATTCTGAGAGTTTTCTCTATTATTTATTTTTCTTTGTTAATTGGTGTCCTCATTTGTGTGTAACTTAATTGCTGCCGCATTTTATTTATCAGACAGAATGTATGTATGTATGTATGTGAAATGAAAGCGTCGTTTGATCATTTCTGTGCACTGTGCATCTCTACCAACGCTTGCTGCGTGACAGTGACGGTTGGCAGCAGGTTGTTTCTGCTTGGCATGCTTTTTAAGGTCCGAGTAGGATCACTTGTTAAACGTATATTCTCGAACAGGTCAGTGTATGAACGTGTATGTTGAATGAAATGCTTCAGTTTGCTTGTGTCTGTATTTATACAACCAGAACTCATTTGTATGATGTGTAATAGATTGGACTTGCTGGGGCTCTGGTTTCTTCTTTCAGGGATATTTGCTCATTCTCTTGACACCAGGTTGTGATGTGTGTTGTTTCCCTGCTCTGTGATGGCTAGAAAGATCTGGTTGTTTGTTTCCCAACTGTGACGCCAAAGTTTCTCAAATCTTTGCAGACGCTATCAGAAACTACAGAAGATAATGAAGCCCTGGTAAGCCCCCCCCCCCTCCCTCCCCCAGCCGGGTAATGTCTCTGTGCTCTTCCTAACCTGCTGGCTGAGTCTGCATGATTAAGACTCTAGCCCAAGTGCCTTATGGGAAATTATACTTCCAGGCTTCCATTTTGAAATCAGTGTCGCATTTTATTTTATTTTTTGCATGTGGTTTTGGGCAACGGACTCAAACGACTTCCTAATTCTTCAATCCAGACTGAAAGAAAGCCAAGATTTATTTCTAAAAACCTAGTCAAACAAAAATCATAATAATAATGAATTGCTGTTTTTAAATGAAAGGTTCAGTGCAGCTGCGTGTATTATTACTGTACTTTTGGTACAAGTCCCCCTGAATTAAATCTTGGTGTTCTTTACACACTGGTGCTGCTCAGGGTGAGGGGATTGTCTGTGAGGGGCTGTTCAGCTGCTGCTTTTCTTACTTTCTCTTCAACATTATTAGCCAGTAGCCTCGATCATCACAGGAACTCAATCCATCCATCAACAAGGTCTCCTTTACTCTATTGAATCTAACCTCTAATGGCTATGATTGCATGTAGTGTTGTGTAGTTAACGACAGTATGTTCTCTAAATACCCAGTACCATCTTCAAAAGTATTTTTCTCCTGCCGGGTTACTAATCGCCTATTTAACTGTTCACTAATCATCTACAATGCAGCAACACTGACCCATGATGCTCTCTGGTGATCCACTTTAGGAATATTTGTATCTTGAAAACCTATTTCTTCCTTTGTGGTTGGTCTTCCTTGCTGAATCTGATGGTGTTTCAGCTCTGCAGACTAACTTTAACATTCATTATGAAATATGAAACTGCATCATCAGATTATTGCACTCTCAAAAAGAGTTTAGATTTAATATTACACAGATGGAAACATATTTTGCATTGACTATAGCACCGTAGGTTTTGTATATTTTCATGTCACCTTGACACAGTGCAAGTACAACAATAATAACCAACCAAAGCCTGAAGGGTGCGATGCTAATCTTAAGCAGTAGAGGGCAGTATTGTAAAACCTATAGGAAACATCTGAAAGTTTAATGCTGACTAAACTGTTTTTTTTTTTAACACAAAATAGCAGAAGTAACTTCAAGTTGTCTAACCATAAGTTATACTTTTTTTTTATTAGTATTTCTAAATTCCTCACTAAGTACTTCCAGCAGCGATGTGTCTTGAATAGAACAGCTGTTTATTGTGTTCCCTGCTTTGGCCTCCTGTGACTGAGGCAGAGTGATTTATTTCTCCTGATATTAGTGTAACTGCATGACTTCGCTCTGTTCTGTAGCTTTCTGGTCCTGATTGAACGCCGCCCTGTGCTGCCCCGGCTCCTGCTGGCCTTCTGACGGCCCCCTGCTGTTTCTTGAAGGCCAGTCTGTCTGCACCGCATCGCAAAAACCTCTTTCCCATTTCTTCCTCTCTACCCGTTTTCTCCGTCTTTTTTTTCAGTAAGCCCGGTTGCAGAATTAATCCCGTGATCCTCTGCCCCCCTCTCCTCCTCTTCGCCACCTCTCTGTCTCTGCTGACCGCTTTATTCCCCGTTATGTTCCACGCCATCTGGGCTTTGCAGCTATACATTGTTCCAAACCATCTGCTGGAGAGAAGTTTCCTATGGTCTATGTGTGTTGTCTCGTAGTTTTGGCGACCTGCTGTCCTTCACTTTGACGGCCTTGGTGGAGCTGATGGACCACAGCATCGTCTCCTGGGACACTTTCTCTGTGGCCTTCATCAAGAAGGTCAGCCAAGAAAATGTCTCATTTAACATGGCAGGGATTTAAGGAGGACTTAGTTTACTTCCATTTATAATCCTGTTGTTATACTGTGTATTTAGATTGTACAGTCAAATAATGTCTTTCAGGCCCTCTGATATATACAAGGTTGGACGTTTAGTATTTTCTCCTGATACAGTCATGTCCACGGGCAGCACATCTCTGCATTGATGCATGTGTATAGGTCCTGTTTTTTTAAGTTTATTAAGAAATTAAGTTGTAACATAATATACAGTTGACTTCTTTGCAAACAGATACTCCCTTTGACACAACTAAGTAAAAGCACAGCTTGGCAGTTTTGCCTTGAATTTATTTTCCCAAGTACCAAAAGGAAGGTTTTTTGTTTTACCTTTCACTATCTCTCTCTTTAAAGCGTTACATCTTATAAATGATTTAGTGTTTGCTGCAGATTCTTTATTCCCCACGATCCGTCCGTCCTTGCAGATCGCCGGCTACGTGAACAAGTCGGCCATGGACACCGCGGTGCTGCAGCGGTCCCTGGCCATCCTGGAGTCCATGGTGCTCAACAGTCAGGATCTTTACCACAAGGTGGCGCAGGAGATCACCATCGGGCAGCTCATCCCACATCTCCAAGGGTAAGTGGATCTGTAAGGCTGTATGGACACTTCATTAGATTGATTCATCTTTGAAGCTATCAATGTCTCTTACATTGTGATAAATGCACTTCAAACCACACATGATGGTGATAATGATCGACTTATACATGACTATGTATAGTTGATCTTCTTGTGTGTGTGTGTGTGTGCTATTTTCTATATCCAGGACTGATCAAGAAATTCAGACCAACACTATTGCTGTCATCAATGCTCTCTTCCTCAAAGCTCCTGAGGAGAAGAGACAGGTGAGGCTGCAGTGTGCATACAGTATACTGTGCTGTAAATCAGTATCACGATGTAGTGAGTGAGCTTTAAATGCTACATTTACACGTGACACATCAGCGGTTTTTTTTGTACTGTGCCTGTAAATGTCTGCGTTTGTCGTGTGTTTATAACCCGTCTCCAGTTTAGTGAAACAGTAAATTCTAGTAGAACAGTCGGGATTTAAAAGCCCAACGAACCCCCTCACCCCTTACTTTCTCTCCATTCCTCTCTGCAGAAGTGACATGCATGTGAGATGCTCTCATTTCTCCACTCATCCATCTCCTTCCCTCTCTCACCTATGCCACGCTTTGCCCCGTAGCTGATCGCATGTTCCCTTGAATCGGCACCATAGGGTCCAGAGCGATGGGCTTTGACATGAATAATGAATCGTGCTAACCCATAGCGTTTCTCCTGTGCAGCATACAAAGTTAAAGACACGCTAGGCTAGAAATAAGCTCCACAGCATCACTGCATACAGATTGGAGCGCACGCAGATGTTGCAGTGCTTCGTCTTTTTTCGCTGAGGCCAAACGTGCATTTTTATTTCATTTTAAATCGGATTAATAAGCAACTTTATTGGGTTGATTTAGGTGATGAGTGGGCAACATGTCCTCTTGCTCAGGTGCAGGCATGTGTGGTAGTATAAGTTTATAGCAGACACTTTCATTTCTGCAGAGAGGCACTTTTATAATGGGATGTTATGGGATAGTACCTGATCATCATGTCAGCAGATCGACCACAGATGACACATTTGCATGCAAGGGGGGCTAAAGACACTATTTTGGTTCTCAGTTTGTGACAGTGTGTGCGCATGGTAAGGATTCGACCATCAGTAAAGCTATTATTATGATCCCCCAGTGTCCCCACCATTCTGCTGACTCCGTTGCCTCTCCCCCCCCCCCCCCCCTCCTTCCTCCACAAGCTGCACCCCCGACAGAAAATAACTTTTTTTAACCTCCTCTCAGACTCTCTTTTTTTCCACATTCACTCACTCACTCACCCTCTCTGTCTCTGACTTTGTTTCCTCACTGCACACGATATGGTAGGTCGATGAGCACATTGTGGACATCCTAAATTGTCCCCTGACAGTAAGTGCACCCTTGATCAGCACACTTTTGTAGTTTGCACTGTAGAAGACATCCGTTAATGCATTTAGTATCCATTTTTAAGATTAAGTTCTTCTTTGGGATGGCTTTCATGTTTCATACGGCAGGCTACTGCATACTTTGCAGTGTGCTGTGGCAGTTTCTGTTTATTTTCTGATTCATTTCTCATATCAACATAGAAAACCCTGAACAATATATATTTTTTGTTGAGATATATATATATATATATATATATATAGTGTTTCATTTTCTCACTCTCCTTCCTCTCTCTCTTTATCTCCCTCCCTTTTTTTCTCCCTCTATAGGAGATGGCCCATATTCTTGCCCAGAAACAGCTGCGCTCCATCATCCTCAGTGTAAGTCTAACCATGCCCTTCTCCTCTCCATTGTACCCCCTCTGCCTCTCTGTTTCTTTATCTCTGTTCGGGTTTATGCCTCTGCACCAGTGTGATATCGAAAAAGGAAAATGACACCTGCCACTTCTCCCTCTGTCTCGCGTCGCTGGTTATTATCTACTGTACTTACTGTCTCACACCTGTTCCCTTTTCTCTCTCTCTCTCATCCTCCACCTTGTGTTTAATCTCATTTCTCCCTCTCCTGTTCCCGCTTCTGACTTATGCTTTCTAATCCTCCCGATTCACTGCCAAATCCTCTTATTCTCCCGTCTTTATCTCATACCGCTTTCTTTCAAAAATCAATGTCTCGTCTCTCTGACCCCGAAAACCCGTCCTCTCACCTTCGACTTCTATTTGCACATCTAACACCTCCGCTCCCCTCTCTGTCTTCCTCTCCCCTGCTCTTCTTCCTCTCCCTCCTCCGTTTGTCCTTCAACACTGTGTAGAACGTGATCCGGAGCTCCACACCCATCAACATTGAGATGGCCCACCAGCTGTACGTCCTGCAGGTGCTCACCTTCAACCTGCTGGAGGACCGCATGATGACCAAGATGGATCCCCAGGACCAGGTGGGGGGGACTGTGAATGATGCTGACAGGAATGGGTGACAAATGGATCAATGGATGGATGGACAAATGGGGGAAATGCCAAAAAGGGAAAGGAGGGAACATCATTATCTTCAAAACATATGATTAACACAGATTTGGTAGAATGACTAGCTGACTAGTAGTGCTTTATTTTACAGACTTGTCTTGAGGGAATTTACTGAGAAAGCGATCCAGATCTACTTTGTCAGCAATCAACAAAAGGAAGCATTGTAGTGTACAACAATGGAACTCTATGGTTTAAAAGAATGAGATATGTCAGGCTTTGGCCACACAAAATACTTAGTAAGGGATCAATTCTTAGATGGGATCAATTCAATGTTGGTTTTGTTTTTTTATGGTATTTGTTGACGGTAAGAAAAATATATCCCCAGACATGTCTTTTAAAATGAGACTTTAGCAAGACAAGGTTGGCCAAGTAATAAAACCAGTGGAGAGTCATGGCGGGTAGCCAGATTGCCTCGGGCACTGCAAGACCCCAGACAGCGGAGATGAGGCTGAAGCATTCTGAAATTACAAAATGGTGAATGGAAGAAAAGACAGATGGACTTATGAGCAGCACTTTAATATTCTTCTCTGCGTGTGCAGGCTCAGAGGGACATCATCTTTGAGCTGCGGAGAATCGCCTTTGACGTGGAGTGTGAGCCCAACAACAGCGGCAGCATCGAGAAACGCAAGTCCATGTACACCCGCGACTACAAGAAGCTCGGCTTCATCGTAAGTTTGGCGTGTGTTTCAAAAGGGTCACATAAAACTCACTCGTTCTCTCGTTGACTATCTCTGAATACTACACACACACACACACACACACACACAACTGGGATTATAAAGTAAAATAAGTGCCAGTTTGTGTTGTTGGCTGTTAATTGAATACGATTGTCCGTCACTGCAAAATCTGTGGATTGTGTCATTCCTAGAGAAAGTGATTTTGTACAGTGGTGGAAAAAGTATTCAGATCCTTTGCGTAGCATAACTTTAAAATGAAAAATGTTTTCAGCAGTAAAGTTTTATTGGTAAATTATATTTCACATATTAGAAGTAAAAGTGTTAGTTCTGCAGAAAAATGACATGTATGACATTATTAGATTGTTAATACCGATGCATCAGTGCATAGATAGAATTGTACTGTTTATATGAATATATATATATATACATTTCACGTATCTGTGATACATGACAAAGGAGCCTGAAGTAGACACTGCTTTTTGTAAAGGGGTGCAAGACACCAACAATGGGAACCACTGGTTTAATATAAAGAAATCTCTAGTATATCTCTAGGAAATACTCTAGTAAACTACAAGCACCTCAAAATGATTTAAGTATAGTACTTGAGTACATGTACTTCGTTACATTCCACCTCTGGTTTGTATGTGTTTATGTATGTTAATCCTAGTTCTCTTTTACTCATCCTATTATTATTATTATTATTATTATTATTGCTACTACTTTCTCTACCTTCAAGCATGATCAAGTGTTAACGTACTGTATATGGGAGAGTGTGTGTGTGACTTTGTGTTGTATGCAACAGTCTAACTACAGCATAAGAACTTGAACTCGACTCACTGTGGCTTGGTGTAAGCCCAGAGCTGTTTCGGGGCTCTTCCCATCCAAACTCCCACTGCAGTGTGCTCAGTGAAGATGAAGACAATTGGACTGCCTTGTCTCCACTAGTGCGGAGAAAATCCACCCGAAAATCCTCAGTCTGCTTTCCATGCTAGACAGCTTGCAAACTCACACTCACACACACACACACACACACACACACATACACACACACCATAGTTCTCTAGATATATCGTATCACTGCTAACATCATTTGTTGGCCTTCTAATGCCTTCAGGTTTTTTTTTTTAGGGATTGTTTCACATACTGGAATATATTTGACTCGTCCATATGAGTGTGTGTGTGTGTGTTTTTTTTTTTTTGTATTAAAGACATGCATACCCCTGCATGTCTGTATCTGTTTTAAGCCTATAAGGTTGCTTCCTGTCAGATATATAATTACAAAACTGATGAGCCAGATCTCAGTGTCCTCCATTCCTCTTTCATCCCCTGCTTTCCCCTCTCCTCTTCCCATCGCTTCTTCCCTCAACATCCTGTCTCATCTTTTTAAACTCAAGATTAGCTTCAGAGTGATGTGTTTGCATGTGTATCGGTGGATTTAATCATTAGTCGGCTGAATTCTCAGCGATGTCTGGGAAGAATTAAGTCAGTTGGACTGTGACAGCACAGGCAGCATCTCTCCCTGCATATCTCATACAATATTCAGACGTTATGGGAGGTGGTAGTGTAGACGCTAGAGGAATGTGAGGAATGTTTTTGCAAAGTTTTGGGTTTCTTTCTTAACATTTGGGTATTGGTGGTTTTAGCCCAAACTAAAAATATACGTATAAGTGTTTTCTGAACATTTTTGAAGGATAAAAAAGTTTGTAGATTGACTCACTGCTGTACTTTCCAGGCATCAATCAATTTCAAATCTATTCATTCATTTCTATTCAAGATAGCTTCACTATCCAAGAAGACCATCCAGGTCCATGCGTCTTCAAAACATTTTTAGAATTCAATTACTTTTTTTTTGGGCCTAAGACAATTATCTGAACCTATAAAAGAGAATTGTTCGGTTAATTGACAACCTAAAAAATAACCAAATATAGATTGACTTTTTTTCTGGACAATAGATAATAATAGATAATAGATAATCGATCACAGTGAACAAGTTGTGGGCTTTTTATGAAGTCATTTATTTTCAAGCAGGGACTGTTTTTTAGAAAGATCTCCATCAGAGGATCGTTTAAGGACATTTTGACATTCAGGGAGTTGACGCTGTACAGGATTAAAAACAAACCCAGAAGATGAACAAAAAGCAGGCAGAGACACTGTGAAATGAAAGATGTCCTTTACAAAATAATAATCCAAAGTAAAATGATTTTTTGTTATGCAACATGAGACATTTTGGTTTCTGTCTCGCAAGTTTTAAAGGGGGGGGGGGGATATGTTGGAGGAAGTTGATGTCATGTACCTCTGTGCACCAATCAGAATTTCAAGCAATATTTGCATCAGAATTTTCTCACAGTTGCGAGGTGCTGACTTATGGTGCCAGGCCACTGTGGATCAAATCCAATCACACAGTCCCGACAGAGAAGAGTAATGGAGTACCTGTTACCTATTACAAGAAAATATCAAGCCTCTGAAAGTTGATATTCATACTGCAGACAACTTGAAAAGTTGGAACGCTGCACTTTATGGTGTGAGGTTCCTGAACCTCCGGTTGTGAGAAGGAAACTGTTTGTACTGTGTAACCTTGTGGTTGTCTGACTGTTGCTTTGTGTTGGGGGAAAATAGCACATTCAGTGGATTATACCTAGAAGAATAAAGGTTAAAAAAAAAGTGTTAAAGTACATGTCTCCCCGTCTTCTGTCTCTCAGAACCATGTGAATCCAGCTGTGGATTTCACCCAGATCCCTCCAGGCATGCTGGCTCTGGATAACATGTTGTATTTTGCCAGACACCACCAGGACGCCTACATCAGGGTGAGCATGCACACACTCTTTCATATGCAGTTCTATCCCATGTGGACACACACACACACACACACACACACACACACACACACACACACACACACACACTGCTCAGTGATTTCTATGGTGTTATATTCCTCCTCGTCACCTCCACTTCCTACCAAACCTTCTTCCCTCCAGCTCATTCACCTGCTTGTAGTTTCTGGCTCGTTCCCAAATTTTCTTTCAGCTAAAACTGGATTTCATGAAGTTGCTCAGCCCAGACGATATAAATGATTCGATTCCTTTCCCTGTCGGTCCCTGACTCCTGGGTAATAGACTCATGTGATGTAGAATAACTACAGTATAGTTTAGTGATTGTCTGCAATGGGATGACATTCACTAGGTTGGTGATTAGTGTTTGAGTTTCAACTTGTTAATTCAGGTTAGTTTGAAACATTTTATCCAGCTTTCTATTGTAATTAAACCCTTTTTGTTGTTTTTGTATCAACTGTACACATGCAGTTTAATCACCACACCTGCAAATCGTGTGTGTGTGTGTGTGTGTGTGTGTGTGTGTGTGTGTACTTTCATAATGTTAGTGTGTGACTCTCCGTCTCTGGGCTTGAATGTGACAAAAAAGAAGTCTTAGTATAACTGCCAACTCAGCCAACCAGAGGCAGGAAAAACAGCCTCCAATTTCCCAAATTAAACTGTCACCAGTTAAAATGATTGGGACCTTGATGACCTCATTTATGGCACACTGCCAACATACACATAATTAGAGTGAATGTTTTTTGATGTTGAGATTTCGTTCCCTGTTTTCGGGGCTTCCGTGCAGATAGATTAGAGGGTCAGATGAGGTCAAATAATGAATAAATAGTTTCGACCATAATTTAATTGTGTTTATGTGAAAAATGGCCTTTCAAGCTGACAAACCAGCCACCGTAAATTAATGCACAAATACTTTACATATACTTATAACCATAAAGCACTCTGAGAGTACAAACCTGATGCCAAGGCCTCGGAAATTATTATTTATTTTAATATAAAATGATAACATTTCTGTTTTTGGCTGCTCCGCGTTGTACTGCAGTGTCAAAACAGACACCAATGCATGCCTCTTCCATCCAATGACACTGAATGAATGGGTTAAACCCTCTTTACATCCAGTCGCAGGCTTTAATCTGCATCTGGATCCAGATCTATAATATAACCTAACTTCCAGGAATAGTAGGAGCTCATAACAACTTAGTCATAGCAATTCAAATGCATAATGTTGCCGTTGACTCACCTATAAATAAAAGCGTTATATCACATTTTCAGGATATATCGGAGTTTTGTGCCTTCATTGGCACATCTGTTATTATATTCGGAGAGTAAACACATCAAACATTGGACCACGTTTTTACCGTAGTCCTGATGGTTCTTGTGTGGCTTATTTGATTGTTTGTGTTCCTAGATCGTCCTGGAGAACAGCAGTCGAGAAGACAAGCACGAGTGTCCGTTTGGCCGCAGCAGCATCGAGCTGACCAAGATGCTCTGTGAGATCCTCAAAGTGGGCGAGCTGCGTAAGTCTACACAAGCAACCTTCCGCTCTCAATGCACTGTTGCTGGTGGAGCTTCTTTTGCACACAGTTTCTGCGGAATGAGCATATAGACCGTAGGAGAAAAAAAAGCTCAGTGACTGCTTTGCCCAGAGATCGATCTACTTAAATGCACAAAAATACGAACATCTCCACCCACCTCCTCACAAATGCACACGTCTTCCTTCCTGTTAGGATGAAAGCAGCCATTATGCTCAGTAATTGTGCCGCCAGGAGTTCATTATTTAGTGATGCACCTCGCCCTCCATTGAGCCCCTTTCAGCCTAATATACCACCTCTGGGAGGCACACTGTGCAGAGAAAGAGATGCTGTGCCCACGTCCACTCCAAATTGATGTGCCCTTTTCATTTGTCTTTGCTTGTTTAAATGGGCGAGTTGGTCTCAGTTCTGCTCCAGACTGACCCCTGTAGCTCCCTGTAGGGAGGGAGACGGCATTCTCAGCTCAGTTTTAAACTGATGTGGCCTTTTCATTTGCGCATATCTTTTTTTTTTTTTTTTTTTTTGTTCATGGAGGATTTAGACTTTAGGCTGCATTGCAGGGTTATTCACTCTGGTCTGCAAATTGCAGCGAGGGACATTAGACTTTTGTCCATGAAAGAATAGTGTCCACCACTCCTGTATCTGTGCCGTTAAAAATGCTCAAAGAAAAGTCATCCCAATTCTCTCATCCGTCCTTAAACATTGCTGATAAAAGTGCCAGGCGAGGTTTCAATACAAGATAAGAAGGTGCAGGAATACTTTTTAACATTTCTCAGCATATTGTAATTTCCCTGTCCTTCTTTTAATATGATCTTATCTCTGCCACACTCTGCCCTAATGCAAAATGTGTCCACCTTCCACCTCAAATTCTGAGCACATAGTCGTATAGGAATGGATAAATGGATTTAGATATTTTATTTTAACCACAAAGATGCTGTCTACACTACAAATGTAGTTACCCAACTGTGTCTTGACCCGATGGGGGAGACAGGGTAGGGGAGTAGAGGGTTTTAGTCCAACCGAAGGGACAGTCCCACTATATTCTCAAACATTTGTTCTGTATCATATAAAGCTTTTTACATTGGCACATATTGGGTAAGATATAAACACATTCTGATATACCTGTGATTGGCTATTGTTTGCCGATCAAATCTGTCGGTCGTGCTCTAGTCATGTCTCCTGCGGTGATGTGATACGTGAACACACGCACTCAGCTTTTAGTTTTACACATTTCAGTGATCTGGTGGCTTTTTATTCCTAATTCTGCATTTCTGTGCATCTACTTGTGCCTGTGATGTTTATTTTCTGTGCAGTGTGTCTCAGGGCATTATTTTTATTCTGA
Source organism: Leptoclinus maculatus (assembly GCA_032191485.1). Lineage (NCBI taxonomy): Eukaryota > Metazoa > Chordata > Actinopteri > Perciformes > Stichaeidae > Leptoclinus > Leptoclinus maculatus. The sequence continues at coordinate 28,334,331 of JAVDOI010000002.1, forward strand.
GTGTCTCATTAGTTTTTTTTCCCCAAATGTGCTTCACTGCACATGCCCTTTTGATCCTCTCTCTTAGTGGGCCGAAATTGCTTCCCTTTAGTCTCCCTTCGAAAATATTGCTTTGACCTCATTCATATCCTAACGCGGATTAAGCAACCAGACTTGTCCCAAAATGGGGAAACATCTTTATCTCTAAGGCTTTTCTAAGCATGTAGTTGAAGGCTTATGCAATAGAGCTAAATCTTTAGGATGATTGTCAGGCCATCGTTATGAATAAGACTTTGTTCTTTAGAAAAGTGCTTGTTCAAATATATAGAGCTTGGCCGAGTGTAGGATTTTACATTACATTTTTCAATATGTGTGTGTGTGTGTGTGTGTGTGTGTGTGTGTGTGTGTGTGTGTGTGTGAAATGGTGGGACAGATGAGAATCGCTACAATGAATCTATAACCTGCAGAGAATGACTTATCTGTATGAGATACTGTCTGCTGCTGTAATAACAGCACATGCTATAATAACAAGACGTGACAGGATTCACATATACACAAGTAGGTCATCTAAAGGCAAACAGTAAAAAAAGGTATATGAAAGGGGAATAAAATAAAACAAATCACAGGGGACAAGAGAGGAAAGACGACATTTTGGGTTTATTCGTATTTACTGTGTCCCAAATCATAATGTTCCCATCCGTCTTTGTCAAAATGTCCAGTAAATATTTGCACACGCTTGCCCTCACAGAGCATTATATGCGTCTCATCATTGTGGGAGGAAGCCGGTACGTATAGTCATGAGCTGCACTGCATCTTCTCTTGTAGATCGCCAAGTGCGTTTTCACACACACACCCCATTTGGCCCGCGGACAATAACGTGCACTAATTAATGTATGAGTAGGATGAATGTAACATGGGCCAGTCAGGTGTTTTTAAGTGTGTAATGTAGAGGTATGAGCAGGGAGAAATGTGAGTCTCAGCTCTACGCCGACTGTCATCATTCGGTTGACCTTTCAGCAGCGAAACGATGGAATACCTGACGCTAACGAGGATGTTGGAAGGTGTGTCTCTGTATAGCTTTTATCAGCTCTGATAGGGTGGTATTTGAGTCAGAATAATATTAGAAACTGTGGTGCATTATTTCACCAATAACTTGGAAGTGTAACGATGACATTTCAGGCTTTTTTTTTGTTCTGCATAAGAGGTCCCCTGAAATAATGTTGAGCCTGTCATTTGGTAATCCCCTTTTCCTCCAGCACCACCACAAGGTTGACATTTGTGTATTTTAGTGAAAAATTGTGACAACCACTGGCTTTTTTTTTTTTTTTTTTTTTAACAGCTGCCATTTTAGGATTTTTTTTATTTCCAATAACATTAATGAAAACGTTGTTCTGTTCACGAGTCTGTGTCTGACAGTGAGACAGCATGCTCGGCTAGATGTAATTTATTCATTTTATTTTTGACGGCTGTGTTTTTCCTACTGTGACTTTTTAAAAAAGGCTTAATGGATGACCTTGATGTTCGCCTCAGGATGAATTGTAATAATTTGGTGATCCTCTTGGCTTTTCATTCAGTGCCACCATCAGGCCAAAATGTCAATTTGTCCAATACTTTAGTTTATGACCAAATACCTGCAAAACTACTGACGTTAGTACTTCATGTTTAGTGCTAATGGCACATGTTAGCATGCCGTCGAGGTAGCGGCACCCTTTAAATGTTTAATAGTGGAGAGCAAAACTGTGACGCAAAGCTCACAGATGGACACTGAACACTGAATCAAAGCACACCAGAACACAAGCATTCTGTATTTCTGGCTGTTGAAGTTGCCTTTCTTCCCTGCTTGCCTCTTCAGTCTCTCTCTCTTGAGTTACATTTTTCTCACTCTTCATGCTCTTTCTTTCTCGCTCACTCTTTTTTCCCTTCTCAGTGGGTCTACAGAACATCTGTCCCTCTCAGACGTGTAATTCTTTCTCGTGCTTTCATGGTCTGGTTTTCTCTTTCTGTCAAAAACGACACCAGTACACAAGCAAGTGTACATCCTACCATTTTCAATTAAATAACATAGAAGCCACTCAAGAGTCTGGCTTGACACTTGTCTCAGTGCTCTGTAAGGCTAACGGATTATACTTTTCCATTTAACGCTATCCTCGTTTTGAGATGTTTTGACATTTTTTCCCTTTTGGTTGCTGTTGAGATATTTAATTTCTATGTAGACGTGTTCTGGGGAAAGCAGGTAAGGGAGCTTGTTTGGTTGAATCAGTTGTCAATGCTGCCGCATTCTACATAATTCATAACTCCATTCAGGTGTCTCTCTCTCCCACCATATTCTATTACTTCCATTAGTTCTGTTTCTCTCCCTCCCTCTTGTTGTCCTGCCTCAGATCCCTAAAAGATTAATTGTCTTGCCATGTTTCTGCTGCAACACGGGGCTTAATGGAATCTGGGGTGGTGAGGTGCCATGCCGCGACTTTTCCGACTCTCCTGTTTAAGCGGGTCCATGGAATATTTATGACGTTATTCAAAAAAGGGCCAGGCATTGTGACTAATAGCCCTGCTTGGTGATTCACGGTGTTGCATCTCGTTGCTGAGATGGAGAGCCGTGTGGTGAACCGTGGCAGGTCCGGGCATGGACACACACATGCTAACAGAAGAACACACACACACACACACACACACACACACACACACACACACACACACACACACAGAGCTGACAGTCACATGATGTCCTCATATTTGTGCCTTGCATCAGAGAGCCATCAGTCAAGGTCAGAACATAGGGCCATGTTTAGCACCATAGACAGATCTGTTGTACATCTTAGGTTATGATCAGAGCACACGAACACAATACATCATGTGGGATATTTGGATTGATTTTCTTTTTAGAGGTTTTTTTGATTGTTTTTTTTTATATTGTCTCTCCTCAAGGACAATAAGGTTTATTTGTGTTGCTTAGTAGTGAGGTTTGCATCAGAAGAGGAAGAATTGTATCGTCAGAACTAAGAATGAAGCTTTTGGATTTAGCTGTCGTATCGATTTGCCGGTGTCGTATAAGCTCGTGATTTTGTATAATTATTGTAAACAAATTAAAGACCATCTTGCGATGGAATGACACCAGCCACAATGCCAAATCAGCCCAGGGATGTAAAGAGGGGGACCAATGGCCCCTTCACCCCCCTTTCTCTGACCACACCCATCTTTGAACTCAACCTTTATTTTTGATCTCAAATACACATCTGACAGATATATAGACCCCTGGCAAAGTACTCAAAGTGCTTCTGTGGTTGTTCCCGCTACAGTCGGTGTCTCCAGGACCACATTTGACATGATGACTCGCACGCAAAGACTCAAAAGGTGAAAACAATACCAGCGTCTCTGTCGCGACTGGTAATAAGATAAAGTCTGACATGATTTATAGCAGTATTATGACAATCGTATCTTTGGTTCTTAAAATTACATTTGGTATAAACTCTGTTGCTTCCTGTCAAACAGTGGATGCAGCTGTCTCCTCCCATTCCTGTTCAGTTTGTCTGTTTTCTCTTTGAAAAAACAAACACCTCGAACACAGTATTCGCTATTCTCAAAGACCAAAAAACCCTCCATATGTCCCATCACCTGATAATACCAGAAAATCTACAGTTCAATATGTACATTCAAATAATCGTGCGTGTGCGTGTGCGTGTGCGTGTGCGTGTGCGTGTGCGTGTGCGTGTGTGTGTGTGTGTGTGTGTGTGTGTGTGTGTGTGTGTGTGTGTGTGTGTATCCAAACCCAGCAGGTGATTCAGAGTCATCCAAACTCATTAACTGGACAACTCCTAGTGTAATGACATTCCTAAGTTGCCTGCTGTGCTCTGATTAGAAACAACACAACCTCACTTACACACACACACACACACACACACACACACACACACACACACACACACACACACACACACACACACACACTTATGGGAAATTGCACAGTGTGAGATTGAAATGCTGTGATGTGTTTGGACTGGTCCATGTGTGTCACTGAGATACAGTTTTAGCACACACATACTGACACATACTGACACTTCCTGTTAACGCTCACAGTCATGGTCAAACTGAAATATCAAGTGCGGGCGTGCAGCTGGGGTTGTATAGTAAATACTAAATAGCATCAGAAACATGTCACATGTTAGATTCTCAGATTGTATAATAGAGTTTTTAAATTGTTTTTAAATGTGGCCAAAATGTGTGTATCTTAAAAATGAAGAGAAACGAATGTTTTCAGTATATCATTAACAAAGGAATATTTTTATAGGTTTGTTAAGATAAGACATGTGCCATCAAACACACAAAGTTGTGCTTGAGAACTGAGGTATAGAAGTGCAGTAAACGTGAATGTGTGGATCATAATTGGCACACTACAGGACTGCAGAGAAGTATAATATTCTGAATGATTATTTTGAGACCAAACTTTCAAGCCTGTAGGGGGGTAAGTGTTTAGAACTTAATAGACTTTGAATAGAGTATCACTTTAACAGGATTAATTACATTTCTGACCCACTGAGAGAGACGTCCTTCCCACACGCTGACAAGTCATTACATTATCCAGTAATTAATACGATACATGAGCCGTTGCTTTGGGCAAAATATGGAAAAGATTATGACTTACTATTAAGTCTGGTGTTCATTTTCAAGATCTCTGCCACTTCTTAAAGAGTCTCATGAAACAGGAAGGAATGACATGCTTAATTATAGTAAATTAAATGTACCTCTCGTGATATGTTTGTGTCCCTGTTTCATTTATCATCTCGGAGCGCTCCCTCTGTAAGCTGTTGCTTCCACTAACGAAGTATCGGTGAGATGAGAATTTGTCTCCGACATCAAACATTAGTATGCTAATGATCTCATTTGAAATGACTCGTTAAGTCTCAAGGTTTTAGCCTGCTAATCCCTCCCGTAGGTCTCCTTCCCATGATTCAGGAGAGAAGTGGATGATGGCGAGGGGAGGAAAGGCCAAGCGTAGAATTCCAAGTATCCCTCAAGTCGTGACACGAGGAGCTATTTGGCAGTCAGCAACCACTTCACACAGTTGTCAGTTGGAGCCTTGTTTTAAAGGAGGGGAGCCGGCTTCTGGGTTTTTCACTCGGTAGCCTCAGGCATACACCAGCAAAAGGGCTTTTTTAATTTGGAGGGCACAAATAACAACAAACTTGACAGATGACTCCTTGAGAATCTCAAGTTTTAAGCATCCTTGGAGTTTTCCAGACGTTCCCTCGTCCCCTGTCGGCTCTCAGCAACCCTTGGTGGATTGAAGTGGTGATGAAACATCACCCGGCATATGACAGTGCTGCCACTTGCTGCTGTGTACTCTTGAGCTTCTTGGATGTCATTTACCCTCAAACTCTCACCAACTTGTCTCCTTAAAACTTTCTTCAAAAACTGCACACCGTGCTCTGAACAAACTGAAGCTGTTTTCCCGAAAGGCCCCTTACTAGCAGACCGTGTCAAATCAGACAAAACGGCAGTTTTTCACACAAATAAACAATGTAGTTGAGTCGTTGCTGAGGAAGCTGAGATCTTGTAATAGGAAAGATTGTTTTATTCACCCTTAAGATCTAAAAACAAGACAGGACAAAACCAACAGAACATATTTGGGCACACAAAACAATAACAAACAACCGAGTACAAATAAAGGACAACGTCAATACAATGTAAACGTCATTTATTTATGCAAAATACAAAATGAGTTCAACATCTTCTAATGATAATAATTATTCCTTGCAATCCCATATTCCAAAGTGGTAAAGTCTACGATTTATTTTGAATGTTTTGTTGTGTTCAAGCATTTCTGTTTCTGCATTCGGGCAAACTCAGACAGATTGTGCGTTCTCCTGATGTATTTAGATATGAGCGGTATGAGTTGTGCTAAGTGGTTTTTAATAAATACATCCTGGTGCAGCTCTGACTTGATAGAAGACCCACAGCTAGGTGCAGTTGCAGAAGCCTTATTGTATTTGAGGACACATGAGTCTGTGAGAACACTACTAAATGTGTTGGACACTTGTCTCAGTCTCAGTGTGCTGATGGTTGTCTCCCTCTTCCTTCCATCTGCTGTTCTGCTCTCCCTCTGTCCTCTAATGCATCTTGACCATTGTTGGGGGCTGCATGCTAAACTGGTTTAGTTACGTCATTAGAAAGCACAGAGGACGTACGACTTTGACTTTTCCCTGTCTTCATTCTTATCTCATCGAGGTTCTTCGTATAAAGTATGCTTCTTGTCTTTCCTGAAATGGAATACTTTGAAAACAAATTCAATACTGTGTACAAATAGTAGTAGTATTTGTACAGCATTGTATTATCTTGCAACCTAAACCAGTGACCTCATTCTCCTGGCATCATTATATAATGATGATTCATTTCAGGGTAGATATACTCAAAATTGAAGTACTTTTTTTTTTTTTTGCATGTTCATTCTCTTTAAATTCTGCCTAGTTGCAGATAAAAATTAGGCGACACTAATAATCCCAGTGGTGACTGCATAGGTTTGTTTATTTTAATTCTGCTAATGTTTAAGTTAGATAAGTTCTAAATGATAACTATAACATAGGGATCTACTTCACAGATTTCACCCAATAAGAGCAGCACAGTCGGTGTAAAACAGTTGGTTTTCTTTGATAAATGGCTTTACTGTAACCTGGGATAAGCCTTCTATACATTACCAGTAACTGTGGTGTTGTTTGCTGTAGCATGAGAAGTACACAGTCAGTCTGCGAAGTCATCTATTCGACTGTGGTTTGCATCTACCTGCTGCCATGGCATCCTGCACACACGCAAACAGTGACTGGACCGGAAAGATGGTGCTGACGCTGCTCGCTGGACACACACACACACACACACACACACACACACACACACACTACCCTTGTCACAGTTGGACATCGGAGCATGCTGGTATTGTAATTAAAGTGAGGATGACACTTTTTGCTGTGTATTCATCATGTGGCATAGCTGCAAGGTGACTCGGGGGGGGGGGGGGGGGGGGGGGGTTGTTTTGCTTACTTTGTGCACACTCATGGACGCACATACACACAAACAAATACACACTGGACCTTGACAGATGTCATGGTGGCATTCAGCCCTCACGTCTCTCTCTCTCTCTCTCTCTCTCTCTCTCTCTCTCTCTCACCCTCTCACACAGAGACAAAGCTGCACACACACTTTTGAAAACCATGCTTAGTCACCTCTCCCTCTTCAGGACTCGCATGTGTGCCGGCCAGTTGACTAATTAGATTCTCAGTTGACGTCACAGAGCCCTCACGACTTTGCTGTGTGTAGTAGTTCTTGAACTATCTCAGAGTAGTGGACGAATAGACATTTCTGTTATCAAGTAAGTGTCACAAGGCAGACGGTTGTTCCACCGAATCATATCTATTTGTCATTTTGTAGACAAAGTATTTCACGGTAACCATGAAAACATTAGCTCTGATCCATATTGGCATATGGTCCAGCATAAGCTAAACTGGTCATCACAGTGTCCTGTTACCTACTTTATGGGTGGTACAGGCACCGAACATCTGGCTGTGCAGATGGATGAAAAGCATACAGGACAAAGAAAACCCATTACAGCCCATTTTCCATCCATCCAAGTGGTCTGCTGTGGACCCACATGCTCAGCCAAAAAGAGTCGTACATTCTGACTTAAATTGAGAGAGGGTTCATATCTACCCTGCTGTTTTGTGGCGTGACAGCCAGCTACCAGCAGAATACTGTGTGTGTGTGTGTGTGTGTGTGTGTGTGTGTGTGTGTGTGTGTGTGTGTGTGTGTGTGTGTCTGGCTGTGTGACTCATCCATCGAGAAGTGTCGGACTCCTCAGGCACTTGATGTGTCCAGTCGCCCACCCCATGTCCATGACCGCGTTAGCCTGCCTGTGGGAGAGAGAGGCTTTCCTAAGTGGAAGGAAGGAAGGAAGAGAGGTTTTACATAACCCGTTTCAACCAATTAAGAGTCCAGTTCACAGTGGTCTGTGATGTGTTTAGCCTCGGGTTTCATACCCGTTTTTAGGGATATAGGTCAGAGCATAGCATTTTATAGAAAAAGATCATTTGAATTAACAACCATGGAGAAAAAGATCAGTTGAAGGTGCTGGTCGAATAACTTAACTGAATAAGGAAGAAAACGGTTGCTGCACTGCTGTCTCTGGTCACCTCTCAATCAGTGATGTTGGTTACAAAAGCAGTTTTCCATGAACTGCAAAGACAAAATGCCTTCCTTACGGCATGTCAAAAATCATTCATTCACTACTTCAGGATAGACGACCACTAGTTTGCTTCATACTGAGCAGTTTGGGGATTTGATTTCAGACAAATCATCGATCGTCAGCATTTTGCGTCATCACTGACGGGTCTAGTGTCAGTCAATCCAGCAACTAAGCCCCATCAGTCAGTGCGATGGGTGGTGAAGTATTTTATTGCATAGCAGATGTTTTATTTCATCATCAGAATAATGCTGAAGCATTGCTTTGGTAGAACACCCCCCCCCCCCCCCCCCCTTAAAGCAGGAGTTACCTAATCACTCGCAGTAACATGACTTTGCACTAACACTGGGCCGTCTCCGTTCAGGTGGATAATTGTAAGTGCATTTGTGCAGTGGTGAGAATGATTCAGGCATGACATTTCAGCTAGCTGGAAAGCAGCTGAAATGCTGAGAAGGGAAGTAAATACTAAATTGTTTTTTTTTTCCCCTCCATGTGGACTATTCTTCTGCAACAATTATACATTCAAACAAAGTTCAAGATTCTTAAAGGCTAAATAAAATATAGTGCAGTCTGTAAGAAGTGGGATAGCATTGTTTTCCTTTGCATTGGATTTGAAATGGAACAGCAACTATGAGGTCATTTGAAATATACTGTGATCTAGACTGTATTTGTTCCCCATAGATTCAAGTATTACACCAACATACCGTCACATTGTCATCTCATTAAAATGCAGAGCAGCACATTTCCCCCCTCTTAAATTATTTCCTAGTGTGGATGAATTATGTTTGTTTGATGAAATATTCAGCGATCCAAACTCCACACAAGTTTGCAATAGGCGTATTACAATGCAGAACACCGTTTGTGAACTATTTTGAGCATCAACACGCCATGATGTTTTTTTTTGCCTCCTCGCTGTGCTGCTTCAGGTCCTGCTGAGCTCTGCGAGAGGTAACAAATCTGTCTACGGCGCAGCACGCCTTGCAAAACCTGAGGATGGAGAAATTTCTGCAGAGCCTCATGAGACTACTCACTGTCTGTATCCCCCCCAAAATAAGCCCTGACATGTAATTCCCCTCACCTTGCCACCTCAGGGCTCTGTTCAATAAAGCTCAGAGGTCACTTCAAGCTTCCCAACAACTTTTTCTAGACAACTTAAAGGGTATTTGACTTTTTTTTTTTTTTTAAATGTATCCACATATCCTATTTTTTTTATTTTTCTGTCCCCAAGGGCAATGCACTGTTGACTAAGCAGCCAGTCAGCATCTGTTTTGGCTCACCTCCATTAGTTTCCTGAGTGACTAGCGGCACCGGTAGCACATCCCCCCGGATTTCTCCACCTCGCCCTCCCCCTTAATCTCCCATCCATCGCTCCAAATCAAGGCTCAGGTCTCTGTGCCCGTGGCCTGCGGGCACATCACTCATTATACTGTGAAGTTTCAATTGCTGCCTGACCTCTTCCATCCAATTTCATGGCTGCTTGTGGTGGGCCCAGTGCCCCTGCTGCTCTGCTCTGAAACTCTATAAATGGACCAACCTTTGGCTCAAGGCCACGACTCATCTCAGCAAGACGACGAGAGGGAGATGAATTTAGTCCAAATGAATGTCAAGCCTTGTTACTTTACCTCTTGGTTAATATGGTTTGGGCACTCAAGAGTCCTGGCTTTCCCTCTTCCCCCTCTACCCCCTCATTCTTATTTCAAACACACTCTCACACAAATAGTGGAGAGGGAAGCGCTTCAGTGCACTGCTAATAAAGAAAAACCATCTATGGCTTTGGAAAATAGAAAATCTCAACTTAATCCAATTGGAACAGTGTTTGCTGGTCACAATTTGTCTCCAAGGGGTATTTTGTGAGCTCAATTTTCAATAACACGCAGCTTTGCTTCGTTGGTGAACTGTATCTCATCCTCAGTGGCTGTTTCTCAGAAATAAACTGTAAACACATCAGCTTTCTTCCAAGTCTTTGATGCAGACTCCGATTGTCTCCGCCTGTCACATCATATATTTCTCCGTACTCTATCTTCTGGAAAATGCTGTGTTATGATAGCGTGCACAAGCCTGGTGATTTATTAATTGAAGTTCAAGTGTCAGAATGATCATGTATGATCATTAAACATTTGTCACTTTGAATGCAGTGCTAATCCTTTAAGCAGCAGTTGTTTGATGATTTCATCAGTAACATTTTCTAGCTACGTGATGTTTATCTGCAGTGTGTGTGTGTGTGTGTGTGTGTGTGTGTGTGTGTGTGTGTGTGTGTGTGTGTGTGTGTGTGTGTGTGTGTGTGTGTGTGTGGGTCGCCTGGCCCTGTTGTTGTGCATTAGTCAGGTTCAGGCCACATTCCTTCAGGCCCAATTACATATTTATAGATTGAAGGCCACCATATGGCATTTGTTTGTTGCTCAACGGAGGAGAGAGGTATCAAGTAAATGGAGCTTTGGTGGCCAACTGTTCTTTTAGTGTTGGCGTATAGACTTTACCCACCGGGGCATTTAAAAAAATATGTTCGTACGTCAATATATTTTATCAAACTTTTGTTTTTGTCGTAAATACTTTTTTTTACAAAGAATGCAAATATTACGCGGCTAAAAAGGGGACGTCAGTTTTTTTTCTGAGCTATTTCAATTTGATTGAGCTTTCGCCTCATGAATACAGGCATCAACCAATCGCATTGTGCTGAACGGACATATTAATCACGTACACTTGTATTGTACAACAACACAGAGGCTTCGGGGTGTGAACCCAGAGCCATATCAATTATGAATTACCATACAAGAGGGCAAACTTCATTACTCCTTTCCACCCGTGACAAATGCAGCACAGACCAGATCGACTCCTTCTTACCTTTCACAATAAAAGCTCTAGACATACGCACTGCGTAACTGTTTACCACAGGGAACGCAAATTCAATCAGTAAAAGTGAAAAGAGTCAAATATACAAGTTAATTAGTATATTGTACTAACGAGCAGTAAACTCAACAAATCAACAATCAAAAAACGGCTAGAATAGTTAAAGAAACAAGGGCATTTGGGTAGTAAACAAAAGATGCTTGTAAATTGACTTTGTAAATGCTTTTATAGTAATGCTACATACCAATACGTACTGGTTTTAGCCTAATACAGAATAAGTACGAGGTAATCATTGCACCTATTAGAGCATTATTTAGGCCACTAACTGTAAGTGATTACAGTTTAGTATAAATTAGATGCAAAGTAATTTGTTTTGTGTTAAATCAAGTGTCACCATAAAATGGATTGCTGGCACAAACGGGCTTTATTCACTGGAATCGTCTTTCATTTGAACTGCTGCTGTACTGTAGGTGACAACCTTTCTCTCAATTGTGTCCACAGCCAGTGAGAACTGCCACGACTTCCACCCCATGTTCTTCACCCACGATCGCTCCTTTGAGGAATTCTTCTGCATCTGCATCCAGCTGCTCAACAAAACCTGGAAGGAGATGAGAGCCACAAGTGAAGACTTCAACAAGGTACACTGCGTGTGTGCGTGTGCGTGCGTGTGCGCGTGCGTGTGTGTGTGTGTGTGTGTGTGTTTTGGGAAACAGGAGTTTGAGACGAATAAGAAACGCCGTGTACCATTTTCCATGCTACATACCGACTATAACTAGGTTTTGAGTTTGTAGTGCATTCACTCTGGAAAAGTGACAACATGAAGTACCCTTGATACCAGTATGCATACTTGGCTTGTCTGATTTTTTTTAAGTGTGTTGTTGATGGACTCCTCACAGCTGGAAAAAGTTCAAACAAGTTGTAGAAACAGATGAGACATCTCCAGGAACATTTTTTTGTAAGTTGCCAAATTTGAAATTGGCTAATTGCTTTTCCCAGTTTGATCCATGGCAGTTTTTTTTTTTTTTAATCATTTCCTGTTGATTTGGGACACGGCTCATGTCTTTGACTAATTATAAAAAGTTGGAAGAACTGAACACAGTAAGGTGCAACATCATAAGAAATCACAGCATGATTCTTTTTTTTTTTTTTATGCAATCCAAAATGAGACTTCTATTGTCGCAAAATACGTTGTGTATTTATTTGTTCATTCACCAATGACCAAACAGATGAACATCGTTACATACAGATAAGCTGTGCTGCAGATGTAACGTATATAGGGCCTCTAGCTGAAGCTAATTTGCAGCTCCGTCCGTGCCTAGGGTTTTAAATCGAGGTTAAAACAGGCGAACAAACAAGTTGAACAGAATCACAATTAAAACAACAGGACAGAAGAATTTAGTTATGATGCCATTTCTTCGATCTCTGATCCAGAACATGTTAAAGGATGTATATGATCATGTTTAATGATATGTATACACATTTGAGCTGCTTTGATAGATAGACATGGTGTCGTCAAACAAGAAAAGTCTAAATCTGTTTAGATAGTTTTGGACACTTTCCTAATATTGGCTTCTAACTTGAGTTGAGAATCCAAAATGACACCTAATAGATGACACAGAGGAACTACGGCAGAGTAGGATTTGTGGCACACGTCATTGATTTCTGTTGTGTACACTGGCAGCAGTCACGGTCACACAGCTCACGCTTAAATACAACAGTTTTAATCATATCTCAAATTCTGTTGGTTATTAGCCTGGGATTGCCAGGAGTCCCATGCAGAGAGCAGGCCTGATTAAGACATGGAAATGTTTTCTTCTTGTTTGCACAGATGAACATGCTTTAGGCGTTTCCTTTTTAAGGGCACAGATTCAGAGCAAGAACTGCACACGCATCTCAGGGGCTTTTAAGACTTTGAATATTTCTTATATTGTTTTTTTTTTTTCTTCTCTTGGATATGAAACATTAGCTGCCTCTGTTGGCTGAGCCACTGATTAAACTACTACATCTTCATTTGGAGCTCATTGGAGTCTGGATGAAGATGAAAAACTCCCTGTAAAGCTGGCTAGTGTTGAGTCGGCTCACACAGGAAGGATGGGGGTGTGTGTGTGTGTGTGTGTGTGTGTGTGTGTGTGTGTGTGTGTGTGTGTGTGTGTGTGTGTGTGTGTGTGTGTGTGTGTGTGTGTGTGTGTGTGTGTGTGTGTGTGTGTGTGTGTGTGTGTGTGTGTGTGTGTGTGTGTGTGTGTGTGTGTGTGTGTGTGTGTGTGTGTGTGTGTGTGTGTGTGTGTGTGTGTGTGTGTGTGTGTGTGTGTGTGTGTGTGTGTGTGTGTGTGTGTGTGTGTGTGTGTGTGTGTGTGTGTGTGTGTGTGTGTGTGTGTGTGTGTGTGTGTGTGTGTGTGTGTGTGTGTGTGTGTGTGTGTGTGTGTGTGTGTGTGTGTGTGTGTGTGTGTGTGTGTGTGTGTGTGTGTGTGCGTGTGCGCCACTGCCAGGCGGTGATAGTAATGAGGTGTTTATGACCGATATTGTATGTTGTGAATTCAATTGGGCATCAGATGTAGCAGTCGACAGATGCCGTATCCCTTTTCCCTGATTTGTCAAACTAATTACGATTATCTTATGGTGTCAATTACCAGACTGTCATGAGCTTTGCTACTATTTACTGGCTTCGATCAGCATAGAAACGGTTCCTCGTACATGAATGAGCCGGTCCTCGCGTCTTCATTTTGCTCTGCAGGTCACAAGATGTCGCACTACTATAAATATACACATATTGTGCGACGTGAAAGAGATGCTGTAATTGCTCATTCAGCCTCCAGCATCCCCAAAATGACATTTATAGAATTTCCACATCTTTATTTTTGTTTTTGAATGGAGTGATGCTTCATGTGCAAAAAATGAAGTGATGCTGGAGTTGCATCATCCTACGTTATTTCACCAGCAGTACAATGATGGAAGACAGCAGTATCTAATTGCAAACAGATGTTAGCACCCAGATGCAAGTGAACAAAGTCTGACTTTCACAAAGGAAATAACTGAGTGATTGTGAAATGTATTGTTGTTGGTATTTTGATACTTGCTACAGCGTCTTAATCCACTGCCAGAGGCTACAAAATGGAGAATTATAACATTGCAGTCGAGATGCGAAACAGAAAAATGTAGCCATCCTCTGTAGTCGTTGTTGAATCCACTTACAGTCTTCTGAAGTCCTTACCACCGTCTGGGTTTTTACTTTTGCCACTCACTTAAAAACAAACTTTGGTAGTGGGTTCACTTCTCAGCATCATTTTACTTTGTGTTTAATGAAAAGAGGAAATGTTCAGTGTGACACAGGACGACTTGTCATCTGTGTTTGTCTGATTACCTAAATGTTGTTATAATGAACTGAAACTGTAGTTATTTAATGACGGATATGCCAGGAGAGATGCAACCATCTCTATTAGGCTTGGAAAGACATCTCACGTTCAACTGTATTTCTAGTTCACCTTGGAGGAGAATTCAACACACGTACCTTACACACACACACCTCCCTTAGCAAGAGATCCTATTATCCAATCCCATCCTTCACACCCCTACCTTGAAGGCGAGAGTCAGTTTCGATTGAGTTGGGATAGATGATGCTCCCCTTCCCTCTCCCCTCTTCCCTCCCCGACCTCGTCTTTCATCGCTCTGTACCTTGGGAGTTTGAAATTCAGCAGCAGCTTGTCGATGGTAAGACTGTTTGGTCTCGAGGGCTTCCTATCAGCTAAATGGTGCGTGCAGAGCTCTGCGCTGCCAGCCTCTAACGCTGAGTGTCTCAGTTTGTATCCGCTATGAACTTAGAAACACTCTGGAGACATCAGCCCCTCTGATGATGTCTGAACGTTGTCATTTTGTACCACATCTGTAACTGTAACTGAAACCGTCACTGAATACACATTTTATGAAGCAAAATGTCTCGAAGATGGAGAGGAGGAAGATGTTCCAAAAAGGCAGACTGGGGAAGATCAGTGTAAATCCGGCTAAACCCCGAGCATTAGCATGAGCAAATAAAAATGACAAATATCAGTAACGAGAAGAAGAAGGAAATTAGTTTAAGTTGAAGGGCTTTATGGGGTCAGTAAAGTGACTAATTAAAAGAGAGGATAATGGTAAATCCCCCAAATCAACATTTGAAGTCGCAGTGAAACAGCAATTGTGAGTCTTTAGCCTCCCGTGTGAAGCTGAATATGTGGGGTGTAATTACGAGTCGGATGTGACCAAAACCTTCAAATTTAATTGTGCAAAATAGGTATTCAATTGTAATAGAAATACATTGGAGCACAATCGGACTCTCTTGGAAAAGCATTGTAAACAAAGTTATTGCCAACGGAAATCCAAACACTTACCACTGACCCGTGAGGCTGAGCTATTTCAGCAAATTGGAAAGTATAGTTCAAGACCTGAAAAGTATTATGACCGTTTTACAGGAAGGGGAAATAGGGATTTTGTTAAAAAAAAAAAAAAAATGTATATATATTTGGCAAATACCAAGAGATGACTGAACAATTAACAAAGGGACACAGGGAACTTAATAGCTTAAAAACATGTGTCATAAACAAGTGTGTCAAACTTAAATAAAACTTGACGGGATGAAACAATGACTTTCCTCAAACGTTAGAACATTAATGCAAGTTTGGATGAATAATGTCAAAGCTAATGCTAATTTGCATTAACAGTAAGTGCTTACTCGCCTAATTATGGATGATGCAGGCATAACGGTGAACAGAGGCTTGGATCAGTGATGCATAATAGTAATGATGTCTATCCCACTTGCACTGATTTGAAGCAGTTATTGTCTTTTTAACTGCAACCAATTGGTCATTTAAATCGGACTATTAGACTTTGTAGTTCTGCTGCCTCATCGTTGGCAATCGATCATATAATTGGATGTTGGTGTTTCAGTCGACTAAGAATAGTATATTTTTTGATGGTGTCTTGATGAAGAACGAGTCTTAAGTAGTCATTACTCATCTGTAGAAAATAAAAGTCACAATGGTATTCACAAATGTGCTTTTGTGTTTGCTTGGTTAGCAACAATCTCACAGATGTGTTTTGCCTTTGATGTAATGGTCTGTGATTGTAAAGTGTAAATGTAAATGCAATGCCACATTCGATTCCTCATGTACATACAGTACATGAAGCATATGCTCTCGAGGGTCTGTGGAAGGATAATAAGCTGTGTCAGGATAATCCTGAAGGCGTCCACTTCAAAACACGGCTAGTTGAACGGCTAGATTTCCCTGCAGCTCCCACAGTCGCTGCCAGACAGTGACGGCACTGAGCTTTCTGAGGTGTGGAATACTAAAACACCTTGTTGGGGTTTTATCGATATTTTAATGTACGTGCTGCTGTTGCCTGCAAGTATGCGAGCATTTCTTAAACGCTAAAGGCTCTCTCAGCCGCTTGCTCTTCATGGCTGACTGAGCATCTGCCCTACACACACACACACACACACACACACACACACACACACACACACACACACACACACACACACACACACACACACACAGAGGCTCTTACATGAATTTATGTCCATTAAAGACAAAAGGCACACTGGCTTAAATTAAGCTTAAAAACACTGTGGCACTGAATCCCCCCACCATCATCACACACACACACACACACACACACACACACACACACACACACACACACACACACATAGAGCCAATATGCGTTCATGTTTTTTTACTTTCAGAATGTAGTGTAGTAAAATACGTTGTTATAGAGAAAAAGGGATGTGTGTGTACGTGATGTGTGTGTGTGTTTAATGGAGGCGGGTCTGATGCTCTCAGGGCACAGCTCCGACCGTCAAGCAACCGTTTCCCTTGTTTCCATAGCAACCACTGTCCAATTACCGCTGCTGCGCTGCACTACTCTGGCTCTGTTTCGGTAAGATGGAGCCACTTCTACGCTGTGCGTGTACACGCTTGTGTTAAAATGCGCCAGTGCTTGTGTGTGTGTGTGTGTGTGTGTGTGTGTGTCTATCAGAGACTTTTTCTTGTACGGCTGCATGTCGGCTCTTCATCCAAACGTCTGTACTGAGAGCTTCTCCTCCCTCACCAGAGGAAAAAAAAGACTCCATCTCACTCTGCTCAGCCGCTTGGTGAAAAGAAAAATCCCTCACTGATGTAGCGACTTGCAGCCACTCACGATACCCCTCCTCCTCCTTCGTCTCCTCTTCTCTCATCCCTCCCCCTCTGTCTAAACCTCTCTCTCTCTCTCTCTCCCCCTCACACACATACACATACACACTTATCATGTGATTCACTTGCTGCACCACCATTGGCGTCTCTGATCGTGGCGTGTGTCCAATCAGGGCATAAGCCTGGAGATCAACATAAGCGAAGCAGAGCAGCCTGGCTGATGCTCTTAGAGTCAGAGGGAGGGAGCAAGGCATCTAAAGAGGCATACAGAAATATTATAGTAAAGGGGACAGTTAAAGAAGAAACTAGGAGACTTTGTTGTTGTTGTTTTTTTTATTTAATTTTTTATTTAAAGGGAATTTGCTAAAAGAGAGAATTAAACAGGAAACCTGAAGGAACAAAGAGCCAAGAGAGGAAAGCGCAAAAAGGAGAAGGTGCACACGCTGCGCTGACAGATGAGTCTTCCCTTATTGTGGCTAACGCTAAAGCTAACTGTCCACAATCAGCTAGACCGCTCTTGCTAGGAGCCATCTGCTTCCTGATTCCATCCTTCCATCCATCCCTGTCTCTCGGCGGGCGCTAAAAACTCCTTCTCTGGCAAAAGCACGAGGATTCACCTGTCACTGTGGAGAGTTTCACACCACACTTGGAAACATGGAGGTGACATGTAAGTAAGAATGGAAATGAGAAAGAGAGAGAGAGAGAGAGTGGTTTTCAATTAGCATGGCTGGATGGAGCAAAGGGAGGTGGTAGTAAAGGAGGAAGAGGGACTGTTTGTGTTGTTGCCTGGCTGCAGAGGAGGAGGAGGAGGGGGGGGGGAGGATGGAGGATGGAGAGTGGAAGGAGTGGAGAAGAAAAAGGCAGGGATGGAGAAGATGGGACAGGAGAAGAGCGAAAGAGAAAGAGGAGGGACAGATGGGGCTGTGTAGACTCAGCGAGGCGTAAGCAGGTTCGACAAGGACCCAGATCACAGCCTTTTCATTAACACACACACACACACACGCATGCATAACCTGCTAGATTGCAATTTCACCAACACACACCCACACATCTACATGCATGCATACTCACCTACCCCCATCACTCCAGGCATCATCTGTATTCCAGTGTACTGTGTGTGTGCATGCAGTGTGTGTGTGTGTGTACAGTGTGTGTGTGTGTGTGTGTGTGTATGGTGGGGGGTTGGGCTTTGTTGTTGTGAATGGGATTAGTCCACAACACCAACGCCCACCGTTTGTCACCAGAGGAATTCGATGCCACTACTACTGATCTCCTCCACTCCACCCTGTCTCTCTCTCAGCCTTGGATGAGCTTCAACCAGTGTTTCAGCCAGAGGGGTTTGACTCGGGATTAGAGCGGGGTCAGCCCCAGACTGCAGAGCAGGAGTCTGTGAAACACTGCCAGGACCGGATTTCATGTGTTTCGGACAATACACAGTACAATTGTATCCACTCTCTGTGCTTTTAAACCGGGCTGTGTATACGGAGGAACTGTGTCCTGGCTACTAGATGACCTAATATAATGAATTGTGCTGAATTGTTTAGCAGATTAGTAAATCAGTCGATTGAGAAAAAAGTGTTCTACAGTGCTGAATCATTATTCATCAAAAAAAAAAAAAAATGTTTGCTTGTTCCAGCTTTAAAATATAGATGTTTCTTATTAAACTGACAATGATACAAAACAATTTGAAAATGTAATGATTCATTCATCTAAAAATATAAAGAAATTACAAGAAGAGTTTGACATTTTGAAGCACTTAAATGAGAAGTTTGGTGCCATTCCCATATATGTTTGTTCAATAGGAAGCAAAAGCTCAGAGACAACTAAGCTATAAAGACTGGAAACAATGAGAAAAAACTTGCCTGGCTCTTACCTATGCTGAAAGAATCCATCTAGCAGCACCTCTAAAGTAACATGTTATATTCAATTTGTTTTGTTAATAATAAAAAATAACCCATTTTGGCTTTACTGGGGTGCTGGATGATTTCTTGGCGGGGCCAGGCTAGCCGAATCCAGTCTTTGCACTAAATTAAGCTAACTGACTCCAGCTCCATATTGAACAGACGGATACAAGATTGTCATCAATCTTCTCATCTAAGATTCGGCAAGAAAGCTAACAAGCATTCCAACAGTAAAACAATACACATTAGTTGCAGCTCTGTTGATGGTACTGTTTCCCTTGAGCAAGAGACCTTGAACCTGGTCACACAGCGCTTCAGCTAAATAAAGCAAGCACAGATGTTTGACATTTCGTCTCTGGCCTGAGGTGATCCAGAGGAGAGTAGATAATCTGCTTTGTTCAACCATGTTAAAGACTGACCTGTCCCATGTGGGATTATTCACTTGGCGATCCTCAAAAGCCCCCTGAAGCTTCATCAACCATCTCACATCATTTTATGTTTGGCTACCACTAAAAGAATATGACCGTGTGTTGAGATGCTATTCTAGTTTTATTTAAGGCTGCTCGCCGCAATTCAATTAAGGACGCTTAATGCAAATCACTGCAATAGTTCTGTCTCTGCTCTTTAGCAATGGGACAGTTCCTCCACTTTGCCAGAAGGTTAACATGCACGCATACGTGACGTAATGACATGGGTGTGTCTGGTGTGTCCGGTCAGAAGGGATGTGACTATGATAATGTGAGTGCAGGTGTCAAAGGTTTTGGGTGGACGACCTTGTTTTGGATTCCAAAAAAGCAGCTTGGTACAGTTAATGAAGGCGCTGCACACGCTGCCATATGCCAACAGCTGTGACTGCTGCTGCTGCTGTGTCGTGCTTTGCATGAAGCAGTACATCTATGACTCGTATCGGGACACGGTAAACCAGCCCCTCCCCCGCTCGTTTTCTGCAATGAGACCCGCTGTTTTCTTATTCCATACTAGTTTTATTTACCTCTACAAGCCTCTAGATCTTTCCTCTCTCCGTCCTTCTCTCGATCCCTTTATAGCTCTTTCTCTTTCTCTGCCTCCTGTGGTCTCTCTCCCTCTTTTCCTCCTCCTCATTCTTGTCTCTCGACCCCCCCTCCACCTCTATTGTTGAATTCAGACAGGCTATTTATATCTTTCTGCCTGGCTGCCTCACCTCCCACTCCCTTAACAAGGTTTGTTTTATTGTTGTTGCACATGTGTACGTGCCATCGGACAGTGCGTGAATGTGTGTTTGTACATGCATTGGTGTTTGTGTTTGTAGTCGTAGGGTTGTGTGTGGTTGTATCGGTTTGTTTTTGAGTGGGGTTTTGTTTTGTATGAGTTTGTGTAGCCGAGCTTTGTGTCTACGCTGGGACTCGTTTCTTTTTCTTCTGTGCATTAGTTTGTTTTGTGTGGTTGCCTAAGGGGGGGGGGGGGGGGGTCTCTGATCTCAGCCAGCGCTGGCCCACTCACACTAGAGAGCAGAAACTCAGCTCGCTAATCAGACCAGAGAGATCAGCAACCATTAGCATCAAACCATCAGTTACATGAGCAGAGATGCTGAGCTAACATTTTGTTTTGTTGTGTTTCAAGATGAAACAAAGCTGTTAACTGGAACTCAACTGGGGAAAAGATGAGAAAACTCAAGTTTTCTTGACTTTTGATTTAGATATTCATCATTTAGTCCGTGTGCATTTCTTTGATAAATATGTGTCATACTTTTGTGCACAGGAATCCACACAGTGTGTACTTTAGATTCTCCTTGCAGACAATGAAAAGTCTCCACAAAGGCCCTTGTGTTTCGGATGTGTTATTGTGGATACGTGCTGGAATATGACTGCTGTTCGCCTCATTATTAGTATCACCTGGTCATTTTGTTGAATCTGTTTTAAATGAAAGCACTTTGAAGCATCAGTGCGAGGGTGATGACGCATGTAAGGAAGATATTTGATGATGTTTCTCGATAGTCAACCTTGCCTCGCACGAAAAGCAAAAAGGCAAGAGGTCGGCTGGGCCAAAGCAACACTCTCATGAATTAAGCTGCTTTCTTTTGAGTCTTGCCAAACACACGAACGTGAGAAGTACTGTGCAGAATGAAGAGCAGCACATAATTATACAAAGCAGCTCCATAACCCTGGATGCCACGTCAGTCCCGTTGCGCATGGAAATAAGCTAATTTGCCGCAAAACCTGGTGGGACATCTGCGTAGCGTCCATTGTTACAGTATGGCTTGTGCAGCTCTCCTTAAACCCCACAATGGCCTTGCTCTCTGCAATGTCAAACATTTGGTGTGAAAGGCCTAAATAGTTGCTCTTTCTAGTATTCATGGAGAACTTGAACCTCAGTTTTTAGACCACTTCAGATCAAAAAAAGGTATGAATGCTGATATTTCAGATATATTATATATTTCTACTCCGCAACCATTATGGGTAGACTCTTGAATAGGGATTGTTCCAGATGGGAGTTATTATATGAAATGTAATGAAATAATACTGTTTTTGATGTCCTTGAATGGATGTTTAATCACAACCAATTTACTCATCCCTCTGGTACAATTTATGCAGAACGTTCATATTTCCTGCAACAGCCGTGTCATAATAAAAACACTCATTAATGCAAAGCTGTGCACAAGCCAAGGTTGACACTTGGCTTTCGTCAGCATTTCTTGACTCACAGTAAGTGGCGATTTCCCAGGCGACTTTGCTCTCCAGTCATCCATGTGGGCCGTGCGGCACCTCACATGGAGCCCGTTGTTGAAAAGAAGCTCCTCTGACAGTTTGTCTGGTGCTTGCAGTGCTAGCACTCTAAGTATGGCAACGGCAGCTAGCAGCAACACAGCCGGCGTCGAATCTGCATCACTCATGTGGAAGGAAGAATAGGATTGATGGAGGGAGGCCTCCAGATGTGTTGCGGGAATATTGGGAATTTACATGGAGTGCAGTGCCCGTTGAAAACATGTCCGTTCAGAACGAGTCATTTTGATATTTAGATATGAAAAATTATTTTACTATTCTAAGTCATTGTACCCCGAATATCCTAAAAAAGGCCCCTAAAGCACGTAAACTATATGCAACTCAAATGTATACTACTTACTGTGTACTTCTCCTTCAGAGGAAAACATTGTACTAAAACATTTACCTGACAGACGAATGTTAATCCCCAAAAAACGCGGTCAGAAACACCAGACCATGGTAATTATCCGAATAGGCGTACTAGTCGCTTGCTTTGACCTAACCTTTGCGATTAATGTAAAGCATTTATTTTTTTAACACATATTTTGCTGGCAATGACGTTACTAGTGTTCTAAGTAAGTATCGAGTCATAAAGCAAGTAAATACGCACCCAAGTCGCGGCTTATTCGCGGTCATAGCAGTGAAATAAACTCTGGTTCAATTCTACTTTCAGTTGGCTATCTGTTTGCGTTAACTCAAGGGAAGTGAAGAAAAGTTTGGTTGTAAAGTGAACTGTAGTCAATGAGCCGCGGTCTGCCTGCTGCCGACGACATGCTGGACTCAGACTACACACCCTGAAGCTCCGCCCCCTCTGCACCACAGGGCGCTCATTTGCTTGTTTATTCTAAGTTTATTCTTATCCACCCTATCACATGTCTACATTTCACCAAATCATTCCCTTGGTGTCCCAGCAATACAACCACCAAGTGTGAAGTAGATCGGATGAGCAGTTCTCGTGTTAGGCGAAGGACAGAGATTCCTTGCTTTATTTATGTTTAATGTGTGTTGGTGCTTGTTCATACTCTATAATGCATGTAGGTGAGGGATGGATTAGTATGTGTGCGGTGTAAGTGTGTGCGTTGAGAATGTGTATATCTCTCTTGCCTTCAGTACAGTATGTGCTGTTCCATGTAGTGCAGTCATACTGTCAAACAGCTCACTAAGGAATTCAGAGAGAAAAGAGCTGCTTTTCACTGTGCTTTAAAGTAGCATTTACCCCTTACCACTCTATTTTGTTTTAATGAAATACCCAGATACAGTGACTTCTTACATCCCAGCTATGGGGGGGTGTATACATAATTGAAATTTTAATGGCTGAAAGTAGTGCCTTTCCACTTAGTTGCTTTCAGCAGACTTGACAAAGAGCCATGACGGGGTTGTCAGGAGAGTCTAACAAGAAAAGCTGAATATGCTAAATATAATCTTGGAATCTGTCTGCAGCACTCACTTCTTGTTCTTCACCCTCTATGTATTATGCTGTGAAAGGTCATTACTAGGGTTGCATATTTTCAACATCGATTAATCATTTTGTCTATGAAATGCCATGCCATGGTTATGTTTCCAATTACTTCTCTTGTTTAACCAACAGTCCAATACCCAAATGTATTGTCTTTACAGTTCTATAAAAGGGAGAAAAAGCAGCCAGTGCTCTCATTGTAGAAGCTAACAACCAGCAATTTTGCAGATTAATCAACTAATTATTTTAGCTTGAGTCGATATTTATTAAATGTATTCATTTATTCAGCTGTTGTCAACAGTCTTTTACTGTTCGTGCTGCCCGTTATGGGACCCATATTCATTTTTGGCACTGGTTAACGCCTGTCAGACGGAGATCTGAGTTTTGTTGCGTCTCCCCAAAAGTGCGCGGAGAGCAAAAACCGGCACAGTTGGCATTGTTGGCATAGATTAGTGTCACTATCATTTCATAAACAGAAACAAGAAGTAAACTATCTGTTGCCTACAGTGAGAGTGGACAAACAAGTTGTAGGACAGGCATTATAGGAGACGGGCATCGTGGTCAACTTTGAAGGAGATCATTATTAATTGAACATGGAACATGCTGGCAGGAAGGGAAAATGGAATTACCATTTCAATAACATGGAAATGGATTCCCTGTATTCTCTTTTTCTACTTATTATTAAAAAATACAGGCACTCTGCATAGAAATGTGCATGTGGGATAATGCTTCCTTTTGTATGTCGGCAAGCATGCATGTGTTGTCAAGGCTTTAAAGGTGCAATGTGTAATGCCTAGCTACGTGTGCTCCAAAGAAACAAGGGTCAGTATTTCACCTTTACTACTGCGTCCAAACAATCTAAATTTAATAAGCACTATTAATAAGGCAGGAATACGCAAAATAAAAAAAAAAAATGCAGAAACTCTGAGAGCTGATCAAAATAACACTGCTATCTTATGTTATTTGCGCCACTAACCAGGGACTTTACCGTCCGTCTGCGTTTTGATACTTAAATTATGAACTAAACGAAATTTCGGGCCGGACCTTGCTGGTTGACAATAAATATCTCTGCAGCACAATACATGTTAACATCAGAACTTCTTACTTCTTCAGTCTATTTTGATAACGTTAGTTAATAGAAAACATTGTGGCCAGATCTCCCACGTTGCACCTTTTTAAATGCAGTAACACGCCTCACCGATGCTCAAATTATCACCACGTGATATCGACTTTTTGATTGCTTTCAGGGAGTATCAGCAAAGTCATTATTCTGTGATTACCACCTTATTTGCCCACCAAAGTGCCTCTCCAGCACAATCTCCAGATTTCTCGACCCGGGCTTGAGGGGGCGGGGTGAGCATTTGACTGACAGCTGGTAAATGATGTCATTAGCATCTCTTTTAGGTAAATGGAGCAGTGGCGGGGCCGGCGACAGTCGATTGGTCGGAGAGGGAGGGAGGTAATTTGTTATGGCTGTTGCGCTGTCGATGATGGATGGTGGGGCTACTCCAGGAAGAAGGAACTGCCCAACTGTCCTGTTTGAGGAGAGGGGGAGAGTGAGGGTGGAGGAGTGTGGCAGGCGAATCTGTGTGGCCAGCTCTTCATTACGCGTACTAGACGGCTCATGGGACGGCGTTTAATTACTTTTCCTGACACTTGCTCTGCTGTCTAACTCTCTCTCTCCAAAGAGCTACAAGAAAGAATGATGGCCTGTTGTCTGGAAGAGATTAGGCAGCGTGAGAGGGAATGTAGAGACAGACAGAAATTAAGATGGACAAGATACAGTAGAAGAGATGGATCAGCAGCTATGACAATAAACAGTTCTGCACTTGGACCATCTGAAGTGCAGCCGAGATGACCGCAGTCATACGGGCGTGAGCTCACCCTGCAAAAGTTTGTTCCTGCTCTGATGTCATCTCACCTCTACCAAGGTGCTCTCTGAGCAATCAGCCGATGGAAAAAGGAGGATGCACATAAAATATTCATAATGCCCCACCGCCCTGTCGTGAACGGACCATGTGTTCGTATTAAATGTGATGAATATTCGGGGTGTTAATTAGCATGAGTGCAGCCACATGGGCCGACAGAATTGTTTTCCTTCCGGAGACATGACCGCAAACAAGGCATATTAATGAACATTCCCCTGGGACGGCTCTGCTGAAACACCGGGGCTGCATGGCGGTCGGTCTCCAGAAAGCAGGAGGAGGAGGAGGTTGGAAAGCGAGCTGCAGGCGACAAAGAGATCTGCGTTAAAAAGCTCCTAAAATACAAACAAACAAAAAAGTAGAAGTCTCCTGCTGATTTCATGATTTCAGTGGACAATGTTTGTGTTTTGGAGTACTGCAAATGGATATCAAAGCTCATTCTTTGTTATACAATTTACTTTATTTTTAAATAGCTTCTTGAGGAAACGTGTTCTTTCTAGACGCACTGACAGACCATTAATAATTTTAATGGGGAAATAAATTAGTTTGAGGCTTAATTATCAGGATTACGTGAGTGCGTATGTGTGTGAAAATCCATGATAGGCTACTCTGTGAAGTTGTGATTGAAAGTAGTGGATAGGAGTGATGAATCTCTCGTAGCATGATTGCAAGCTGTGGCTCCATCAATTTGTCTGCTCATTTTTCACCTCAAACAGGAGGAAGAGGAGGAAGAGGAGGAGGAGGAGGAGGAGGAGGAGGAGGGGGGGAGGCTGAGGCTGAAAGGCCGGTCCTGGGGGTTGTAAATCTGCTGTTAGCTGGACACCTGTTTCTCCCCATGACAATGTGGCGTACACAATGCAGGGAGAATACAGAAGGCAGCCCTCTGTGGAGACAAAACCACCAGAGTTAACTTACACATGTATCAAGCTGTTTTAGCTGAGTGAGGAATGGATAGCTGTCTCAATGGATGGATAAACCGATGTGAAGGGACAGACACAAATGAATGAAAAATAAAAGTCCTCCTTTGTATAACTTGCTACCACAAGCATAGATCTCAGTCTCTGCACGTAGTCATCTAGAACAAGTCCTCGCCAACGTGGAGGGAAGGTGTCGACCCTCGCCCTCTAGTGGTTGGTCAGTCTTCCGTGGCCATTACACCGTGGTTTCCAAATGATTTTATGAGGTTAGTATTCTGCACACAGGGCCTAGAGCCGCTCTTATTTTCAAACGGAAAAGATCACGATCTTCTGTCTGCCTCTTGCAAAGGGGATTTGAAGGATGTACTTGTGCTGAGTCACTGATGCGCTGCATCAACTTTAATGCCAGTCAGGTTTGGATCACACGAAACAGGACCTCATGTGCACAGATGTGGGTCTGAGTCTGAGCTGTGCATGTTAATCAGAGTACAAAGGGTCAGAATCTAGACTCTGCAAGCGATTCTTGAGAATAATGATGATTCTAATAGTTTGTCATATCTGGTCACTAATATGTACGAAAGCTCATTTCAGAGCTCCGCCGGTGCCAAAAAACCACATGCTTGTTTCTCTAAATACCTCTCCATTTGACGCAACCGTCCTTGTTTTATGTTGCCGTATTTGTTGCCCATTTGTTAGAAAGTACACCGTGATTACCGCCTCTGAACATATTTGCATTCCAAAAGATAATCCCTGCATTAAATTGTGTAATCGGAGAGAAAATGACATTTTTCCCAGTATTTTCTGTGAGTGTTAACTTCAGGGCTTATCAGATAACGAGTTATAAATGGGTTAATTCCTTTTTTTGTGGCACTCTCACTGTACAGCAGCAGTACCTCAAAGGGGGACTTTGATCCCGGACCATTCCCTAATGCATTTTTTTTACACAGCGAATGCAATGCTGATTCAAGCGGATTATCCTCGGTCGCCTCTGTTGGGTTGATGCTCTTCATATTTCATTTTTGGCAGCTCAATTCATCTATTTTGAATGCTTTCCCCCCTGGCTTAGTCTGACTAGTGAGAGTTCAGAGGTTAGCAAGTTGATGAGTAATCGCCTTGCAGTAAACCTAAACGGCAAGAACAATATTACATAAGACTGTGTTTGGCTTCTTGGCTCGCTGGGTTTTGGCATCGTTGAGGTTGAGAGTACAGAAAAGGAGAACACACCAGTTATAAGGAAAGTCCAAAAGCATCTACCTCTGAGTACATACAAAGAGACAAAACTCATCCTCACCCTAAACTCTTCGAGTCGACGTAGTGTGAGAAAATGTTTGCAGAAGCTTGATTTTTTTTTTTGTGTGTCCTCGAGCATTTCATTAACGAGGCACGCAGAGAAAAGAGAGAGACAGTAGAGTAAAATCGAAGGGAAGACGAAGTCTATTTCTTTCTGTCACCTCAGTATGATCTGATCCAGTGAAACAGCATCTGCAGGCCCGGAGGTGGCTGCTAACGAGGCTGATCCGTAATCGGGGCTGCTTGGCACGTCTAGCGTCACATCTCCTGCAGTAATTCGCACAGCGCTGCTCAAACTTGCTCGAGAAATATTATGAAGCCCAGTGAAGTTTATTTTTATAGCCAAATATCACATGTAGTGCTTCAGCAGGATTTACAGGCTCGCATCTATCAAAGCTCGGTCAGCTACTCTCAGTTTTGAGGGGAAACCACTGTTGCAGGTGATGTCCTTCTGCACATTGTTTGCTCCCTTGTGTGTGTGTGGGCTGAATATCTTCACAAATAAAGTAAATAAATCCATCTTTGAATTATATTAGTGATCAAATTCTAAAGCAAATTAAATTGTAAGATTGCAAAGCTAAATGGAGGCAGCTTAGGACTCATTTCCGGAGGCTCAAGTGTGTGTGTGGAAGGATGAGGAGATGTTATGCTTTGATAAGAATTAGTGCTTTATTAACTGTGTAAAGATCTGTGGGTTTAATTCCATTTCACATCTTAATGCATTTCAGTACTGTTTAGTTGAGACCCTTGGTTTTGTTTGGTCACATCCAGTGTTCAGGGCTCAATGCAGGAGCTACAATATGAAAGCAATGTAGTGCAAGTCTGCCAGGATCATAAAAAGTCACAATTTATAAACCATTTTACCATTTACCATGACCGCATATTACTTATTGATAGCTGTTGATAGGTTTCTCACATCCGATTTATTGAGAGGATGATATACATCCAAAATTTTCACCGGCTAATCACTGTTTTCTAATTTTATTCCTTTTTTCTTTCCGTAAACATAAGAACTCCTCTTCAGTCTGTTTGTGGTCTGACAGTTGAGGAGACTGATATTGTTTGTTCACTGCTGATGATTTCGACTTTAATTATCTCTTGATACACTGCAGGCAAATTGATCTAGACATAGAAGTGTTTCCCTATTGTATAGTTACCTCGGTTGATCACAAAGACCCCTCAAGGGGGGATTGATGACTTGGAACACCATGTCATGCTTCTGCAGCCACAGCCAGACTAATGGGTATTAGCTAGCGAGGGGATTAAAGGCAAGTTCTGTCATGCATTTCACTGATGCATGATACCGAGGCTAACAGCTGACTTGCCACTGTCGAATTATTCTTCTTTGCTCTTTTCCTCCTTAAAGCTCAGTGCACCAGACTGGATTACAGGCTCAAGTTCTGAAAAAAAATGATAATAATCCTGTCGGGAACTAAACAGGAGTTTATATGCTCCCCTGCCCCCTGTAATAGGGATGGGGTTAGTTTTAACTTCCTCTCTTTCTACACCCTGTGTGGATCCTGCATCCGTGATGATCTCACCGCGCCCCTCCTCTGCCCTTTTTTCTCCTCCTGCAGGTAATGCAGGTGGTGAGGGAGCAGATCATGCGAGCGCTGACTCTCAAGCCTAATTCCCTGGACCAGTTCAAGAGTCGCCTGCAGAACCTGAGCTACACAGAGATCCTGAAGATACGCCAGTCCGAAAGGATGAATCAGGAAGACTTCCAGTCCCGCCCCATCCTGTGAGTCGAGCAATCAATGACCAGTGTGATGTAGACACATTTGTCAAAGGGTTGTATTGGTCCCAAAAAAAGCTTATTGGGAAGTCGAGGTGGCAACAAATTGCTGAATATAGTGTGAATACCATATTCATTTATACTGTAGGTCTGACAGCTTTGTTGAGTAAATCCATTCTGACTACCAGGAAAAGTAAGACATTCTCTGTAGAGTTGGAGGAACTGCTCATTCCCTTATCTTCAACTACCTAAACGGGTCTTAAGACTAAAATAAGGACATCATTTGCATCTACACAAAAGAGTTGTCATTAATATGCTTGTAATTTCAATTTTTTCCATTTGTCAACCACATGCCAGCTACTGACATGAAGCAGGTTGCTCCTGCGCTCTCCTCTCATGATTGAAATATGCATTAAATTGTCTGCAAATGGTCTTCCTAGTGAATACTCCATTAACGACCCTCCAGCACACAAAGCATGGAGAGCCGGTCTGCAATAGATCATTCATTGGCTGATCATGGTTGCAGGGCCTGTAATGGAGAACATTGTTTTGTCCTGCCTGTATTTAATGGAGTAGCTAGCACTATTGGAAAATTGTTTCACAGAGAGAGCTCGTCGCTCTGAACAGTAATCAATGTTGAGCCCAACAGCTTATTGAATCGATATTGGAAGGGTAGAGACCAAACTTTTAACAGCCAATTAATCCTATTGGAGAAAGAACAGAAGAACAAAAGCAAAGGGAGTTGCGAGAAATGTACCCTAAAGCGCTGTAATTATCTTATTCACATTTAGAATTATGTAACAAACACGGTTTAATATGAATAATACACTGAATTTCCTGCATTCAGTACATCAGAATGCAACAAATTCCCACCCAATCTCAGGCTGAGATAAACGCCGAAATGAAAAAGCACATTTTGTAACATTTTATCACAGAATGAGTGTTGGAAAGCATCACAGACTGATGAGTCTCTCCTTCAACAACGTGAGACTACCCGAGGTTGGAATTTTCCTCTAATCAATACGGCACAGTCATGACTTGCAAACCTAATGAGCAGAGCGTGTCAGACTGCAGCGTTAAAGGGGCTCTGTATTGTTTGCTTTAAGTGCTTTCTGCTATCAATTCATGTAGAGAATGACTTTAGACATCAAAAGAAGGTGATGAGGAGCTATTATGGCGTCAGATCAAAGCTGTGTCTCCTGTAGTCTTTTTGTCTTATATTTCATGATGACTCTTTGAGGTAGTTCTGCTTTAAGTAGTGTAATGTGGTTCTTTGCAATGTAAGTGGAAAGTTTTGTGTTTACTCAAAGTTGCACTAAAAATAAAATCGACGCCACATATAAATTCATGCAGCAGGTCAACTCAGACCTGCTGAGGATACACTTCTGAGATGTAATACACAACTTAATTGTAATGCAGTCCCCAGAAAATGAGGATGAAAAGGGTTCCTAAAAGGGCAATGCAGCCAAACCACCAGACAGCCTCAGATCAGTTCCCCGTGTCTAGCTCAGTCAGAAGAATAGCATAAGAGGCAGTAAAGCCGAACCATCATCATCATCCATCCTACATGCAATGAGCCACACCTCTCCCCACCAGCTGCTTCTTTAAGGACGCCAGAGTGAAGGTCCGACCACAGATCAATGTAATGGCCGGAGTCACTGATGAGGCAAACGCACAAGACTGCCAGAGTGAGACAGGTGAAGGGAGATGAGTGCGGATGAGCCTGAAGAAGACGAGGGAGAGAAGAAAAAAAAGGACTAAAATGTGATCAAGAACACCAGCAAGGGAAAATACGAGGAAATTATAGAAATGCAAAGCGTTTATGTGACTAGAAAGGCTGAAATCCTGTCACGCTCGTCCTGTTTCTAAAGAAAGGAAAAGAATAAAAAGGTAAATTGTAAGAGAAAAGACTGAAGAATAATGATGAGGAATAAAGATGGGCAGCAGCAGCAGCAGCGCTGCTCGGGCAGATAATATAAATAATTTATGTTGACTAGTGCTGTGTGCTCCACATTCATATGCAACACAGACGCACATGAAATAATGACAGCGAGCGCTAAGGCAGCACAGCTTCCCACTGATCAGCCTTTTGGGACGCTACATGACATATTTCTGATTGTGTGAACATGTGCATGCATGTGTGGAAGTTTATTTTTGGTATCTGGCATTCTCTGTTCCCTCCTGACAGCCGTAAAAAAACAGGGGATTCAAATGAATAATGCATTTGGCCAGAAAACCTGGGAAATGTAAAACAATTCACTTCCAGATCTCCGAGCATCTTGTTCCTCACTGGTCGCCCTGCTTTCCCACATCTGGAGCGGTGTGGCTGATGGAATTTAGATATTTCTCTTAAAACACAATAATGTGTTCATTTTCTGTTTCTCTAAAGGGAGCTGAGAGAGAAGATCCAGCCCGAGATCATGGAGTTGATCAAACAGCAGAGGCTCAACAGGTTGTGTGATGGAACCTGCTTCAGGAAAATCAGTAGTCGCAGGAGGCAAGGTGAGACACACGGCACTCGCATGCATGCGCACATGTATAAAAGACACGCGTACATCCACACAACCACAACCACAATCCATCCTCTTACTGCTGTCTGTTTGTTCTTCATCCCTCCTCTCTGCACTCATCGACTTATTCCCTCTGCTTTACAAAAAGACCCACAGGAAATGTGTATCACAGGAGATCTTTGAAGCTCTGGGCTGCTGTGGATCTGCTGTCCTTGAAAGTCCACACACACATTTTTCTGGCTCTGTCAGCCTTTGAGGCAGATACACATGCGACACGCTGCCTCTTTTACTGGAACACCATACAGAAATGCAGTACACATGTTTTTATGTCTTGAGATGCACAAACACGCCATCTTCCCCTCCTTTTGCCCCTGTGTGCAAGGAACTACTAAAGGATACACAAAGCCGAAAGCAGGGCGAACACACATTTATACACACTTGTCAGGATGAATTCTAGAGAAAGCTTTAGAAAAGAAATGAAGGAGTGATAAAAGAGCCGACTGCGGTAACCCCGGGCTCCACAGTACAGGATGGAGGGTGTAGTGAAAATGTTAAAGCAGTGTGTGTGTGTTTGCCTGAAACATAACACAAGTTAGACTATTTGTGGGTTGGTGGATGTCGAAGACGGCGACTTTCAGAGGATATCTTGAGATGTTCACGTGCTTGTTATGATATGTAGGAAGCAAATGTCCATAAATGCAATGTGCATTTATAGACATGTGTGCATTTGTTTTACATATGTGATTGTGCATATTGCTTGGTGTTTGTGTGTCGATTGGAACACAAATTTGTGAATACCCAAAAGTACGCACTTCTACATTTATAATGTATTATATAACGTTCCTCACTCAAAGGATTTAATCCGCTTTAAACTTGAATTTATTAAAACAACAGTGACAGACCCAGGATGGAAGTTGGTTTGTTGTTATTGCTTTGTTGTCGTCAGCTTCCCCCGCAGGAACTGTACTTCCTATGAGTCGAATCAAATTGAGCACAACCAGATAGAGTTTTTCCTAATGACACCAATGCATTTTGGCATTTGAAAGCCTGGTCACGATTTTCCTTGGCAGCTGTCATCCAGATGTTGTCAAAGCTGAATTACAGAAACAAACAAACAAAAAAAAAAAAACCTGAGAAAGGGAATGGAGTGGGAAGAAAAGGATTTGAAAAGACGTTGCAGGACAGATGTTCAGGTGGAAAGCATCACCCAGATGGAGTATCTGATCGTCTTCACTGCGTGTGGTCGGCTGATTTATGCTTGTCTGGTTTTTACTCGGCGACATGCTGGGAATAGTCTCGTATTACCATGTCA
Organism: Leptoclinus maculatus; assembly: GCA_032191485.1. Taxonomy (NCBI): domain Eukaryota; kingdom Metazoa; phylum Chordata; class Actinopteri; order Perciformes; family Stichaeidae; genus Leptoclinus; species Leptoclinus maculatus. The sequence continues at coordinate 28,367,332 of JAVDOI010000002.1, forward strand.
CGGCTGTTGCTTTGGAGATCCTTTCAAAGGAATGGAGGACACATGTGCACATGAATGCATCAGCACACACACACACACACACACTAAACACAGAAATAAAAGAATTAGCCATTCAGGAGCAGGACAACCGCAACCACAGCCGGACAAAAGAGGTTCAGGAGCCTCACTGGATTTAATTTAGAGAACTAGCCAGTAGGGTTACACTGGCTTTAATGTGCTGCAACGGCACGCTGACTGTAGGGGAGTAGTCTGCCTGCTCCAAGCTAGCTGTGGCTGTCTTTGCTTCTGAGGACTCTTGATGGTGTCAAGGACATGCTGTTTCTCCCCAACACTCTCCTTTTTTTTCCTTCTGTTTGCTTCTATTTTTCTCCTTGTGCATGTTGCTCCTTCATTCATACGTTCCCCTCACTCTCATCTCACTTTCCTCCACCCATACTCATCTATCCTTCCCTCCCTCTCCTCTCTGAGCCTTTGTTCTCATGCTGGTACTTATACGCACTTTGTCTTGCAGAATTTAGGAGAGCTGAACAAGAATAAAAGGAGCCCTCTAGCCAGTTTAATTTTCACAGGGGGTTTACATCAAATGAAACTTGGTTTATTCGTGTCCTTTTCAATCAACTTGTCCTATCTTTTTACATACATAAAATGTGCTGCCCTCCTCCTTCCTTCTCCCATTTCTCCCTCAGCATCTTGTATGAATATCTCAAAGTCCTCCAGCCTGCAGGGACTCAAGTACCCTTATCACATATTAATTTGGTTGACTTCAGAGCAGATGACTCTTCAATCTACCTTCCAAAGTGCTGTTCTGCCCGTTATAGGGGGATGCTTCTTTCTAAAAGCTCAGGTTGATAGTCTTTTGAAGTTTGTGCAGTCTTTTAAGTGCAGCTTACCGACGGGTAACGTGGGGCTCAGGAGAGTGTACCTTGTATAAATGCTGCACTAAAGCAAAAATCAACTTGGATATTTGTCCCGATTCTGTTGAATCTCACCATGTTGTTCACCCATATTCCAGCAGCTGAATCAGACAAATATAGTTTCAATCATAACAGAATGTAATTCAGTCCAAGATAGAAGTAGAGTTCCTTGAAGTCAAAGGAAGAACTTGTGCGCTTGTTGTTAAAGACACACATGCACACACGTCAGTCACGCTATCCGTTGGGCTGAACAGTTGACGGCGTCTTCTCCCAAAACTCTCCTCACAGCCGCTGCACACATCCCTAATCCACTCCCCCGTGGGGACACTCTGCACCAGCCTGGCAAAGCCAACTGTCTATTTTCAGCAATTAGGATTTGGACTGTGCCACCCATGCACACGCCAGTCAGACCTCCCCAGTCTGTGCCCACTCACTGCCAGCTCAGCTTGGTGCCCACTTTGGCAGGGAACCATTAACGAACACCAGGCCGGTCGCAGAGGCCGAAGCTGCACTTTACAGACACAGCTGGTAGTTCCAGGCTGCTGGAGGATTACACTTCACATCAGCCAAGAGAAAAGCACACTTAACTCGTCATCATCAATTATGGATTTTTGGGGCATTTGATGTCTTGCTCAAATTCTGTCCAGTCTGTAACAAAACCTGACCATAGTGATATTATAATACAACCTATTTCTAGAGCTTTCTGTTTGTTTCTTTGTTTTTCTGAGTGAAACTGTCTCAATAACATGAAGTGTCCAGTTGCATTATGTAGTAACGCTCCTTGTCAAGGCACTAAAACATTATGTCTCTAAACTGCTTCTCCCTTTAGGAAGTGTGTGTAAAGGTCTTATTATGAATAATACAGCCAGATCAACTTGTGACCACGTTAACCTTCACATGCAGCACATCATTTTAGGGACTTTTGTGCTTTTTCACTTGTATTTTTACTAATATTTGACTTGTGACAAATGCAAAACCATTGAGTACAGTCTCTAAACGACAATGAAGTTGCATCCTCACAGTCTCAGAAAGTGGATATGAGAAGTTTCAAAGTTTTTGTAATTTAGTGTACATCTTTAGCTCCATTTACTGACTTGTAAACCGAGCCTTTATTGTTTAAATTAAAACAAGCAGCACCAACAAACTGTTATTGTTGGTGCTTCCTGTAGGCATTTGGGACCTCCTGCTCTACATGTTTGATTTTGATTTTCCTGTTGAAAAGAAATGTCATCAGAAAGAAATCCTGTCTGTCTTTGTTCTGTTATTTTGACTTCAGTGTGTGTATTGTTGTTGAATCATTATTAAGATGATGGAGACCAGCCATCTGTATTGTTGCCCATCAAGACCCCTCCCTCATGCAGAGCATCATGGCCCATCTGTGGATTTTCCTCAAGGCTGTTTTTTTTTTGTTTTTTTTTCATGCTTATTTTCACTCCCGTTGATGACTCATCCAATCCCATATGATGTCTTGTGCCAGCCGCTGACTGATTTCACAACTCTCCTCCTCTCTCTCTCTTTTTCTCCCCCTTTCCTCCCCTCTGTCTTCCTTTCTACTTGTGTTTTTTCCCCAGATAAGTTTTGGTATTGCCGTCTTTCTCCGAACCATAAAGTCCTGCACTACGGAGACTTGGAAGAGAGCCCTCAGGGCGAAGTGCCCCACGACTCTTTACAGGACAAACGTGAGTGTCAATTGAAATTATTGATAGTCTTTACCCACTATTGTGACACGGTATGTATTTTTATTGCAGCTCACAATATTCATTGAAATATATATATTTTCTACAAGTCAGCATATACATAGCCCCAAAATACAGTGTGGCCAAGTGTCATTGACACTGACTACAGTCAGTAACTGTGACCCGTCCGCCATGTTGAGAACAGTTAAGCAAAAACCAAGCATCGCCCATTAACCAGAGCAAACTTTCTCATTTTACAGCTCAAGAGTCTGATTTTGATTGGAGTTCACAAGCTGTACAAGCAGTGGTTGACCGCTGGTTGTTTTTCTTTGTGTGCTGTATTGTATATGGCATAAGGAGCCCTAAAAGAAGGCAGAGGAGCCTGATTTATATGCCTCTGCGCCAGCGACAGCTGTGGCCGGAGGCATAATGTTTTGGGACAGATGGCAGGCCGAGTGGTCCATTCTTGTGAACGTGATATCTCAACATGAAGGATTGTTTTTAAAATGTGGCTCAAACGTCCACCTGGACTCGAAGATGAACTGATTTGGTGGTCAAAGGTCACTGTGACCTAAAAAAAACATGTTTTTGGCCATAACTCAAGAATTCTTGTGCCAATTATGACAATTTCACATGAATGTCTAATAGGATGAAATGATGAAGTGATGACATTTTTAACAGACATGGATGTAAACTGAAACTTTAACGATGACGGAACTAATTCTAGTTTCACATATTATCTGTCTCATGTATTGCTGTCAGAATATAGTGACAGTTTGAACAAATATGATAAAAAGTTATTTCTATTATCGTTATATGTAGCTTTAACAGTCAATGATCAGTTTTACTTGCAATGACAGATCTGAGGAGAATTTAAACTTTGAATCACTTGAATAAACCAGCCACCCATCTGGGACGACACAGTTGTAACAACAATGTTGTTGTTGTTGTTGTTGTTGTTGTTAACTCACTTCTGTCCTCTCTGCAGTGCCTGTGGCTGATATCAAAGCTGTTATCACTGGCAAAGACTGTCCTCACATGAAGGAGAAGGGAGCCCTGAAGCAAAACAAGGTGTGTGTGTGTGTGTGTGTGTGTGTGTGTGTGTGTGTGTGTGTGTGTGTGTGTGTGTGTGTGTGTGTGTGTGTGTGTGTGTGTGTGTGTGTGTGTGTGTGTGTGTGTGTGTGTGTGTGTGTGTGTGTGTGTGCACTTGCATATGTGTGGGTGTGTATCTAGGCGAGATTATGTGTTTCTGTGTGCGTGAGAGTTGTATAACATGTCAGTTACATAATTTTGCTTTGGGGAAATAACACAATAACTTGTGTGTCACTGCTCAGCACAGAAAGACGTATCCACTAGTGGCGTTGTGAAGAGAAAAATTACAGAATAGTCATTAAGCCGAAGACACAAAAACATGCCTTCTTTTCTTTGCTGTTTCATTTGAAAGTAACTCATAGGGCCTGCCCTCTGCAGTGCCTTAACCAGGACGAAAGAGCCATCTTGTCTGCGGCTGTGTACACATCAGCCTTTCGTCTTCTGCACTTTGCCTCTGCAAACCTCCCCCCCCCCCCCCCCCACCCCCCACCCGCGGGACTCTGATATATTGGATCTTGGGTAAATAGCCTTGAAGACAAAGCAGCACGCCTCCTCCCTGCTTTGTCTCCTTCATTACCCTGTCGATAAGCGCACCTTGTCTAGGGGAATGACCTGTAGGGGGGTCTGCGGGCCGTCTAGCAGGCCTGTCCCAGCCTTGTGAATGAGAACACAAGCACATTTCATTACTCACTGTTACAAGGCCAGCCAAAGTCACCTCTAGGTGGCTTCAAGGCAGAGCTTTGAATGTGGATCTTTTGTGGGACACTGAGACAGAGGTGGGAGGGTGAGGTGGCCAGCAGTGTGTTTGTAATTATTCCGTACACATATACCCCCATGAGTATGTACTCAGAGCCATATTTACTTTGTTTCAGAAAGCCTAATGTGCGTGTTTATTTAGCAAACGGGTGCACCGACCTGAAAGTGCAATTTGCTTGTCGTCTGTGCGGTATTTAGCATCTCACTACTGACGCACATCTTCCGGCTGTACAGTATGTACTGTACATGCATTTAAAGGGAGGATCACCCTATTGACTGTAGGATCTGTGATAAGTGTGGATTATCGCATGTTCTGCTGTATTTACTTAAAATTTGCAATGGGTCCGACTTGAGTGGAAAATACAAGAAAGGGGGGCTGCATAAAAATAACAGCTAAAAAAGAGCATTGATAAATGAGCACAATGTTACACCAAATAAAGAGCTTTGTGGCCATAAACTGGAACTGCTAACAACGCTGTTAATGTACCAGTCCGTGGGGATTACACTTATTTAATTTACAAAAGTGTATTTGGTTGCAGTTGTCCCGCGACTCTATGGAGACTCACTGTCATCTACATACATGGATTGGGCATTCATGGTCCCCTCAGGATGAACTGGAATCATTTTGGTGATCTCCTGACTTCTCCATCAAGTCGAGATGTTTATTTGACCAATATTTTTCTTTTTACAATACTGCAAAACTGATGACATTTCCATCAGCTGTACTTTGTGTTCAGTGCTAATTAGCAAATGTTAGCATGCTAACATGCTACACAGCAACGGTCATCATGGTAAACATTATACCTGCTTAACATCAGAATGCATCGTCACTGTGATCATGTTAGCATGCTGAGGTTAGCATTTAACTCAAAGTACCACTGTGCCTGTATACAGCTGGTAGCATCACTGTAGACTCTTTTATTACAAGGTTTTCTCATCTCTATAACTTTGGTTATTTTTAGTTTTGGTATTTATAAACGTTTCAATGAATGAAAATGATATACTGAGAAATAAAGCTCCAAGTGTTTTTTGAATTACATTTTTTGTCGTAGTAAACGTTTTGAACTCCCATAAATATTTCTATGTCATCGTCAATAAATCTTTACTTTTCTGAGCTTCCTGATCTGAGACAAATTCCACCACTGAACTACATCTTTTAAGGTCTCCCTCACAAAGGGCAGTCAGACTGCAGTCCCAGTCTCTGACTGTGTAATTACCTGCTGCCTTAGGAAATCAGATGCTAATTTCACACAGATTGCAAGCGAGCAGTTAATGAATTGCTTTCATGTACACAAATTTGGCTCTCGGTGTGCCGGTTCCATTTCCTACAGTAGACCACAGTGGGAATACAGCAGAAAGCATATCATATCACATCATATTCCCAACCTCCCCAGGCATTTTTCAATATCTTGTATCAGAGGGCATCCCATGTATTTCTCTCTCCGAGCTCTACCTCGATAATACCTGATGAGTTGATATGCTGCTGATGTAACAGATGGTGACGAGCACGTTGAGGACCGGGAGATTGCATTGGTATGATAGCATTGTGGTGTAAATCTCACCTGTTCTTTATTTGTTTCTCTCTCTCTCGTCTCTCCATTCCTCCTCCTCCCCTCTGTCGCTGTCTGCACCATTTTCTCTTCCTCACTCCTCCCTCTCTGTCCTCTCTCCAGGAGGTGTTAGAGCTGGCCTTCTCCGTCCTCTATGAGTCGGACGAGTATTTAAACTTTATTGCTCCTGACAAGCATGAGGTAAGCCAACAGTGACAACACCCAGACTTTTTATTTACTTCTTTGTATTTATCTCGGCAATGTAAAGACAAACACTTAATACAGTTTTAAGCATTCAGAGACAATTATGTTTGCTGCATTGTCCATAATGACCTAAAACACTAAGAGATATTCAAGGCTTAGCTAATGATCGTAGACACATCTCTATTGCTGGCTGTGTACATGTCATCATATCACACAAACCTATTTGCAGGTCGCTTGGATTTATTTACTATTATTATCTCAATTGACTTGATACTCAGCTTGAACAAAACTATGATCATATATTGACCATAATCTTGTATTTTCATGTAACTAACTTCTCAAGTTAATTGACGCCAGGAACTTTTTATAAATATTTTTTTTTTAAACATAGAAGTTTGTATTTAGGACGAGAGAGAAGAATGTGTCCTGAGTCACGGTGTACGCAAACGTTCCTCTCTTGGTGCTTTGCCTGCGTGTCTCTGTACCAGGTGGAGTCTGCACAGCGTCAACCAGCTCCTCTAAAAACAGAGCATGCTTTATTTGTGGATTTGGAAGTATTTGGTTTGTTAGTTATGACTACGAAGTCTTTCTAATAGTACCATTTTGACTTCACCTCTGTCTATGTCTATGTCTCTGCAGTACTGCGTGTGGACAGACGGTCTGAACGCCCTCCTGGGTAAGGAGATGACCAGCGATTACACCAAATCTGACATGGACACCCTGCTCTCCATGGAGATGAAGCTCCGGCTCTTGGATCTAGAGAACATCCAGATTCCCGAGGCCCCGCCCCCGATTCCCAAAGAACCTAGCAACTATGACTTTGTTTACGACTGTAACTAGACGAACAACCCCACGAGCCCGAACACAAAACCTTCCCAGCTCCTACTGTACTCCCTGGACCAATTCCCTTTTCTTATAAACTGGAACAACACAAATAAAACCATATAATGTAAAAAAAATGAACTGTGACTGAACGAAAAAAAGGATTTATTGAACAATTTTCCTCTTGCGTCTTGCTAGACCTCTATGAGAGAGAAAACGGTGCACATTAATAGGCTCGCTGCACTTGAGGGGACTCGGGTTTGATGCAGAGTCATCAGGTTGCCATGGAGAAGACAAACCAGGAAGTATTTGTTTTGCCTGTCGTTGGTCGTCCTCCGTCTTTTTCCTCACTCTCCTCCTGTGTCTGATGTTTTGAGACATTCACTTCTTCTTCTCGACCGAAGGCACCTGCAGTCCTTATGCTTGAAGATTGTGGTAGACAAATGTTTAGAAATGTATCTTCCTTGTCGTCCTTTTTTTATGTTGACTTTATTATTTTTCCTCAGGGCTTCTTTGGAGGGATGGTTGTTTAGTTCAGGATCAGAGAGGAATGGTGGTTTGTGTTTTGTTCTCACCTTTCCAGCAGTATTTCCTGTCACATTCTCACTTTACAGTCTTTGTGGCAGCTAAATGTTTTCCAAGAGGCTGAAAGGAAGGTTGAAATTTTAGGAGGAATACTTCATGAAAATAGTCTCTAATATCCGCTCTGTCCTGCTACACATATACTGAAGACTGTAAGAGTAATCCTCAAAATAAAGGCACTGTCCATATAGTCAAATGTTAATGTTACTATCCCACCGCTGCTTATTGCATATTGTACACGACTACAGAGTGGCTTTGAACAAGAACAACCGTAAGAGCACCACCATTGTGAAAAACACACACAAACACACTCGTCTCTCCCTCGTTTGAGTCTCTCTCGTTGTAATGACTGCTGTACACAACATTCCTAAGCAATATTTGAGCTTTTTTTTTTTTTTTTTTTATCATTTGTAAGATGTTCATAATTTAGGGATTTTAAAATTGTGAATCTGCCTAGTAGTTTGTATTACAAAGAGGATGTTTTGGTCAAGGGAAGTTGTCTTTTTTTTTGTTTGTTCAGGACTATATGGCCACAAAATTCAAAGTTTATGTACTTTTTTTAATTTAAAAACAGATCATGGTTATTTCAAGTATGATTTATATATTTCCCCCTTCCTATTTAATACCTTCGGATGCTTTTCTTTCGGATTTTTCAAAGCCCCTTAAAAACTGCTGTTTACATTAAAGATGTAAGAACTGTAACTACTTTTTCCTTCTGTTCCTGTCGTCATTCATGAACCACATTCACTTAAAGGATCATATGGTGTTTTGAGCAATGCAGGAGAAAGGGTTAGTGCTTGATCAAGAACAGCAAAACCTCTCAACATTGCTTGATTAGTGTAACTATTTAGTGTAACTATATTGAGTCATTTGTGCTGATTCATCTCCCAAATAGACTTGTGGGGACAGACTTTACCTTTAACAGTTGAGTAACAGATGGTGTGTAGATTAGGACCTTTATCATCCCAGAGGCAATTTAGTTTTTACAGAAAAGCATGTAATTAAAACAATATATGTATGAAGTGTGTATATATATATATATATATATATATATATATATATAGTATCCAGCCTTCCCCCATGTATTTTCAAACGAGTTAATAAAGACCTTTAGTGCCAATCCACTTCTGGATTGTCTTTGTTTAGCTGTTGGGCCTGGTTCAAGCAGCACATGTTCAGGTATTATTGTAAATCAGAACTAATTATTTTGTTCACTGCTGACTACAGTACTACAGTAACTAAGTATACAAAGATATACTACATTAGATGAAAAATTATACTTGAACAAAAAACCATAAGCCCTTGTGGTACACTGGCAATAACTATCAGTCCGTAGTAACAAGGAACAAAGGCACTCGTGCATGCTGAATTCTGTCAGTTATAATTCTGAATATGCTCCTCACCTCACACACACACTTCATAGTTGGGGGGTGTCATGCACAGTGGCACAACTTCTCTGCCCTCACATCACCTCCGCCTCCATAGACCCTATAGGTTCATATCCTTCTGTCCAGCTTGCACAGTCTGCAGGTGTCTTCTGATCTGCAACATGAAACGTGGCACTGGCCTCACCAGACCCAGATTTATTTTAATAGCATTTTATGAAAACGCCTAGGTCGGCTCTGTTGTGTCATTTCTGAAACACTTATTGAATTTTTCATGTATTCAGGCTTTAAGCACAATCATCTAAAAATCTTTATCAACGCTAAATTGACTCTGTATAAGTCTCTCCTTTTAGCTTAAGTTACATTTTCTCCATGTTAAAGTGGGCTGAAAATGCTATTTGAAAAGGTGATATTAGGACTGGTTCATAGAATGTGCTTTACAGCTCAATACTACAGTAAATTAAGCAGTATTTGAATGGCAAACTCAAACTATGCTCCGATCAATCACTGCAAAAGCAGTCCTTTAAATATTTTTCTATGTGTAAATGAATCTGTCAAACACTATTGATTTGATGACCCAGAATGAGCGAGACGCTGCCTTTGTTTTTCTGCTGAATATTTTAGCTCAGTTTGCCTGTGTGTGTGTGTGTGTGTGTGTGTGTGTGTGTGTGTGTGTGTGTGTGTGTGTGTGTGTGTGTGTGTGTGTGTGTGTGTGTGTGTGTGTGTGTGTGTGTGTGTGTGTGTGTGTGTGTGTGTGTGTGTGTGTGTGTGTGTGTGTGTGTGTGTGTGTGTGTGTGTGTGTGTGTGTGTGTGTGTGTGTGTGTGTGTGTGTGTGTGTGTGTGTGTGTGTGTGTGTGTGTGTGCGTGCGCGTCCTTGTGTTTTGGTGCCTTGGTTTTTCCATTACATGCCTGGCTGTGTCAAACGATATTTATTTCCCTGAACACAGGTCCTAGCAGTCCCTTACTCCTTAGCGTGTGACACCATTTCCTGCTTGACGGCTCTATCTTCCACCCAACACAAGAACCTCCATTGAGCTCCGTCTTCAGGGGAACATTGTTCACTCACCAATGGATACTGATGCCCCTGTGCTCATTAGAAATGTAAGTCAGTTTCTAACAGCATCTGTCTCACACTCTCTTGGGCAAAGTAGAAAACACTCTTTTTTTTGCCTACCACGCAGTCTTTAATTCACTCACCCGTGTCTCTCTCTCTCACACACAGCATGCAGACATGTCAACAGTCACTCTTAAATGGCTCCATTCCTTGTAGAGGAAGCTGTGGTATGTTGCGGACCGAGCAGAGCCGTTCGGTTAAGTGGATTACTCATTGGAGCTGATGAAACTATTAGCCACTCATTAGCAAGACAGAGTAGGAAAAACAACGGAGAGTGACAAAGAAAGAGGGAATTCTGAGTCGGAGAAATCCAGAACAACAGACAATCTTTCCATATTATGTTTTTCTAAATATAAGTACATCGACCCCCAACATATCAAATAACGAAAACAGTGTTCACTTAAAATGTAGAGGAGTAATAGAAGCCACGTACAATTCTGAATACCTATTCTGAACTGCAAATGTATGTGAAAAGTCTCAAATATCATGACAACATAATGCCAAAGACAGGAAATGTGACTGAAAGACACTACAAGTAACTGGATACTTGCCTAACAAAAGAAAATTCAGACTAAACAACCATAATGTTTCATAAAAACGTTTGAGAGTGTCAGCTAAACAGATATTTATATATTATATTTGTTACACTGAGTTTGTGTTAACCAGTATGTAAATGTGCTGCTGTAGGCAAAGAAGCTGTTTTAATATATTTACCATATCTTGATGCCCTACTTGTGTGTGTGTCTCAATCCAGAGTCGCCCGTGAACGACGGGAGAGAAAAGGACTTGGCCGGCCTCATTACAAGCTCTCGGAGACTTCACGCAGAGTGTGACAGTAGCCTAAAGGCTGCAGCCAGCAGGGTGCCGCTCTGTTCCTCGTCCAACAGGACACACTAATCAAATCCGATTATGGCTTGAACTGATTATGTGGACATGCATTCCTCCACAGCAGGCTCTCAGACAAGTTGGCAGAGCATCCAGACACGTCCGCCTTCTTCCCTCATCATCGTCCACTTGATAGTGTTTGCAGGGTCAATTCAGCCGAAACAGAAAATACTTTTTTACAAAGACAATAGTTCCAATTAAAACTATTGGCAGTGAGAGCTGTGGATTATCCAGCGCGTTCCGTCATTTGAGTGTGAGCATTATATACAATTTATGTAACCTCCATATTGGGGTGACAGCTGATGTGTCAGATGCAGATAATCTCAATCTTAGCAAATTAAACCAAATTTCCAATAGTTTCTTTTGTTCTGTGAGTGAACTAATCCCACAACCTTTCTCAAAGTTGGAATAGATCTTGTGCTGGCTGTTTTTTCCTGCCTCTATATCTACATCATAGTAGCATCAGAATTCAGGTCAGAAAGCTTGTGAACATAAAGATTTTATGCTGCAGCTTCAAAGTAGGGAGGGCTTAAGGGTGCAACAAACACAAACAAAGAAACCAGACTTGCTATTTCTCGTCTTTTATTATCGTCTGCCTTAGTTTAGTCGTTTCCTAAGGGCGTTATTGACAAAATGTCGTCTTACTGGAGTAAATAACAAATCTAATGGTGCCCAAGTAGCAGATAGAAAAAAATATGAGAGAGCTATTCTAAGTTTTCCTGCTCATCATTTGTATTGACTTATTTTCTCAGCTTGTTCTCTCTCTCTCTCATTACTGGAGACATTTGTCCAATGTGGACCCATCAGGGGCCGCAGAGAAAAGCTCTGCTCCACTGATGTTATTGATTACTGGAGGGACAGATCCATATCCCTTGTAGAACATTATTATTCACCTGGCCCGGGAGCAACACTCTTCAGTCAGTGTGGAGAAGAAAGAACGATGCTGGGTGCAGCATTTCTGACGTCAATGTGATGGAGAGCTGTGGATTAATAACTCAGATTTAGACCACAGATACGTTAATGTTTGTGTCTTTTTTAATCCAAATAAAATAGAGAAGCGACTCAGTAAAGGCCCTGAAAACCTCAGTCGATGTGTCACTAAGAGCAATGTGGTCAACATGAACATAAAATCTTCCAAAGTTGGAGCAGATTTGGTTATTTTACATGACGGATTTCTGTCTCTTTTTGCTGGTTTGAGGTGGTTGGGGTTTAGTTAGAAAAAGGTGATGTCACAGACGTCTATGCACCAATCAGATTTTATCAAAATGTTTACTCAAAATCTGACAACAGATTAGGGATTGTTTGCTATGGTCCCAGGCCACCGTCTATCAAATTTGATCAGACTACACCCATGTATCCCTGATGAAGCAGGTAAGCTGAGTTTCTGTGTTGTTTTACACTTGTAATTATTAACGCCTGCTGTTTGGCTTCATTTTCCTTGCTTCCACCACACAAATGTAAATGTTTAGTACCCAAAGTACTTTTCCTGCGGTGTAGAAATAATAAACGCAAGCAAATATTCTACGCGTCCGGTTGAACTTCTCACGTTGCTGCAGTGACGTAGTACTCCAGGGTGTGTCGGTACACTGCTGGCCGTGGTTACGGATGCAAAGGAGCACACCGATTCGCAATAGCCAGTGATACTTTATGTTTATCCCTGCTTCATATTTGAATGATTATCAGGTGAGGAAACTAAATGAGTTACACCTAAAGAAGCTGCATGTTTAGTAGTTTAAACGGTGAGTTTGTCGGTACATTTCCTGAAGAGGCAGATGAGCGGTGGCTGTGCCTGCTCCTCCAGCTGCAGCACCTGGCGCCCTGGGCCAGGATTAGCGGGGCAAAATGATTGCATTAACCCAGACAAAGAGCATCCCAGCAGAGTGGGGAACTGTGATTTAGATGAACGGATACAACTCTGAAATTGATTTCCACGTCCACCCCAACAGTTGCTCAATCTCATCTATCTTAGTAATGAATCTGAAAGTGTTATCTTCGCTGGTGGTTGTGTGGTGATTGATTGAAGATACCGCTGCCGTCAGTCAGCGTTTACGAGAGTTATACAAGCACACCTTGACTAATGCGTTTCTAATGGGCAGCAAGAGGAGTAGTCTGCCAAGATGCATTCACTCTGCATGAGTGAAAAACGGTTGTAGATTAGAGGAAATCAAGTTGATTTGTATCACCAATTGGCAAACATGCAAAAAGCTTTTCTCTTCTTATTCTTGACCTTGGTGTGTATCACCGCAGAGCACTTTTAGTCGTTCTCTTCTGGCTTAACAGCTGCAGTTATAAATTCATTCTTGACCTTGGAAACCAAACTCAGCACTTATTTGTTAAATAATTTGTGTTCAGTTATTATTTTGTTGTTTAAGTTTGAATAAGATGTCAAAAGAGTACATATCATAAACTATGTGAACTGGGAAAATGCATCATCCAGAACTTGTTTTGTCTTCTAATTACGTGAGCTTGAGAACAATGCTGTCTGTATTTCTAAGGCGGCTTACTTTCTTTGCACTTTTTGTCATATTCCTGCAGGAAACACCTGTCAAGAAGAAACAAGAACCTAATAGAGCTAAAACTGTCCCAAAGTCACCTGTCACCTGTCATCTGTCTGCTCTCATTTGTTTTACTTGTATATTTAAGTCGAAACCCACTGCATTGTCTTTTTTAATGTCCTATTTGTTTCACTAAACCACCTTCATCTCTTCCCACACAAATCCACATCAAAATCTTTTGTTCTATTTTTGGTGAAAAACAGTCGCAGCAAGTGAACGTGTCATACTCAAGTCTTTTGTTCTCTTCTGCGTCACTCAGGATCTAATTCTGGTGAAGGTTGACACCTCTTGATGTTGTAAAATGGACGGGTACTTTGTTGTAAACCGTAGCCCATGAATCACTCTGGAGTTGAAGAGCAAGAGCTCCACTGAGTAGACGAAGGTGATAAAGAGGAGACAACAAATGAGCTGAACTTGAGCCGTGAGGTTTGCTCCTCTAATTGCTCTTTAAAAGTCACCATATGTTCGGGCTTTGATAAAGAAGACATGTGGGGGGAAAGGAAAGATGGATGGTGATGTACTGAAGAACAGGGGATGTCTGTCTGATGCACCAATAAATCTTTTAGATTCCCCCGCTGCCAGCCCCACCCAAGGCTGCACCAAATGAAACAAATGCCTGATGGGTAGAGGGACTGTCCTCCGACCAAGTGATCTGATGGGTTTAGGACCAAGTGAGAAACACTCTGGTACTGCTCCCTAGCTGACCCTACTGTCCATGGGGATAGCGAACAGAGAGTGTCCCTTACAGTAATCAATAAGGCATTACACAATCAATGATTGTTACATGGTAAAAAGCTCTTTTCTCTCCGTCTGCAAGTCCACCAAGACGGTCCCCTTGTGACAGAGAAGCTTCTCATCAAAGTCAGAGATGTCACTTTTTTTTGTGTCTTTTAAAATAGTTTCCTGGAGTGACGGTTCTTCATTTCTGCCTTTTGTCTCCTCACAGGTGTGTGAGAAAGAAGCGGAGGAGAGATCGATAAAGAAAGAGAGAGAAAAATCTCCCATTGGGCCCATTATTTTCATGCTGCATTGTGTGGGATTGACACAAGACTAAGGCGAGCCAAATGCAGTCCTGGGCATCTATATTTACCACTGCAGGACCTGCCAGTGCCAGTGCGTGTAGGATGACAGCAGGCATAGTGCCTCAATAGGAAAATATTGTCAAGATGGCTCGCTGCAACAGCAAAGGAACACAGACTGAAGTCTACTGTTGCAATCTCAGGTAAGACTCTCAGCTGTTTAGGATGCCCTGGGACCCTTCAATCAAGAGTTACTGAGATACAGAGCATGCAGAAAGTTTCTACTTTAAAGGTAAACCAGGGAATATAAAAAAGAACTGAGATTTTTTTATTTTAAAATATGACACTTCATGAAACCTGTGTTATACTATATGATGTTATTTTATGACATTTTATACAATTACTTTTTTTGACAAGCAATGGCTTTTTATAGTGTACTTTAATATGACATTTTACTTTTTATGACATACCAACCACTCTTTAATGAGTTTTTTTTATATTCTATAACATGAATTGTTTATGGCTTTTTTGACATGATGTACAATTACTGACTTTTATACGATTGTTTCAGACTTACTACCTTATGACTTTTTACGACATTCTATAACATGACTTAAATACTAAATAATATGTCACAATGAAAAGCAGCTGTACCCCTTTTGCTACATAAGAAAAACATGCCAACCAAACAAATAAATGAAATTACGAATTTCTTTCCTGTTTATTTTTTGTATCAGGAGGGCTGCAAAAAGCAGGGAAAAACAACATTCTTTGAGCAATATTGTTGACATCTGGACACTAGAAATTTGACATCAGGGAAACACTGTCCATCAACTTTGACTATGTTTTAGCAACAAGTTTCATTGATATACAGAGTCTGCCTCTTGTCCCACAGTGGCCCTGCGTTCTCTTGAGGTCCCCTCTTCAAGTGCAGCTTGATCCGGGATGCCAGTTCTTGGTAAAGATGTAGGCACCACAGTCACCGACCCGGACATCAGCCAGGAGTAGATTGGGTAGTAGAATAACCTAAGCTACTTGCTGGGTTAGTTTAACTTTCATATTGGCTCTGTCCCGTCACGACTCTGCTTTCAGTAGTTTGGTCCGGCAGGGTGGTCGGTCGTGGCCGGTGATCATCTCAATGTCCACTCCACAAAGAATGAATTAAATTCCCCGTAATATAGTCATTTTTAATCTACTATACTGGGATTTTTTGTATTACTTTATTTGACATACTATGCCATTACATTTGTACACATTATTTTCATCATACTATATACTATGACATATTTTAAACATGTTTTCATTATATTATAGCATGACTTTTTTTCAACATACTATACTATGACTACAATTCATGTCTTTTTTTTACTATATTATGACACTTTTATTACTGTTCAAAATACTATCCAACGAATATTTTCAATGTACTATCCTATGACTTTTTGCTTCATGATATACTATGAAATATCTTATTACTTTACACCTCAGGGTTGTCATGGATACCCTCCTAAGCCTCCTGGCCCGACCCTGGATCAGCGGACGATGACGGATGTATGGATACCGTGTCTTTTTATATGCTATTTTCATGGCAGACTATACTATGACTTTGTTATTGCATACTAGCCTATATAATGAATTTTGTCATGAAAGAAATTATAAAAATGTCTCATAATCAGTGCTTAATCAAGTAATGCTGGCAAGATTTGTACAACGGTTTTATTTGAACAATTACATATATACAGTGATTCCATTAAAAGTAGAGAACTGTCTCACTCAGAATCAAGTCAGTAGGAAATATATTAATTTACATCTTCTTCAAAGCTCTAGAGCTATTAAACTACACTGATTGTTAAATTATGAATGCAACACTGCTTTTATTAAATCAAAATAACAAATTAGGTGTGTAAAACTAGCATGTCTGATCAAGCTAAAGTCACACGTTGTCCAGGTTTTAATTTGGCTGAGTGAAGAGATTTTCCATCTTCTGCAGTGTCAAAGGCTTCATATCTAAAAAAAACAAATAGAAAAGATGAATTTAAACAGTTAATTCATGATATGTATATCTTACAATAGTTAAAAGTTCCCATCAAATACCAAAGAAACCAAACATTTTTTTATCAAATGAAGGTATTCATTCATATTCCTCTATTGCAGCTACTTGACAACAGCTTCATAACACACGTTTTTCATTTCCTCCTGCAGGTGAGACTCTAAAGGGCTCATAATATGCTTGATAAATTCCATAGCCAATTGAAAAACGATTTCTTCACTTCCGGTAGAGCAAACGGTTTCTGTTAGTGGTGTTGTATAACAATACCAGCGAAATTTGTATTGCTGTGACCGTTGCAGTGTAGTCTAAACTGGTATCCTCATACTTACAGTTTTGCGTATCTGTTGCAGTCGGCTTTGCTGAGAGACGGTCTGGTCACAGCCAAGGCGGAGTTCACATGAGTCCGACACAGAAGCAGGCCTGGCTGGCTGGAGACTGAATGCAACCGGACACAGGCATCCTGCACCCAAAGTACAAGAGTGATCATGCAATCGGACAACACTGGTTGATACAATTGCTATGAGTAGAATTAACTAGATTTAAGTGTATGTTGCTGAGCACTGAAGACTGCAGTATTGAAGCCTACAGCATATAGAAAGCATTAGAATAAAAAATATTCCCCATTGTTGTCACCTACGTTGGCTCTCCTGCAGTTGTTCTTGATGTTGTTAATGTCTTGTTGTAGGCGTTCCAGCTGCTCCGGGCCAAGATCTTTGTACCCGCTCTGGAGGGAGGACATGTAGGCAGGGGTGAGTGAGCGTCCAGGTTCCCGACCGGATGCCCTTAAGTCATGGGTCATGGAGTTCGGTCCAGAGACGCAGCGGGAGTTCTGTCAAGGGAGGCGAGAGTTTTTCAGTCTGTAGCAGGTCTACCATATTAATCAACAAATTACCTTTCTTTCCAAGAGCGTATGAGAAGATCAACATCAATGTAATGTCTACAGAGCTGGAATCAAGGCATTGTTAGCCTAGCTTAACATTAAGACAGCAAGTCTGGCTCTGTCCAAAGTAAAAAAAAAAAAAACCTACAGTAGTAATAGCTCCAAAAGTGACTAAACCTCTAAAGCTAAAATATATATTGTTCCATTTGTACAAAAATAGAAATTAAAAAACAATACATTGTGATTTTACGGGGAGTAAAGTGCTGTTACGATTTATTGTATGATTCACACAAACAAAATAAAGCAGACTAATCAGTGAGTTTCAGAGACGTGATACTGTTTTCATCTCACTCTTGGATGGGAAGCAAATAAGCGTATTTCCCAAAAATGTTGAACTATTCCTTTACATAAGTTGTTAAGTTGCCAGACAACATCTCAGCTTGGAAAATATATTCCACTATGAAATCTGTGAACCTATCATTGAAATATTAAATGGAATTAAATAATAGAAAAACGTGTTGCCAGCACTGCTCACCAGTCCTGAAATCGGTGAATTCTCCAACTCTGACTCGTATGAGCTTCCAAAGTAGAGTCTCCAAACATTGCCGTGATGTGGTTCGTCTTCTGCTTGAAGATCACTGGGCTCCAGGAGAATCATGGACTGGTCCAGCCCCACGCCGGTGTCCCCCTCCCCAACCGAATCATCTGAGCCACTGCTGTTGTTCGGGAAGATCATGGAGGACAGGCTCATGTCGCTGTCTGAGCCGGAGGTCAGCTCCTGATTATCACCCAGAAACAGAAGGCCAAAGGTTAGCGTCAGAAGTACACAAGGCTTTGCAGTTCTAAAAAACAAAACACATATTGACTAGCAAAGTGGCTTCACTGTGTTATTGCAGCTCAAGATAGCTTAAATGTATGCGTATCCTGCCTCTGGTAGCCCTTGTTGTTTATCTTATTTAATCATATCCTTGTCAACATGGTCGGGGATCATTTTAATTATGTTGTACGGTGATGATTAAATAACAAGTAGAGCAACTCACTGCTGAGATGCATACGCAATTCATCATTTAATTAGCCTTGAGAGACAAAAAAAACCTGAGCTTGGCTGCTTCACTGTGAACCATAAATAATTTGAAAATGGACCGGCCAACAGTCTCCTGCCTTCCTGCTCTATTAGCCCACAGCAGCTCCATCTCAACAAAATGAGCTCTTCAATGACTTGTCTTTTAACGGTAGACCTACATGTGGTGTGCTGGAGCCCATGCTGTTGTGGACGGCTTCCAGCTGTGCGTTGTAGAGCAGGGCCTTCAGGTCTGCCCCGGTGAACTGCTCCGTTACTGCTGCCAGCTGCTCAAAGTCCACGTCGGAGGCCAGGGCGATGCCTGAGCTCAGAGCCTTCAGGATCTCTACACGAGCTTCCTGGAAATGTAACAGTTGGATTTACTAACAAGGACATGTCTTGAATAAACACAGTTTCTTACCCCTGGTCTAAATTACAGTATAAAGTGGAGCGCTATTATGTTACAAACGTGGCAATTAGAAGTGGTTGATTTCATTGCAACAGACCAGGTCAGGAGGGGGGCAGTAGAGGGACTTGTCCAGTCGTCCAGGTCTCAGCAGGGCCGGGTCAATCAGATCTGGACGGCTGGTGGCTGCAAGCACATATACACCTACAAATACAAACGTTAAAAAAATATCAGAGGTAAATTAAAGCAATAGTTACCTAGTAAACCTGTACGCTGGGGGTGTAACGAACACCCTGGCATTTAAAAATGAAATATAGGTATTGTGTTAATAATATACACATGTAAATACTCCGGTTAAGGTTATCTAAATCATTAATATATAATAGTGATATAGTGTAGTGATAATGTCATATTGTGACCCCCTACTGAACAAATCCATTTCCTTGCCGAGAGTTGGATGAGAGGACAGATGCCACTGTCATGTCTGTTTGATAAATATGAAGCTGGAGGCAGGAAATGGTTATCTTAGCATAAAGACTGGAAACAGCTCTTTCCAAAAGCAACTTAATCTGCCTACCAACACCTCTAAAGCTCACTAATGACCTGTGGGCAGCCATGAGTGGTATAGATCTTCTCATCCAACTCTCGATAAGAAAGTGCATTTACCAAAGACTGCAGCACTGATCAGTAAAACATGCCATTAGAATCTCTACAAAATGCATTGTCAATATACAGAACTCTCTATTCGTGGTACACTGCTGTATGACCTACCCTGCAGTCCCTCCACCCCATCCAGCTGGGTGAGGAGCTGGTTAACCACGCGGTCGGTTACACCTGTGCTGTCATGGCCCCTTCTAGGAGCCAGAGAGTCAAACTCATCGAAGAACAGAATGCATGGCTTGGCAGCTTGCGCCCTGGAGCAAACAGAGGAATCTCGGTAAATAACTGTTAGTGGAGCTCACAATTACTATAAATATTGGATGTTACTCATGATAACTAGCAACTGCTGGAGTCATAAGAAGTTGACGCAGTGACCATGTTGACTAACCTCTGGAAGACATCACGGACTCCCTGCTCACTAGCTCCAATGTACTTACTCAGAAGTTCAGGTCCCTAGAGGGAGGGAAACAGCCTGCGTCAGTGAGGATACAGGTTGCTCTGATTAGGAAAGACTGCCACAGCCAAAGCCCAGTCTACCTTGATGCTGATGAAGTTCATACCACTGTCTTTGGCCAAGGCCCTGGCCAGCAGGGTCTTCCCTGTACCAGGAGCTCCATACAGCAATATTCCTGAGCGATGGCGGATAGGAAGATTGGAGAACAGGATTGGATACTGCAACACACCAAACACTCACAATCAATTACCAAGGATTTACATTTTATTTGTATTTTATACTTAAAACAGTTATTGCTGTCATTATCATATTATTAAGCCAATATAACATTAATCAAGGGTTATCATCATTTGATCCAATATAATGCTGTGAAGAACACTTAACAGTGAATAACACTAACTTTGAGGTATCTACTGTATGAAGTGAACGTTTCATTCCCATGACCTGCTGCTGGGTCTGGTTTGGAACAAACAAAATAGCAGCAGAGAGATTTAAGACTATGAGAGCTGATCAAATCAAAACCATCTAATCGTGAGACAGACTTGCTTGTTTTCTAATAACTGTACATAAAGTGGAAATAACAAAATCTTAATAATAACAGTAACTAGGAGATGGTGTTGGAACTCAAAGACTTTAATGAGTTATCACCTCTTTCTGTCGTAATTCTTATAAATAAAGGAAAAGGTTTACACGTTTATTGTTCTGGTAGAGATGAAAGCTTTGAAGGTAAATTGAATTTGATTTGGAAGAGAATAACAATGAGAGATGGAATTTGACTTTAATTAAATTAATTAGTTTGTTTGATTAAAATCAATTAGTCTGCATTTACTATTGGTGTTATTATTACTCCCACTTGTGTTGAGACTTAATGGCTTATTGTTGCAACAATCAATAGAGCAATTATGGTGTTGAAATGATATTTGGTGATAAATGATAAATGGATTGTCATCACATTTACTTGTATTATTGTGTTTCACTTCTGTTCCTCCTGTATGACACAGTGGTGCTTCCATCTGACTGAAAACACGCCCGCATGTCTTGTGATTACTCATGCTGACACTGACCTTAGCGGGCAGCAGTATGGTATCCATTAGTTGCTGTCGCACTTCTCTCAGCCCCCCCACCCTCTCCAGCCCAACTCCACTCGGGGTGTGGAGGTCTACGCCCCACAGCGAGGGAGGCGTGAATCCCTTGAGAGCCTGCGCAAAGTCCCTCCACGACAGACACACACCTGAGGGACACGGAGCACACAACAAACTAGCATTAGCTCGATGAGAGACATGAAGCAAAGGACTTAAAGAACCTGAAAATCAACTTTAAATAAACAACATGGAATAAATGACGAGTTGTATAACTTGAGTGTAACCAAAATCTTTGGTACCCTGGTCACTGTGTCCTCCTTGTACAGTGTTGGCATGGACCGCCCGCTCCAACAGCAGCAGAAGGTCTTGGGGCGTGTATCCCTCTGTCTCTTTGGCAACAGCTGCCCGGTCTAGAGTCTGTAGGGTCTCACCAGATATGCTGGTTTTTCTGAGTATCAGGCGGTGCAGGATTTCAGCTCTTTGAGCCTACAAACAATAACAAACAAGAAAGCTGTTGGTTTTTCTTTTTTTACCAGTGTGTGCGTGTGCGTGTGCGTGTGTGTGTGTGTGTGTGTGTGTGTGTGTGTGTATATATTTGTGTGTGTTTTGACCTGGTCTGATGGCTGGATGTGTGCAAAGCCCTGGATGAAGTGGGACCCCTGCATCTCGGTCAGGGAGGGGTGGAGGGAATGCTCACTCTGGCTGGTGATGATCAGACACACCAGACTGGAGTGAACCATTACCTCATCCACGACATCCTTCAGACCTGCAGCCACAAACAAGAGGAATCAGCATCAAGGCCTGTGATAATAACTACCTGTGAACATACATGACCACAGACCCCCCCCACACACACCCACACAAATACAAAATAAAGAATTCATGGTTTACTCTGTGCAATGTGCTGTTGCAGCAGCGCCTCAGCACCATGCTCATGCTCTGTTGAGGTTGGTGCCCCAGTCATATGGTCGAGGTCATCAAGTAGAACAACTGATGGCTGCCTCCACTCCGCCTGTTCAAAAATATCCTGCAGCATCTGTCTCACCGTTTCTGCCCTTTTGCCTGAGAAGAAAAAAAACAAACCCAATTAGATAAGAGATAAGATAATCCTTTATTAGTCCATCAGTAAAAACAAAACAAGAAAATAAAAACAAAACAAGTACAATAAATAGTCAAACAGTAAAGGTATAGTAAATAAGTCAATCTACAAAGTATCTACCTTGTAGTTTTTTGCAGTCCACCAGCTCAACATGTGCATCCAGATCTTCTCTAGCTTTTCTACAAAGGGCTCGGGATAGAGTGCTCTTTCCACTTCCCTGTGAGGATACATAATAACATCGTATATGTTACATAGTATACAAAACACTATTGTTAGGGATAGAGATGAAGTAAAGTAAGTCTGTCTGATCAATTCAGCACTTCAAAATCATTGTAGATATTTTAATTGACTCTGTGTAATGTGTGGAACCATCAGTGCTGTGAGCAGTTATATTAACAGATACCTTAGCACCAGTGATGAGTAGAGCTCCTCCCTGGAGTCCCCGTCCAGTTGTACCAAGCTCTCTTGAGAGGGGACTACCCAGAAGGCTGTGGGAGATGAAGTCAGATCCAGTCCTACTTAGCTCATCGATCCCACTGGGAAAAGACAAAGTCAGTGGAGTGAGAGATGTAGAGAGAGAAATTAATTCCGACAAAGATCCTTGTTTAAGCCACACATGGGCAAACAAATAGCTACAAACGTACCCTAGAATACTGAGGGAGGGAAGCTCCGGGTCGGGCGTTTCAGTTGTAGAATTCACAGCTGGCAATGTCGCTGGCTCTCTGTCAACCTGTAGGTGACACGTAGTGTGAGCTTTTTGAAACCCAGACGTTTTGAGATATTCTGTTTTTTATCAATCACCTGCATGAAACTATGCAGAGCACAAACTGCATGCAGAAATATGTTCTTATTACAGAATACTAACGGGCAATTTACATCATACCTGTATGTTTTCCTTCTGGATAACAGCTGATGCTAGTAAAAACAGCTGGTCTGGAGGGTCACTCTCTGGTTCCGGTTTCAGTACAGTTAAGGCAAACTCTAACTTTGCTATAAATAAGAAGAACAAGGGAGAACAGTGAATGCAGCTGAAAGTATTGTAATTTGAATGTGTGCATTATGGGATTTTTGGTCTTCAGTTGATCGGCCATTTGGTGTGCCATTGTGCCATTGGTGGATTTACAACAACTCGTAAAAGAGGAGAACAAATGAATCACCATCAGTTCCATGTAGGAGGATGGTGCCAGACCGTGCAGTCAGACAGGCTAAAGGTTCATGACTCTGAGTGTGTAGCCAACCGAGGAAAGCTGTTTGGATCTCTTCGTCGTCCTCTTCGAGCTGGAGAGAAAATGTCAAATATCACATGGACAGAAGAGAGAGAGAGAGAGAGGTAGATTAAATTACATGTAGCTTTGACAATTTACCATTTTGAGGACTAATAGTTGTATAAATCAAATGAAAAGAAATCTCTAGCTCCATACTGTAGTCACATATGGTTACTGTAGCACTCACCAGTGGTGTGAGAGGCTGTAGACGAATAGAGGAGGCTACTTTGATCGTTGATTTGACTGGCTTAATTCTAACTGTTGAATGTGGGATGATATTCAACCTGAAGGCCAGGGGCTGTGGGATCTGAAAATCACAATAGCTATATGAGATATGGCAGCATATAAAGAAGCAGAGGACTGAGCTACAGTTAAAGTACCATAGTCATAAATGAACAGCAAGTAAACTCACCCACACTCTTCCACTATGGATCTCTCCCTTGCTGTGACTTCTTCCCTTGCGCGTCAGCTTCTCAGTATCATGACACACCACCCTGACCACCGTAGCGTCCTCTTCTTTCACCTCCTCTCCTCCAGCAACTTTAGTAACACCTGCATTCTTCTTTTTCTCCATAGCCTGCTTGGCTCTGTCCCTTGATTCTTTAGGAGAGAGAACTTTGGAGAGCAGGCCATAAGTCACCGGGGACTGGCCTCCAGTTGGCCCAGCATTCAACCCCTGGCTCCAAGGAAGTAAATGAATAGCGGCAGTTGCAATATGGCTTATCGTGCAAAGGGAGTCTGGAGGTGCACCGCACACTCTGTAGATAGAGTCAGTGAAGAGAACGGGGACGTCAGGTAAAGGTGGTAGCTCTTTAACTGGGTCATAAGTACCTTTTATCATATAGCGTAGCAGGCTCTTCAGGTCAGCTATGCCACCCCACTGGTGGATTTGAGGGACAGGGGCGGTACCTTCTAATGACGGTCCTGAGGAGTTGGAAAGATCCATACTTTGCTGTCTGTGAAAATGATGTTTCTTGATGTTTCTCACTGGAGAATCATTGAGGTGGCCAATTCCAGCGCGGTTCTTAGGAGAGACAACTAGTTCTGTGAACTGCTCCAAGCGACCATAAGGCACAGATGGCGAAAGCGATGCTGCACAGAGTTAAGAACAGATCATACTGTGTTATGAATACTGTCCCCGGTAAAGAACAATGTATAAAATGTAAACAAAAAGGAGCTGAACAAACGCTTTAATAGGTCGGCTTAACTAGTTGAAACCACGTCGTCTTCAGATCATTTAGTAACAAAAGATAGTAATTATTGGATTAATTCTGACCTATTTGGATGTAGATGACAGTGTGGCTGTCCACCCACACAGGAAACACGGCATCTTGAAAAACAACTCTGATCTGATCCAACAGCTGCTGCTCCAGTGCAGCACTGTGGAGCTCCTGAGGGTGACAGTCACCAAAAACAGACAGTTAAATATTGTTTGTTGTGAATCTGGGTTGCAAGCCTATCCCTGATGTATCATTTTCTAGTGGGACGATTGTCAGAAAAAACATTTATACATACAGTATATTTTTTCACCATGAAGACATTGGGTTACTAATTAAGTCCCTGTGCTCACCCACCAAGATTTCCCAGTCATCAGACGACAGTGGCTCCACAAACACTTGATGCACCGATGAGACCTGGTGACATGGTCTCAGGAAGCCCTGAGTGAAATGACACAACAACTCAGTCACAAACACCTAGTCAGCCTAGACGGAACTGACAATTACATTAAGCTGTCAAAAGACTGCCAGCATGTGTCATGTAGAGATTATGGTTGGGAAACAGAGCACAGAACAAAATGCTCATTGTGAAGCCGTACCTGCTCTCCGTCGCTCAGGCCAAGCTTTTCTCCCAGTTGTCGACACAGCTCCACTTTATGGCTGTCCAGGCTGCAGGAGGTTCTGTTTTGAGTCCAGCTGAGGAACACCGGAGATCCATGGCCCCAGGACAACTCCAACGCCTGGTTCTGACCAGAGACACACACACAAAGTTTTTGCTGTTGTATTTTTTGGATTGCCATGACACTTTATCTATTAAATGACTGCATCATAATCGTCCTGCTTTTCTGCTCATTTGAGTCGTTTTACGCAGCTTCAATTACAGAGCTAGCACAAGTTTGATACCTGTGTAAAGATGAAGAAGAGGGCTGAGCCTCTGATTCTCCACACACCACCCAGCCAAACAAAAAAGGAGGAAGGCTTGTACAATTGCCATGCAAGCTCTCTCATGTACACTCATTCACATTATATCACACATCCTCCTCTGAACGATAGTGGTCTTTGGATGTATACAGGTGTTAATTGACCACCGTGTTACAAAACCATGCAGTCATTTATAAGAATGCTCTGGTATTTACCCACTCGCCTGTGCCACCAACAAATGTTAAGTTTTGTCACCACCAAGTGAGAATGCAAGGGAACTACTACTAAAATGGTTGGGTCAAAATGTAATAGTGAAAAAGTATTTTCTATCTGCTTATTGGTGTTATTATTGTTATTAAACCCAAGGACAAACCACGTGGATTAAATATCCCATTGCTACTGCTGACAACACTCAACTCTTTCTTGTGTTAATGTTGACGGATGCATTTATTCTGTCTGACATACAACTATGTAATAGTCAGCTAACTAAACTTCCACTACTGATAAGTGCTAGCTAGCTAGAACTGACAGCCAGGTAACTTAGCTAGCTAAGTTGACTTACCTCGTGCAGGGAAAGATGCGATATCAACTTCGAGGAGAGCTGAAGAAAGCAGTTTTTTGTGTTGTTAAAAACAACAGTTACGGGTTGAATGCCCTGATTACTAAACATTATTTTCACGCAGGTTACTCTGCTGACGTTCAGTGTGCAACAAACCTAGCCGATCGATGTGCTCCCTGCGCCTCACTAACGTTAGACCAAAGCAGCTGATTTCGAGCACGTTTCAAAATAAGATAATTAAACACGAGCACGCAGTCGATGCGTGAGTATTCGAAGGAGAACGAGCTTTTATTTTGAAAGTGTGTCAACCGGAAATGTATTTCCATAAACATGGCGGCACCTGGTAACAACAATTCAGACTGTTGGCGTGTCCCAGATATTTATAAACACCACGAACAGCAGAAGATATGCATTTCTCGACCTAAATATAGAGATGGAAGAAAAGATAAAGCGGTTAAGGTAAGAATTAGCTCGATATAAGTTATTAAAAAAACATAAATCTGAAGATATGAGACACTGCGACTCTTATCTCGAAGGTAACGTCGTTATAGACAATACAAACATATTCTAGTGTGACTCATTGTCGAGTATAGGTCATCATATTTGTCTTGTGCATCATCAGGTGTACACCATCAATTTAGAGTCGTGTTACCTGATGGTCCAAGGGGTCCCAGCCATCGGGGTGATGACAGAGCTGGTCCAACTGTGTGCCCTGTACGGAGCTGTGGAGGAGTACAGGCCCCTGGACGAGTACCCTGCTGAGGAATTCACCGAGGTCTACCTTGTTAAGTTCCAGAAACTCACCAGCGCCAGGTACAGCGTGTTACTAACGTAGCGTGTTCATTATACTGTACTGGTAACGTTGAATAGACTGGCTAAATAACTTTAAACTTTCTGTTTCAGAGCAGCCAAACGACGCATGGATGAGAAGAGTTTTTACGGTGGTTTGCTGCATGTGTGCTACGTCCCAGAATATGAGACTGTAGAAGACACCAGGCTGAAGCTTCAAGACAGGAGGAGATACGTTATCAGGGCTGTTCAGAATAAAGGTACAATTTAACATCATGTATAGATGTATGCACTTACAGACAACACCAATAAACTGATGTGATATTGGTAGATACGATGTACATATACTTATCTAGTATCGTGTTCTACTACTTTTAATGCACTTTTATTTTGTCATAGTTGGAATGACAAACATGAACTTGAACTGTGCTTTTTTTCTCTTATATTGTTTTAAAGCAAGAGAAAGTAAACAGGAGGCTGTAAACAAAGAGACAGTAAACAAGGAGACTACATCATCAAACACAGCCACCACGTCAGAGACGGTCATCCCCAGACGTGATAAAACCTCCGACAATGATAATTCAGAGAAGACGTCAAACATCAGCCACTATTCAGACTTTCCTCCACTGCCATTACCTCCCCAGGAATACCATTACTACTGGCATAAAAATCAACATAGGACTATACCGATAGAAGACAAAATGGGGACATTACATAATGCCATCATTGACACAAAACAGCAGCAAGGGCCCAGTTCAAGCTCCGGCCAAACCTCTTCAGACAGAGACACAGAACACAGACTGACCTCAAGTCAGTCTTCTACAGTACCCAGATTTGTCCCTAGAACCACACACTTGGAGAACAGGAAACGCAAGATGGAAGCTGCAGCGGAGCACTCACCGACTGATGTTACTAGAAACAATGAGCCATTTATTGGGCCAAAGCTACCAGAACCTCCCAAACTGGACATGGAGGATGAGTCACTAAACACAACTGTAGGCCTGATCAGGAACACGATGAATAAGGTATCCTATAGTCAATTTATTTTTTTAATGAAAGTCAGAATAAAACAAATTCTTCACTGTAGCTTTAATTCCTTTATTTGTGTCAGTAAAATACATTTTGTCTTTGTTCTCAGGTGGAATCCGTTCCTGGCCTTAAACCAGTAGAGAAAAAGCTGAAACCACGTCGTCGGATTTGATCTAACGAGCTGCCTTAATGCTGGAATTTTTGGGAAAATTACAATTCAAACAATTTGGCAGATTGCTTTCATTTACAAATGTTGCACCACAATTCAAACAGCTATTACATTTTTATTAAAGAATATATTTCTGAAATAGCACGTGAATGTGATTTCTTCATTGTTTCAGGTCTTGAAATACATGCTGCTCAAATGTCTCAATTCTCTGAAAACAGGGGGAAAAAAAGAGTAAGATTAAGAATTTCTGATGTAGAAATTTAATTTATTTACTAATTTACTACTTTAATTTGTGATTACCGTGAAGTCAGGGAGGCAAGTTCCAAAAGCCTCAAGTAGTAGATTCTCCTCTCTAACTGACTGTTGAAAGTCAGTTAAAGACAGTCTGCCATCATGGTTATGGTCCTACGAAAACATAAAATGTGTTTGTAGCCAGTTGTGTACATAAATTATAATCTGAGATTGTTTTTACTTGTCACCCTCTGACACACAAAACATTGACATCTGTTTTGAAGGAGTAGAGAACATTATGTAGAGGTAAATCAAGGTATATCTAAACCAACAGGCCAGCAGCATTCATCCCCTCACCATCTTCTTGAGCGTGATCTCCACCAGGTCTTTGACTCCTTCGTCACGTTCCTCAGAGGACAGTCCGGGGAGGCAGTCCTTCAGCATGTGATACATCTCCTCTCTGGAGATGTCGCCATCGTCGTTCAAGTCATACACGCGGAAGCAGTCTGAGCCATGCAAAAAGAGAAGTTATTACCTGAATAAAAGCTTGTAACTCAAGATTTTTTTTATGCAAGTGCGTGAGTCAGAGCACTAAGGTTGAAAGCTTACATTTGATTTGTTCTTCCAAGGTCCCTCGAAGGAAAACAGACAGTCCCTCAATCCATTCTTTCATACTGATAAGGCTGTCATTGTCTTTGTCAAATGTCCAGAAGACTGGGGAACAGATCACCTCAAACACTCAGAACATGGTCAGGTTATCAAACAATCACAATACTCTGCATCCAAACCACTGGTGGTTATCCAATTATGAAATATGTGTCATTCTGTACACTTGTAATATAAAAATATCAATGTGAAACAGACGGATTACCTCTATCCATCATAATGTCGTCGGTTATGCCAAAGGTGTTCTGCAGTATGCTCCTGAACTTCCCTCTGTCCAGGCCGGTCACTGCTCTCCCGGGAACAGTCGGCTCACTCAGACGCACGTTAAAGGCATGGATAAGACACTCCACCTCTGTTTTATTGACTGGAATCATTGAAAATAGTGGCTGACATTTCACGTTATTTCATAAGCTGTGTGGCACTTTGTTATAGTTGCATGGTAGCTAGGCTTAAAAACCGGCAACTGCCGTTGCACCTGTCCTACCGGCCGCTGCCACACTGTGAGGCAGCCCGTACCGGCGGAAGGCGCGACGCTTTACAATATTAAGATAACTTGGTCGGTTCGTAAGTCTGAGCTGAATACTCACAGTGCTCCACTTGTTTTGAGATGGTTTCGGCGAGGGTTTTGATCAACCTTCTCTTTACGGCAGACATTTTCGACATTGTTTACAGTCCGTCACCAGGCAACCACACGACATAATTATTCCACGTCAAAAGCGTGAAATGAGAAAAAATATCTTGTTTTAGTCAAGAAAAGAAGTTTACTGAGCAGAACGAGTTTGTAGGTGAAGTCTGTAGTGGCTATATTGGTTGGTTCAGCATTAGAGAATGGAAATAAAATTACCATTTTAATCAGGATAAAAGTTTATTAACAAGGTCTGACCGGTTACTTCTCCATACTGATCTTTGGGCTACAGTAACCAGGATTTTAGATGTTAGATAATTTGATGCTTTAACCATTATCAATGTACAATAATTCATCTACAAAAGGTATTAAGATGAATCACAGCTTTTAATTGAAACTCATTATGTGCTTTTCCAAGGACAGATTTGTCCTTTGTCCCACAGAACTCTCACGAAGTCATGCCAACACTTCTCAACACACTGTTCGTGTTCAAACTCCTTTCACCTGTGTGTACAGCCATGTGTTTTGTCATCAAATTATTTCGACTGAACTTCTTCCCGCACACTGTGCACGTGTGAGGTTTCTCTCCTGTATGGATTCTCGTATGTACGTTCAAATTGCCCACGTGGCGGAACTCTTTCCCACAAATCCTGCAACGGTATGGCTTCTCCTCCGTGTGAATCCTCATGTGCACGTTCACACTGTTGCTGTGTCGAAACTCTTTACCACACACCTCACAGATGAACAGTTTCTCACTGGTGTGGATTTGTGTGTGTGTGGCCAAATGTGCGCTGTGGCTGAATTCTTTGCCACAGAAACGACAGCAGTAGGATATGCTGCTGCTCTTTGTCTCTTTATTTGGTGGAGTTGGGCTGTGTGGTTCGCAACTTTTAGTCAGCTGCTTTCTCCCTGTGGGGCTCTGCGTGTGGACTTTACCGATACTGTAGCCTGTCTGCGTGGCTAAACCCAACTCAGGCCCCATGTTGTTCAGACTCACAGAACAATCTGGCAAAAGAGTCCAATATTCACTGCTTGACTGAGCAGTTCCCTCAACCGATACAGGCTTTCTGTCTTCATTTCCTGTGTCATGAGTTTGTAACTCAGTCATGTCTGAGTAAATGCAACTTGTCATGTAAGTGGGCGTCACTTTCACAGCGCTGGTATCAGAGTCCTCCATATCCAGACTGCTCCACGGCTGTTCCTGTTTGATTGCTGGAGGCTCTGGGACCAGCAGGCCGGTGTCATCCTGGTCCACACTGGGGTTGTTGTGGCAGCTGTCAGGACTCCACTGCTGCTCGAAGTGTTTCTGCTCATGTGCACAGACAAAGACCTGTGGGGCGTCTGTGGAAGAGGAAAAGGTGAGAACGTTGCTTAAACTCAGTTTGCCACCTTTCAATTTTATCATTTTATTATCAAGTCTGATTTGCAACAACCCCGGATTGAGTTTGTGCAGAGGCATTTGTTGCATACAATCCCCCCATCTCTCCTCTCATTTCTCTCAGCTCTCTTTGTTTTGAATGGGTTCTAAATTGCTGAAATTATGAGTGTATTGTTTATTTGTCTTTGATAAAGGTAAACATGTTTTGGTAATGGACAAAGCCTTCTGGACTCCACTGCAGTAAAACACATTATGACCCTTTACTAACTGCATGTCAAAGTGCATTGAACCGAACATGTTTCTTTCTCAGAAAACCGCGTTAAATTGGCCAGAAGTTTCCTCTGATTTAACATTACACTCCTCTAACATTGTTGGATTTAGCCTACACTCGGTTTACCAGGTGCACATAGCTAAAAGCTCCTTTCACATATGCAGTGGGACTCCGTGAGAGCTCTGTAAAGAGACTGCTTAATACTGCTTTAGGACATGACAAACGAAGGAAAACAAACAAACCGTCATTGTGCACATGCAATTCTTGTTTAAGTCCATGTTGGTCAGCGTCTCGTTCTGAGCGAGCAGTTTCTTCCTCGCGCTCCGTCACCGTCCTCTGCACCGCAGCGAAGATCTCCTCCGCGGCCGCACTCAGCCGCTCACTGATGAACAACCTCAACAGCTGCATCTGGGACATTTTTATCAACTTTCAACGCTCACCGACGACCACAGACTGTCTCGGCGTCTGTGTCAAACTCAAAGTGGTAACGCAGAATTAGGAGGTGACTACATCCGGCTACGATCACAAAATAAAAGTAGTATTGCGCGACAGTTTGGAAAATCCTGTGGCTTCAAACAGTTCACTGGAAATCTGTAGTCTAAATGGTTATTGACAGTGGCGGCTGGTCCATAGAGGGCGCTAGGGCGCCGCCCCCCCTAGAGCAACAAAAAATAAAAATAAAAATAAAAATAAAAATAAAAATAAAAATAAAAATAAAAATAAAAATAAAAATAAAAATAAAAATAAAAATAAAAATAGAAATAAAAATATAAATAAAAATAAAATTTAAAATAAAAATAAACTATACAAATTGTCAATATTTGTGTTTTTGAAACATGGAATCACCCAGTAATATGTGTAAAATATGATATCTGCGGTAAATATATGCTTTTCCTGCACGTCCTCTCTGCCTGTCTGCTCTTCCTCTCTGTGTGTGCGCGTCTCAGCTGGCTGGGGCGCTGGAAAAACTGCCCCAAAGAGGCGGGTCTATAAAGCAGTTTAGCCAATGCTGAGTAAAGATATAAATGAGTGACATACAATTCAGCCAATCAGCGTCCTCAAATAGATTCAGCTTGGGGCAGTTTTTTTCCTGCCCCAAGCTGCGCGTTCTCGTCAGGAGAAGTCTCTACAGGAGAGCGCCAGTGTGAGCACTACTCCTCCAAGACCCGTTTGAGAGGAGAACTGAGAGGAGAAACTACTGAAAGAGCTGATCCCAGATCAGCCTGACCTCACAATCAGACAGCAGACTAGCAGGAAAGAGAAGCAGTACATGAAGCTTCTCTACTAGCTGTACACCAGACAGGTTTGACTAGCTGGATGACGTCATGATAATAACTTATTTATCTTTTTAAAACAACGGGGACAGAACCAGCATGGACAGTTAGGGAGTGAGGGACATGAAGCACCTGTCTGAGAAATGGATATATAGTTATATATATATATATATATATATATATATATATATATATATATATATATGTGTGTGTGTGTGTGTGTGTTTTATATTATAGTGAATATTATTATATGACATATATATTATTATATTATACAGAATATTATATGATATATATATTATTATATTATGCAGAATATTATATGATATATATATATATTATTATATTATACAGAATATTATTATATGTTATATATATTATATTATACTGAATTCCCTGTGAGGGTGACTAAAATAAGATGTCCTGACGTGTTTGTGAAAGTGTTATTTACTGCTTTTTTTCATGTTGGAATAAATGTTAAATATTTAACTGCAAAGTAGTAATGCGCGTTTGATACCTTAATTTGTTTGCATTAAATCATTCTGGGATGTTTGCTGAAATTGATTGGATGTGGCACAGCCCTACCAAGAACATTTTCCACCAGCCGCCACTGGTTATTGATTATGTCATTTTACAAGATAGATGCATAGCTATAACCACATAACAGACTGGGTAAAGTAAGCAACTGCAAGGCAAAGGCTCCAAATTAATTGCCACTTAATTTACAGTGTTCTGGTTACCTCAAATTAATAAAATCAGCAAATAAAAATACAGGAGCCAAAGAGTGACCCTTTATCTGGCACATTGAGGGGTCCCTCTACGATCAAGAACGGATCATTCTCTCCCTAGAGGCTCTTAGTGTTAACGTAAATACATAACGTTTCAGATCTCTCATGACTCAAGATGTATTAACATAATACTAAGCATTACTTTAGTCTGGTCTGGTGTCAAAAAGTTGTAACTTGTACATTCAGGAATTACAACGGTTAAAGCCTTAAAAAGCCAGATCCAAAACACTTTATTTTCAAAGGGTTCCACTTCCGGTCTCATTCCATGTTGAAGCTTGAATGTTGAGATCGCCATCTGCCGGACAGGAGTTCAGACACTTCTGGTAAATGCCGTACTCCACTGCCTGTTGGTGAGGATTGGGAGGATGGATGTGTAGAACAGTTTGTTTTGTTGTTAAAAAGCGAGGTTACATTTCAGGACGTAGTCTTCTCATCTTGTGCTCTTGACCTTAGTCTTCATCGTCTGTTCTGTAATTTGCCTTTAAAGTATTTAGAGTAATTATAACATCTGACCACAAGGTGGTAGTCAGGTAATCCATTAAAAGGGGAAAATGAATACATGCAACTGCAGACCTTTTCTGCTGTACTATCGAATTATAGTAATGACACCTGAAAATCTAATAATTACTTAATTAATCGGGTTCTTGTGGGTAGAAGTGAATAGGTATATTTTTCTGGAATGTTCCAAAGAGTTTAACAGGTCTGATCTATCTCCTTGATGTAATATTTCAATTTGGTAAGTGAAGAAGAACACTGAGTGATTCATCAGTTCAGGTTTGATATTTAATTAATAAACTACAATGGATTACAACACTTTTGTCAGATAAAACAGACTGAACCAAAAACATACAAATAAAACATTTTACATTTCTGATCAACACCATTAATTCACAATACTGCACCACTACTTACTCCTGTTTGTGTTTGTGTTTGTGTATTGTGTATTTGAAAAACAGAAATTGTGCCAGAGAGGTTAAATGTGCTGATGTGCTGAGGGTGTCCTTTCAGTCCAACGATTATTTGAACGAGTGTTTGTGTGCAAGGTGTGTCTGAGTCACACGGACCGCTGTGCAAGGTTAGTTCTGATTGATAGTGTTGCGTCCACCCACTGGTTTGGGATTTCAATCATGGAGGTCCACACAGCAACCTCCTCTTCTGTGGAGTCCATCCAGCTGACAGCCTCCCCATAACTCTGACCTGCCATTAAAAAACACACCATTATGTTAAAGACATTACCACTGAAATCCTCACTGCAATCCACACACCAAGGAATGGTGCATCTGTTAATATTTAGCAATATGTGGATATTTAGCAATACACAGTAACACTGGTAACCTAGAAATGACCCCGCTCTGATGACAAGACCATCTGAAATGCCTGAAATGCCAACTGGACAAAATGCAATGCAATGTGAAGCACTGGATGGGAATACTGTCACCACCCCACCACTCCAAAACACTCCAAGACACCACAATGTCTTATCCCCTGACACAGAAACTGCTGAAGTCTAAGAAATGTCAAGGGACCCATGAGATAGCATCAAATCTCTGATCACAGCTCAGGAGATGCTCAAGATGTATTCATCACCGTACAAACTTTTAGTCAAACTGAGTCTACAGTCACATATTGACTTATAGAAGTTAGCCCAAGATAAACATGAGGAAGTTAATTTAAAATGCACACCGCCAACAACAGCCGGAACTGAGAGTGACCTGATAAGAGATAAGATTAAATTCTCAGTACAGAGAACAAACACGATCCCTAATTACCAATACTTTGAGAACAAGGTAAAGATAGGAGCATTGTTCCCCTATCTGGTCAGTTATTGTGCCATCCATCACAGAACGCTTCACTGAAACTGGAAAGAGCCCCAACAAATGACCAATCTGTCAAAATGTTCACTTTTGTATGCTCATACTCTAACACCCACACACACGGTATCAATATCTGCATAAACAAAAGCATCTGTGTGATTTTGAGCGTGAATCAATGTGGATGTCATTTAGTTTAAAGACACCCACCAGTTCCACAGCTCAGACGAATCCCTCCTAGGACGTGCGGCTTTAACCCTTCACGATGCCAGACGGTCAGCTCAGCGCATGCCTCTCTCAGGTCGCTGGAGTGGAAGCCATCGTAGACCATGGTGTGGTTGTAGGTCGGGCTGATGGAGCGCTTCACCACCCGCGTCTTCTGACCGCTCTGCCGACTGGCGTCTGGGAGTATGAAGCTTGAGGGGAGATTAGGATTATGAGACAATTAAATTCAGATTCAAACCAGGATTCAGTTATGTATTGATATTATGGGTATATATATATAGTATATGCTGATAAGATGTGTAACTGAACAAATTGGCTATGCTTCTGCAGTATGCAGGACAGTATGCGTGTTAAAACCTTTAGTCAATAGTCAGAAATACGCATGTGAAAGTGGAGAATTCAAACTACCGTAATTGATGAGTATACATGTCCTGTTCCACCAATAATTTTCTACAAAATGAACTGCTATAAAAACTGCCAGGATAGATGGCAATATATCAGGTAACATGTTGCAGAGCTGACACACCTTCTGACAAAGGAGTCTATTGCCCCCCCTTTGTTAGTCAGGAGACCTTGAGCCTCCCGAAGCCAGATGTGAAGCTCTCCTGTCAGAGGCAGTCCACCACCTTAAAACATACACAATGTGTGAGACACACGTTATTACTGTGGGACATAACTTTGATCTATTATGTATGTGCTCTGCTCACCCTCAGATCCGTCTGGGACGAACTTAATAGAGAGCAAGATGAGCCCACGGCTGCTAATGGAGTCTGGATTCAAATTAATCTGCGATGGGGGTGAGAAAAGAGAACAAGGCACAGGAAGCGAGAGAAAGAAAAAGCAAGGGAGAGGGAGGCAGACGTGTGGAAGCAGGAAAAGATTACGGTTACATAAAACCTTAGTTGAAATTCACAGCATGTCTTCCTCTCCCTTCAGCTCTTCCAGACACAAGACACACTCCTTGTACTCCCAACAAAGCTGCCGAACTGCTGTTATACATACACACACTACTAAACAAATATAGATGAGTAAATATTTTAAATAATAAATATTGGGTCAAGGAGGATTCATGCTCGCATGCTAATTCATGCGACTTTACATTAATGTGTATTTGAAGGCAAATCCTTTACGACCGCTCTTCCCTACCCGTGGCTGCAGGTCCTGCCACTGTGGCAGAGAGCACGTCCAGTCCCAGAGGCTCAGAGACACCTCCACCTCACCCAGGAACACGTTTTTGCCCAGGGGCTCGGCGTGCCACACCGACAGGTTCAGGGTCCGGCTCCGCAGCTCTCCGACCCGCACTTTATACTACAACATGAGAGCCAGAATCAGACAGGCAGCACATGGAAGGAGGGAAGAGGCAGGTGCAGGTCAGAGCATAACATGTACTCTGCCACCATAAACTACAAGATGTAAACTTAAAATCTGGTCTTTTTTTTAATGCATATCTTGAGACTGGAGAAATAAATGACTGCTGTGCATGTTGCAGGACACGCGGAAGAGAGCTGAGGGACAGATGGGGATTTCTGTGAAGGCTGTAACTTATCGTGATGTGTAAATGAGAGAGTGTCTCACTCGGAGTGTCTGATCATAGACTGGGTTTAGTGTCTTCTTCTTCACTGCAGTTTTCTTCTTACTGTGATTCGACTTGTCCGGCAAGAGATAGGTTTTAACGTATCTGTGAAAAAAACACACACACAGAGAAATTTTTGCCTGATTCTGTATGTGACATTGTTGCTGTAAGATGCACATTCACACATTGCACCGTCACTTACGGGTCAGAGCGATCCTTGCGTGCTGAAGCGATTTCCTCGCAGCGATACACTTTGACTTGCAGCTCCTCCTTCTGGGTGTCGTAAACCAATGAGAATTGGATACGGCCCCTCACCTCCACCACTCCAAAATCGCCTGAGCTGAACAGACTCATCATGCTTCCACTGAGCTATAACACACGCAGAACAGAGATCAGCTCCTACGACATTGTCTGCAGCTGACTCATCCTGCGTCGCTGGATAGCCAATTAAACAAATGTGCTTGTGTGTGCATGCACGAATCTGTGTGTGTGTGTGTGTGTACCGTGTAGCCCGAATGAAGGCTTCCGGTGGAGCTGCCGGATTTCAGAGAGGCTTGTTCCAGCTCTGTCAGGCAGCTGCTCAGAGACTCGGTGTCCCCGTTGTGACTGCCAAAGTCTTCCTAAACACACACGCATGCACACACACACATTATTCTCAGATACAGCGTCACTAATGATCATCAACCAATCTACCATTAAAAAGGGCAAAATGTGTGATTGATTTAGACATTAAAAAAAATTCACCTCAGGTTCCTCTGAGTGGCCATTACTTCTCCTTTCGCACTCTATGAGACAAATGCATTGAGAATGACTTAATAATAACAGTAAGAGAGAGGCAAAAAAGAGACTGAGAGACACACTTCCATACCTTTGGATGAAGAGAAACCAGTTGTATGCTGCAGACCCTGGAATTGGAGAGGATTGTTAATAATTAGACGATTTGTATTTCAAGTATTGAATACGTAGACAAGCATGCACACACAGACCTGTGCTACAGGACTGTTTTTTCTGGGTGTGGGTACAGGTTTAAAACTTCCTTGACTCCTGAAAAACACAAATAAGATATTGGAAAACAGAGCTCCACACAAATGTTACAAAAGTGAGAAGATGTTTCTGCGGCAGACGCCCTCACTAACCCTCCGCTCTGCTCTTCTTTGCTGTCCGTCAGTCTTCTCTCTGCCTCAGGAGAATTGTTGCTGTTCCGGGAGGTTTCCTCTCTCTCTCCATCGAATAGTTCAGGCAGGGGCACATCTGTTACCATGGCAACACACACAGAACCATCAATGGGATGTCCCTCTAACAGCAAGAAAACAGCTCCACAGGCCTGTAAGAGTAACACTGCAGTAGTTTAAAAAGTGACCTCTGTTCTTGGTCTTCCTGTGGCGTATGGTGGCGTGGACGAGCGTGCAGCCCGACGGACGGTTGTGATGGCGTTTGACGCTCTCCTCGCTGAACCATGCTCCGGACAGGATGCGCAAACGTGCTGGATCGCTCTCCGTCTCCTGGAGGACCCTGCAGCGTTGATTGGGGCCAAGTTAAACAGCAAACAAACAAACTAATATATGCTAAAAGTCGGCCTACAATAAAAACTAAACAGTCACTGGTGTCACTTCTGTCATGCAAATTCAATACAAAGACCTGTCCATTCTACTAATACAAAAAACTAAATTTAGCTTGGAAAGTTTCTATTTACATTGACAACATGTAACACCCTGATAGAAGAGCTGAAACAAGTAGTCCATTTCTCATTTTCACAGAAAACTCATTGGAAACTATTTTGATTCATGAACTGATTCATTGTATAAGTCAATTATCAAGCAAAAATGCAAAGCATTCTCTGGATTTAGCTTCTCAAATGTGAGCCTTTGTTCCATATCTTTGACTCTAGGAAATTGTGATGAGACTAAACAATGAATTGATTCATAAACAAAATAACTTTAATACAGTAATACAATTTTGTTGTCAGCTGAGGCCCCCATTTGAAGATTAATCAACATAATCATCACAAACAAGAGACAACAAGTTGATTATCAGGCCTTATTAACTTATTCAGAGATATGGGGCTCTCTGAGCATGTGGTAGTGACCAGCGATCAATAACATTTCCCAGATGCAGGAGCTGCTCGGCTCCGTAGGCGACTTCCCTCACTGAGCCCCAGACCCCTGAGAACCCCCCAAAAGTCCCACGTTCACAGTGTAACAATTGATTTGTGTTAACTTGACTAACTGGTCATTTGTTTGAAAGCAACCGAGACCCCTGAGTTGTATTGAAGAGGTTTCCTTCATTATTTCAGCTGATATTGAGCTTACATGTTTCATATTACCTCATGTCAAATGGTTACACAGCAAACCTGCGCTCAGTAGAACTTTACATACAAAAAGTTTTTTACTACTTTAAACTAAAACAAACAGACAGGAGATGAATTAAAAGAAATCATGAATAAATTTAGTGAAATTACAAAGAATGCTGATAATTCCTGACAGGTGAACTGGATAATACACTTACGGTGTTATCCTATCCTATCACGCTCTGTCACTTGACTGAGTGACTGAGTTATTCTGAGAGGTCACCTTCATCCAACGATGAAGCATTTCTAGATGGGAGTTTTATCCTCCATGATGGCGATGCCCCCATTCACAGGGCACAAGAGATCACTGAATGGTTTCACAAGTATAAAAATGATAAATAGTCCCCAGATTTCAACCCACAAAAACACCAACATAAAGGAAAAATAATATTACTAAGAATGGTGTAGAGATTTATAAAGTCTATCTATACCATTGAGACATTTTACGTAATTTTCTTTTCTTTTGATTTGTCACCTGTCTGAGTGTTAGAGCTAATCCCTAGACAAAACTGGTCTAAAAAGGATAAACAGTCACCTCTGACCTTACACGTCCTTCATCAAGATGACGCAAATCCAAGTCACGCTGTAAGACCTGCAGGATGGTGGACTGCTCCTCTTCTGTCAGGTGGCTCAGGTCAAGAGAAGAGTCAACCTGCTCCTCCTCCATCCCTGAGTGAGAGGCAAAACCACAATCCTTAAACAAACAGACATTCATCTCTAATTACATTTAAATATGCTATGTATATAGTTATGTCACTATATGTCTAGTCTGGGGTTGCTTTTGCTGCAGGGAAATCTGGCTTGTATACCTCAGAAGACAGAATATGCTACAGTGTAGTATATTGGAACATTTTGGCTTGCTAAACCAGTGCTTCCCAACCTTTTTGCCATATGACCCCTTCTCAGATTGTTTAATTTGAATAATTATCAAGGCCCGAAGAGGTAAAAGTGTTCAATTTCTCACAAGCAAGGAAATGTCAGGAAAAAAATACTTTATGTTATGGTGCACAAATATGTTTT
Source organism: Leptoclinus maculatus (assembly GCA_032191485.1). Taxonomy (NCBI): domain Eukaryota; kingdom Metazoa; phylum Chordata; class Actinopteri; order Perciformes; family Stichaeidae; genus Leptoclinus; species Leptoclinus maculatus. The sequence goes on from JAVDOI010000002.1 coordinate 28,407,735, forward strand.
GTCTTCCATCTTACACTGTTAATCATGAATATTAATTTTAATAACATTTAAACAGTCACGATCTGATTTGACACTGAGGATAATGATGTTAAAAAGGAGGAAAGCAAACGTCTATATGAAATTAACTAACCTGCTGCACCACAATATGATCATGTTTGTCTGTGCATGTGTGCACGTGTGCGTGTGCGTGTGGCCACTGCCCTGAGGCAAGTTACCTCCAAGTAATTAACGCATGCGCAATGCGATCCTCCTTGTGCGTTTGGCAAACAAGATCATATGAAAGTGCAACACAGCTTTCGCAGCATGACACCTAAACAAACAGAAATAATACAATTATGTTATTAGAGTGTGTCGTAGATGACATAAGGTGTAGGTTTATCATAATAATAATAATTGATGTTCTCATATACAATGATTAAATAGTTGCTGTGATAATAAAATAGTATTGAAGTTTCTGGTCATGACCATTTACATGAACTTTCTGTTTAGAAAAAAAAACAGCAGTTCCCTCATCCTGAACAGCGCGAGAGAGAGGACACCTGTCGCCACATTTCCCCCTTTGGATCAAGTTACACTCACCTGTCTCACTTTCAGTAAATACACACAGCGAAACATAAAAAAACAAGCCCAAACTTTGTTTACCTTACTTGAGAGCCTCCGACACTTCCGTCTGTGAAAGGTTAAGTGAGAAGTTGTCCAGAGTGCGGTGTGGGTCGAGGTCTGTGTGCAGAGTACACGGAGTGAACACGCCCTCCGGAGTTACTCCGCACAGAGGCTGCAGTCAGCTGGGAGGCGAGCAGTAGGCGGAACAAAGTGCGTGCATGTGTGTTTAAGATTGATAGATTGATACGGTGTGTTTGTTTGAACGTATGATATGAATCACACACACACACACCGATGTTTTACCAAATGGCAGGGTGAAGGTGGGAAGTAGTTCCCCTCCTTGTAGCTGTCCACACCTGCTTAACACACATTTGGCCAAACACTGAGGCTGCTGCTGCACCTACTGTAGCCTTCTACACACACATGTGCACACATATGCAAACATCACACAGATCTATGCTTGTTTTAAAGGGAGTACAGCCAGCTTTAGCCTGCCTCAACTTTAGTGTGACAATGTGTGTGTTCCCTTTCTCTCATTGGAAATGTATTCGTGTGTGTTGGGGGAGGGTGCATTCAGAGTGTAAAAGACCTGTATTCAGTCCCGTCCTTTGTCAACAAACTTGGATGACAGCCACACACTGCCCAGTTGGGAAACTTTTTTTGTGTGAGCTTATTCAAGCCTGCGTAGGTCCTGGCTCAGACAGCGCTTGATGCATCCTGCTGCTCCCCTAAAGGCCTCCATCAGCTCTCTGTCCCTGCTGGGATCCCTACCGACACTCATACATGTAAGGATTAGTAGGTGATTCTTATAGCGGATATTGAGTATGTCTCTGGTCACACCCAGATTACAGCAGAATCAATTTACTCACTCTGGGTAAATATGCACTCAGCATATACTGTACAATCTCTTACAACGATTACCAACTCCTCATTTGAATGCAAGAAAGCACACACACAAAGAAACAAGTATTTATTCTTAGTTTATTCAGGCTGCCAGCCTATTTAAGCATTTTCACACAAATGGCATCACAAAAAAATAAGTTAATTTTAAACTTAACCAGCATTACCATAAGTAGACATGGTCACATCACATCTCTTTCAACTGTTATTAAAGGGTTAAAGCTGCTATGTATATGATATAAATATGAGCAGTCAAAACAGAAATCTCCTCCATGAAAATTAATTTATAAAAAAAAAGACTCTGAGCTATTGACAAGTCAAAACAAAAACACTCACAAATCAGAGGAGAGGTGCTCAATATTGCAAGTATACATTCAGTTACTACTACTATTGCTTAGATAATCTAGTATAAATGTTCCCAAAGGTGGGGTCTAGGGATCTCCAAGAGATGTTTCCTTAGGGTCCACAGTTACATTATTTAACTCACTGCAAGTAAATAAATGAAAGATATAATATACATAAATAGTAAAATATTTGGTTTCAATAAAACACTAGAAAGTTATGCAGCTCCACATGAAACATACATGTCCTCTGAGATGATAAACAAAGTCATTCAGAGTCTCATTTTGGTTTATTTTAGGATTTTTGAAAAAAGTCTAAGTGACCTTGACTGTTATGACCTACTGTCTACATTGGGATTGTATCGCTATTTCCCACAACCACACTGTACTATTTACACAGTTGAAACAGCTCACTGGATACAGCTAGTTGCTTGTTGTTTGTAAGAGAACAAACACTCAACATGTTCTTTTGGTGAAAGCTGATGGTGGGTTTAGTCACAAAGGTGAGAGCCTTTTTGTTTCTCATTTCTCTGATTGCATGAATACAGCCAAAATATCTCCAGAATATAAATACTATACAAACACAGTGAACACATGCAGAGACACTCGTTACACAATGTGATATTCTGAGAAAACATGTCCTCTTATAAACACACCCATCCCCCAGGGGTACACATGGGGAGCAAACAAATTAATGACAGGGCCTCAGGGGGGAAAAAAACACTCTTGTCGTCAGAACTCGATGCGTCACTGCTCTGCTGTCCTCCAGCCTCACCTGTTTGCCCTTCAGACATCTTGTCTTCATTGTGGCTGCTCTCTGTATGAAGACAGGCATAATTTTGATGTGGACAGATGGGGTTTGTGATCAGAATCAAAATACAATCTAGAGGGGTGTTAAAGGGGAATCCCGCTGTACATCGCCTGCTGTTGATCAGTCCTGCCACCAGAGGCTGCTGTTGCACCAACAGACTGTCCCTTAACTCAGTGACACTTTCACATTTACATGCACATACTTAAACTAATACAGTCACGCTAAATTCTCTGTTCTCTAACACCTAAGTGAACAAACTCACATGGGGTCGTAGGTGCTCTGCTCTTTGGATTTGAGGAAGCGCATGGCGAAGAAGCCTCCTGCCTGCACACACAGCACGAGTATGATGCCTCCGATGAAACTGGACATGTCAAACTTGGCCTGAGAGAACTCTGGGGATGAGTCGGTGTTACTTCCATCACCTGGAGGGTAAGAATAGGAAGAGGCTGATGGCTTTACAGTCAGTGAAACTACATGAAAGCAGTGTGTGGTGGGAAAAGACAAGGATGTCAGCTTTTTTTTCCTGGTGGAATTGAATTGGCATTGTGGAACATTTTACTCAGCTCTTATAGGAATAATAAATGTCTGACGCAAGAGAGAGAGGGAAGGGGGTGGGAGGGGATGATGGTGTCGATACAATTTACCTGAGTCACCTTCACCTCCTCCATCAGCGACAGTCTCGGCAACTGGGGAAATAAAAAAGATGAAAAGAAATGAGAGTTACTGAGGTTGCAGATAAAGAAGTTGTGTTGATTCTGGAGTGTATTGTTTGCTACCTGAGCACAATTCAGACACTCTAGTCCAGCTGCAGTTCATGCCGTTGTCTGCCGAGATACCCTCATCAGTCATACACATGCCTGTATCATTACCTGAGCGAGAGAGAACAAGCATTTTTTTAGTATGTGTGTGTGTGTGTGTGTGTGTGTGTGTGTGTGTGTGTGTGTGTGTGTGTGTGTGTGTGTGTGTGTGTGTGTGTGTGTGTGTGTGTGTGTGTGAGTGAGTGCGTGCGTGTGTATCATGTGTGCGTTCCTGGCATACTAAATAATTCAGTCATCTTGTACAAACCAGGGAAGCTTATGTTACAGCAGCTTTGATGATTGAATTACTATCAGAGGTCAGGGGTGTGTGCGTCTGTATGTCGTGTGTATGTGTGTATGTGTGTGTGTGTGTGTGTGTGTGTCTGTGCGTCACCATTTGGACAAAGCCTCCAGACACAGCCTGTCAGGTTGAGCATGGAATCGCCAACACACAGGTCACATGACTCGGCTTGAGAACAATCTGTAGGAGGGACAAAACTGGTAATCAAATGGTTGCACAATTATCTTCCCACAGACACATTTTAACAGCTCTATTATTGCAAGACGTCCCGCCAGTCTGATAGGCAAAAGCAAGTAGGCAAAATTGTCAAGTAATGCCAAAGAAAAGATAGCAGATTCTCATTCACCTCTCATATTTTTACTTATTGTCGGCTTGAGAAAAAAACTGGAGAATAAGCCATCATTACGGTTAATAAGAGGAGATGTTATCAGGGAAAGACTCTTGAAGGAGATCAAATGGTGGCAACAAGCCAGTCAAGGAAAGGAGACATCAGATGCCAAGTGTAGGAAGACACACCAACAGTTTTCTGACACGGCCAAATGTACTGAGATGGTCACACAGTAACACAATAAATGTAAGACATGTGGATGGACCCATACCTGACTGTGAGTACACAGAGGGAACCACTGCTAGAAGCAGCAGTGTGGAGAAGAGGACCTTTGACACCAACTGTTGCATCCTGACAGCCACAGATCACCAACACCTGCAAATGACAGCTGAAGATGTTTGGTGCAACAAAAAAGTTTTGATTAAAATATCTTCTGTAAGTCCTCAAAAAGGTATCCAATAGTTGCAAATGGAGATATGGCTCCTGGCTGGGACACAGAGAAGAAAGACAGGAGACACAGAGATCTGTGTAACATGAGCAACACCCAAACCTGGTTTCCTGGCAACCAATTGGCCCACCTCAACCCTCCTGAAATACACACCTGTTTGAACGGAGTGACACCTGGTTACTTCGGCCGGCAGTGCACACACACATGCACACAAACACACACACACACACACACCAGCGTTCACACAAATGGGAATAATAACTGCACATTTACGTACAAATAATTTGCAATCAATTGACTTTCGTGGCCCTCAGGTGTATCTTTACCGTTATTTAGCATTTTCCTTTCACACTACTCACATTCTCAAAGAGAATGTTCTAAGACAGTGGGTCCAAACCTGGGGGTCCGGGACTCGTCAAGTGGCCCCAAGATCAATCTGAAGGGTCACAAGATCATTTAAGAGATACATGGGAGACAGAAAAAACGAGTTCAAATAAAGTTTATCCTCTGAGTACCATGAATATATTTCTGTGTGGACCATAGAGCACCATCATGAGTAAAGTATATTCCCGATACACAACATTTTATTTTGTCTGATGTTTTTCTTTTTAAAGAGAACTACAAGATACTTTCACCTATCCAGGCCTCTATAAATCCTTGAAATGTAACAACCAGAGAGGAGGAAAAATCCCTCTAAAACTATCACATGTTACTAAAAGTCCATACCATGTGACAAGGAGTGTCACATCTTTATTTTACCTTTCGCAAGCCAATTAAAGGTGGCAGAATTCAATTTGGCTCTGTTTTTCCTGGCTCAAACTATTTTATAAATATGCATCTGCTGAAAAAATGTCTGGTTGAGACAGGATATCATCACTATCAGGGGCTTCATTTTAATCAGGGATGTGTCTCATACAGTAGTTAATAGTATTTACTTGAGTGATTCAGTCCAGTAAATTCATAATGCGGTGTGAATGCTTTTCAAACACACTCTGACGTACGTACAGACAGCATGTGCGTCAGTATCATAGCATCACCTCAAATGTGTCATTGACTGTGATGAAGTGCTGCCCTATCACTTGTCAATCAATCAATAATTGACTCGACAAACAAGTCAGACAAGGAACTAAATAATGTCTGCATTAATTTTCCCTGTAAGCACAAATGAGACAAGAACAAATGTGAAAAATCAGACAATTAATTGGTTCACAAATCAATACAGTCACAACTATTAAGACATGATTGGAATAGACAGCATTTGGACCCAAGACAGAAGGTGTGACCAAGGCTATTATTGCTATTGATTGATTTCTGATTAATTGTGGAATGGTGACGTGGAAATCAGACAACCAAAGGGGGCTCAGACTGCCCTACAGGCGCCATAACTCCCAGCTATACCCCTGCATACAGATGTGCAAATGCACCAGAACAAAAAGTACAAGCGCTCTGACCTGCAAAGTGTTGCTTTGGGACGTGCACTGAGTCATAGCCTGGGCCGCCAGTTTTCAAAATCAAGTGCGTTGAGTCACGACACAGTTTTCAGCTTTAAGCAATTAATTCCACCATCATCTTCCTCAACTCGCACCGACGTAGCTCATGCCCTCCCACATCTCATATGCTCTCCCACACATTGTCTGGATACATGTGTGCAGCTCTACAGGGTGGCTGTTTTGTGTGTAGGCGTGCTAAAAAAACACACAAAGGGATTTTCCGCATTCCCGTCGAACACGATCTCCTCCTCCACTGATGCTCCCACTGCTGGCAAAAAAAAATCGACGCACCAGCTTAAAAATAGTATTTAATATTTATATATATATTTAATGCTGCATTTTAAAGCAAATGGTGGCAAAATGATATGTTAGTATTAGGACAAATACACATATAACTGAATATAAGACATTAATGCAAGGATATAATATGGGAATCCACCACAATGTGTTTCATTCGTGAAAATCACAAGAACACAAATAATATCCCTTATAATATTCCTAGTTTAGTTATGTGATTTACATTTTTTTGTATTGGTATCATCAAATCTGCCATGAAAAAATGGACATCCAGGAAAGTCCTGAGGTAAGACAAGCAGCTGTAATTTTGGAGAAATCTGAAGTTGCTCGACATTTTGAAGGTGACAAGTTTTACACCTCAGATCCTTGAAATGACGTAGGTAGGCTGTGTTGGCAGGAAGTGTGTCCTAATATGGCTCGAGAAGGACGAGATTCCCCCAGTTATCGCATTGATATGCGCGACCACGCAGACAAACGCTCAGACCATCCTGCAGCACCCACGCTCACTATCAAACCGGGGAAGCCTTGAATCCCCTGCTGCTGTTAAGATACTGTATAAGGCAATCAAAGATAAATCAATACAATAGACAACTAACTAAATTATTGCTGTTCTCGGTTTTGTTTATCCTCACCATTCACATCTTAGCACATGCTTACAGGCATACGATTTCTAAATTATCTAAGGGTTATTATTTCATTATTATACATATATACATATATAGATAAAGATATATATGTTTTTTTAATTAATTTTGCAGCTGCCCATCCCCGTGTATATACTTCCAATGTACTAGTGCTTTCAACATAAGTAATAATAATACAAATAATACAATAAAAACAACAATAATAATAAGACACAATATATGTCGTAGCTGGGTTTTGGCTATGGAACGGGGCAATTCTGTCCTTGTCAGTTCAATTAGGTGGATAGTTTTCCCTCGAAGAGTCAACTACAGATTATTGTTGCTCTGCAAGACATCTCTCCCCATGACTCATCCTGGTGCGTTTCAGCACCGTGGACAGCGTCATGCCCTGATCTCTGCAGCTCCACACTTCTGAGCCCTGCCCAACACAAAACACTATCGTCTCATTCAACCAGGCCCCGGGGTCTTATTGAGAAAATCTGTGTGTGTACTGGAGGGGAGGGGTCTATTGGTGGTCATTATTTACAAGAAACAAGAGCAAGAGTGAACCGCAGTGGGAGGGGCCACAGAGTTGCCGCATTTTTCTGAATGAAATTACTCCCTTTACACCCCCTCCCCACTCTCCCCGTATCCTCAATGTCGGTAGCTCATTGGTCGAGCCTTCCAGTCATTGACGTCAGACATCCTCTCTTGTGGATGAGTCCGCGCGCAAGAGCACCCATTCTGTCTTCCATGAGCGCTTCGGAGAGATTGAAGAAAAGGAGATGCACGAGACGCCAAGTGAGACTTTGGCGCAACTTTGATGAAGACAGGAGCACGGGGCGGTGTCACACACAGGGACTCTCATCCTTATTTAGACTGGAACCGAGCATCACTGCGGACAGCATCGCCACATCTCCATCATTTGGCTTGGATCTTGTAAGAAGAGAGAGCAAATCTGTTCAACTCTTGCAAGGGAATCGCGGAATCGCGTTAATAAGGTAAAATGAATAATCTATTATATGTATTTATAGCACGTGTGTGTGCGATGTGTGTGCGTGTGTCAGGGACATCCTCCGTGTCGCAATGAACCTGCAATTGTATTATACAACAGGGTCTTCCGCACGGGGGAGTGGGATACACCTCCTCCCCCTGAGGATGAACGATCCCTAATGCATTTAAACCCTCTCCTTCATAAGCCAAAAAGAAATAAACTTTAAATATCAATAATGTTTTACAGTTATGGTGTGGAATTTCCTTTCAGTGACGTGCGGTACAGTTTGACATGTGCTAAAGAACAAGCAGACCATAGAGAGTACAGGCATCTTAACCTTGTAACGGGCGAATTCTTTAAATAGCCCGATGGACAGCACGAGCTCTCTCATTAACGAAGCATACGTGTAGAATCTGTCCGAGGTTTGCACATGTGTACACGTGATTTTCAACTAGAGGGATACTACACTGAGTGTATACTAGAACATCACATTTGAACATTAACACGATGTAAACTTCAGACTGCAGATCACTAACATGCATCTGGACCCTAACCCTATAATCAATGACAGAGTAATTATCCATTCGTGTTTTGGTAACTCTATCTATCTATAAGTTCAATTGAGCCTTCATATTGATTGACTACAATTTGCGTGACTTCCCGCAAGATGGTGACGTCAGTGACACTTCAGAGCAGGTTTAGCCTAATATATAAAAAAATGTATTTCAAATAATTAAAAAAAATTAAAATGTGAGCATATTTACAGGCTGAAAAACAATTAAGTGCAATTTCAAAATTTTTTTGTGTTCTGTAAGTGCATATTTTGTATTGCAGTGTAAAGGCTAGTTTATTATTATTATTATCATCATTAAAGCTCATCCAGGGACAAGATGGGTTTAGGCTTAGTTAAACTGGAAATAGAACCATATATGTAGCATATTAGTCTAATCAGTGATTACTGTATGCTTGTTTATCTAACTGAATAAATATATATATATTTGTTTTAATCCCTCTGTATAATAATAATAAAAAACAATACAAGACAAAATAACCAGGAGCAAGAGAGTGCAGGGCTTGACAATCTTAAATGGGCTACCACTTAATGCACTCATAGTGATTGTTATGTAGCTCAACTGCTTTAGATTACAAGAGCATCTTGACATCTTAAATTCTCCATTACCACATTAAGTCCTCTTCTGCTCTGCTGGATACCACATCTGGCCTCCAGCAGTTCCACAGAATGAAACCACAGCTTCTGGTCAAAGAAAGGCTGTTTAATGGACCGATGGAGAAGCTAATGACCCATTAGAGCTAATGCCAACATCTCTCTCCTTTTTTCTCTCTCTCTCTTAGGTTGTTTGTGTGACTGCTGAAAAGCCATGATCCTGAACGCCTCTGACCTAGGCTGGGATGAGTCCTCAGGGGCAGAACCCTTCTCTCCTTTGGACCAACTGGACAGCTCATCTACGTATGAAGTCCCGCCCCTCACGGTGTGGGGCGTGGCCCTGTGTGTATCAGGAACTCTCATTGCCACTGAAAATGCAGTAGTTGTCACCACCATCTTGGCCACCCCGTCTCTTCGTGCACCTGTTTTCCTGCTGCTTGCTAGCCTCGGATTGGCCGATCTCCTGGCAGGTGTTGCTTTGATCTTGCACTTCCTCTTCCTGTTCTGCGTTGAACCCAGTGATTGGTCAGAATTGCTGACCTCAGGACTGCTGGTGACATCACTGACTGCCTCGCTCTGTAGCCTGATGGGTGTTGCTTTGGACCGATACCTGTCGTTAAGCCACGCCCTCACCTATGGCTCAAGCCAATCCCGTCACAGAGCCGCCATCCTCCTGCTGCTGGTCTGGTTGGGCGCATGTGTCATTGGGGCGGGACCTGCAATGGGATGGCACTGTCTGGGAGAGCCAAACTCCTGTTCTGTAGCGCGACCTCTGACCCGGACATACCTATCGTTGCTGTGTGGTGGCTTCCTGGTGGTTGTAATGGTAACCTTGCAATTGTACGCTGGGATCTGTCGAGTGGTAAGGCGGCATGCCCACGCCATCGCTACCCAGAGGCACTTCCTTCCTGCCAACCACTCATATGCAAGCAAACACAGCAGTGGAAGGGGCTTCTCGCGGTTGATCCTGATCCTCAGTGTGTTTGTGGGCTGCTGGATGCCTTTCTCCCTCTGGGGGCTGCTAGGAGATGCATCCAGCCCTCCTCTGTACACCTATGCCACCTTGGTGCCGGCGGCAGGCAGCTCGCTTCTGAACCCGATACTCTACAGTCTAAGAAACAAAGACATTCGTAAGGTGCTGCTCCAGGCCTGCTGTCCGCACAGATGCACACAAAACACACACATGCACTACCCTGTTGATGTGTAGACTGCCAAACCTCGCCAGAGTCAAACCACCACACAATCTATGCCAGACATATCACTGTTTGTGTGCCAAGATACACACATAGCTGCATTGACTATCATCCAGAACCAGAACATGAAGTCACACACACTCCCACACACGCAAGAAGCACTTCTCCGGGAGATGAAGTCCCTCTGCAAATCAGAATGTTCTGCACTGTCCTGGCTGGTAGCCATTTTGGGACTAAACGTACTGTCTCGTGTGTACTTTGTGCCTCATTGTAGCTCCACTGGATACCCAGACTGAAACAATCACAGGGGCGCTCTATAGAACCCCACTCATAGAAAGTGGATTCAATCACCATTGGCACTTTAAAAAGGGGAGGAAGGGTTGGGTTTTAAATGTAAGCCTATTGCAATGTAATGAAATGTGATCCAAAGCCCAATTTTATTTACTTGAATGTCAAAAACACAATGTTCTAGATCTTTGAGATTCTATTTTGCACATGCTGTTAAAGGCAGTTTGAAGGTACTGACCATATGTTCGGGTTGCACAGCCTTTTTGAAATGAATGAATATTTTATATTGATGAATAATAAATATGCTTTTTTTCTCTACCGGGCGATGTCAGCACTCTTCTCTTTACTGCTGCCGAGGCTTTTAGCATGTTTGTCTCCGTCTCTCTCTTTAACTCAATTAGGCACAGACTGCTGCTCTCTATTCCGGTATCCTAAATTATTTGGTGGCTAAATCAACATTCAACATTATTCCCATCACTCTGCATCCACTGCATCCTTATAAAACCTACAAAGCAGGCTTGGTGTGAGGATAAAGCGATTATGTAAGAGGTTTTCTCTCTTCTCCTACTCAATTTCTGAACTTTAATCCAATTGATTCATTTTCTCCCTCCCTACACACTGTGAGAAGGTGTCCACCACTGATAGGAAGAAGATGAGTCATGGATAAAGCATGAGGAGTAATGCCAAGGCTTTGTTATTCAACACATCACAGCATACACACTATTCATTCTCACTGGAAAGAAATCTAAACAATCAGTGTAATTCACTCCATCTTTATTGAAATCACAATAATCATATGCAAATTTAAGGCAGGAGAAGCTTTGGCAAAGCATGCTGTGCGATTGTGCGTTAACACAGGCGGATGTAAAATAAAAAGGCACTTGAGAAATATGCGGTCCACACTAAACATCAGTCGGTTCCACATTTTGGAAGAAGCGGATCAGTGGCCAGTGTGGATAACCAAAATAAACCTGCACCGACACTGAAATGCAGTATAAAAAAGGCACTTATCAGGCAGCAGGCCAAATGCTGCCCGAGTCTACACAGAGCAGTGATTAAAGCATAAGAGCCGAGTTAATCCCCAGAAAAAGTTCAAAAGAAAATCTGCAGGAAGGAAACGCGCAGCAAACACAAAGAGAATCATATTTGTGTTGAATGTCTGCACATGTTCAGCATGTCATCAAACACCCCAGGTGTCTGCCATGAGCCAATTATTTCTGTCACGCTGAATAATTAATTCATGAATTTGTTTATAAACTACGACCGTGTTTCATCCACAAGTGATGAGAGTTCCCATGACAACCACAGACAGAAAGAAGACAGAATTCAAAAGTGAAGAAAGAACAAGTGATTAAAAAACAATGGTGCTTTAAAAGGGATATGAAAGGATTGCATACTTATCTTTAGATATGATTCAATATGTTACATAAACTTTACATGTACTTTATCATATAATCTACGAGTGAGAATGTTTTGACAATAGTTTGTGTCTTTCTACTGAGCAGGTACAGATACTGTGCTCCCTCTCCATTATCCTTTGCCATAATATGGTAAAGCAGATAAAATCAGACATTTAGCCCACAGCAGAAGGCGCCTGATTCTAATAGACACCGAGATAAAGACAGAGTTGATCCGTTTACGCACAGGCTCAGCAGAGAGACGTGCGTCATATAACACATCAATAACAGCGCTGTGTCGCTCAACAAAAGCAAATGGGGACACAACCAGGCACACTCACACCCCATCTCTGGACCTTTGCACTGATCGGAATAATGTTGGATAAATAAGAAAACAAATGGTTCAAGGAATGTGAACTTGCACATACAATGTGTGCACAACGCACTCAAACTCTGACACACACAGAACAGGGACCTCTGCTGCACTGCTACTTAAGAATGTGATTTGAAAGGAAATACAAGGATGTTGTTTAAGGCTGAGGAAAGATACAGAGGTGGTCGTGAAGGTGAAAAGGGAATGGCTATTACTCGGACCACTCTTCATCGTCAAACTCCGAGGAGTCATCCTCGCTGTCGCTGCACTCCACAGCGATACGACGGGACAGGATGGCAGCCACATCATTGCCAAAGTGATCCCTCTTCTCCTGCTCCCGCTGGGCCTCCGTTTTACGCAGGTTGAAACCTAAAAGGGTGTTAGTGAGGACAGATACAGTGAGTGAGTGTGCGCCTTACAACAGCAATTATATTCCTAATGTATGTATGCCCCTTTGAGGACAAATTAACTTGCAATAAAAGCTGTAATTTATGACAAAAGGTATATTTTATACCAAAGCAGTGGTGGAAGATGTAATCAGTTCCCTTATATTTAGGTAAAAGTAGTACCAGCCGGTACAAATACTTTGTTACAAGCAAAGGTTCTGCATTAAGAATTTTACTAAGCCAAAAATAGATAATTATTATGAGCAAAGTGTACTTAAGGTGCCCTGTAGAGTTTTTAGCCACTAGTAACACCATGGAGTAAAGTTTTTACAAGTGGGTTCCTGTTTTGTTTGTACGTCCTGCATGTCCGAACACGCAGCAAAGTATTAATTTAATTAATTAATCAATCAATCAAATTTAGAGCCCTATATCACTATTTTCCATATGACTCACTATGTCATATTTTGTGGTCTGGCGCTTCAAAATGTATACAACGGAAAAACTGATTGCGAGACGTGGTTTTACATCAATATATGAATTTATATTGGTGGCTAAAACAAAGCTAGCTAAAGATTTGGCTAACGATAGTGGAATTCAGCTCATGTTAACTGCATTTGTTGAGTAAATAAAGCCATGCAAAGCTTTCTGTGATTATGAACACGATGACCAACATGCAGCAGGCAATCAACAGTAGTTTGTAAAAAGTTTAGAGGCTGGATCACTGAAGTGAGTAAACCAAGATCAAGATCTTCCATTCTATATTGATCCGTTTCCTGTAGTGTCTCACCTTGTCGGATGGCCTGCAGCAGGTCAGTACGAGGATCATCAACAGGCTCTGGCGGAGGTTTAGGAGCAGAGCTAGGTTGCGCCCCACCACCGGGGGGAGGAGGGGGAGCAGAGTTGCCAAAAGATGAGGGAGGTGGGCCAGGGGGAGGTGGAGGAGGAGGAGGGGGTGGAGCACCGCCACCTGCAAGCATAGGTGGTGGTGGAGGAGGAGGAACATTGGACATAGCAGGTGGAGGAGGGGGAGCAGGTGGGGAGGGATAACCAGATTGAGAGGAGGAGAACGGAGGAGGGGAAGGTGTGGCGTCGAAGCCAGGGGGAGGTGGGGGAACCCCAAAGCCAGAGGGTGGAGGAGGGGGAGGAGGTGCAGGGGGAGGGGCGAGGTTCGGGCGAGAGTTGTTAGGGAGAGAGGCCATGGGGGGAGCAGGAGGTGGGTGGTTTGGACTCTTCGGGGTTGGAACTCCGTATCCTCCGTCATTATACCTGCAAGTGAGTCAAAGATTGAAGTTAATAAATGACTAAATGGACCCTTCATTTGCCTCCAATCAACCTTCAATTTCTTTGCAGCTGCAATCTCAGCCGCTCATTAAAGAGGCTGAAAGTGAACAGTAGGTTTATAATCTATTTTGCTACTGTTGAACCCTATCATTTTAAGAGGATGTGTTCAGGACTGCAGTACAGTTGTACAGTACACGTGTAGCTGTACATTCAGCACATGTTGGCAGGGATCGGCAGCATGTGTGGGCAAGATGCTACTTACGCCATGTCTGGAGGTGGAGGAGGCAGGAAGTCATCAGTGCCAGGCGGGGAGAGAGGGGAGCCGGGTTCATGAGCGTAGGAGCTGGAACTCATCTCAAAGCCATCAGAATTGAAGCCATCTCCAGATCCAATACTGCCATTTAGGCCCTCAGAAGAGTTCCTTCAAACAAATTTAAGACATTACTTTTTTTTTTAATGAAGTATGTCATCTTGATTTTTCTGAAACCTTGACATGCAAAGGACCTTGGTGATTATAGCATCTACAGACCTTAACAGCAGTTGTGGGTCATGTACTCTTTGTTTACAGCACACTAATAGTGACGCTGAAACACAGCTATTTAAATAGCACAAACTAGAGTCTTTGAGATTGTTTTCCTCGTGAGGCCTGGCTTTTAATTGAGTTATAAAACAGATTAAATGGTAAATCACTTTTAAAACAGACTGTTTATCTGCTCTTTATTGTGTTTTTTTTATGTCTATATTCTCTAATTTTCTATTAATTTGATAAAAATGAACTGACGAATAAATAACCTACAGCAGAAAAACACTCTGGTCTGCTGTGACTCATGCATTTGTTTACTGACATTTGCCATTGACAGCGAACTTCACACCCAGCCCCCTGAGAACATTTTCAGACAGGACATACCAACCATATCACTGTGTACAGATTGGTTGATAAGACAGGAGAGAGTGGGATTTACCATGCGAGTGGCCCTTCTGTACTTTAACTGTGTCAACTACAGAGAATAACTGTATTCATCACTCTTTACTTGTTGCTGGGCAGCATAGACTTCCCCCTCACGTCACAGACTCTCTCAACTTACATCAAATCGTTCTTTGGCACCATAAACTCCTCCCCCATCTTTCGGCGTTCCCATTCATCCTTCCTGGTCTTGATCTTTCGCGGATTGAGTGTCCGTTGGTTAAGATGGTCTTTCTTCTCCTTCTACTCAGAAAGGAAAGAGTGAAAAAGAGTCAGAGGGTTGGATATGAATGCCTTTAAATTGATGTGACCTATGATGTCCACTTGTTGTCGTGTTACTTGTTTTGTGTGTATGAACATACGATAAGACACTTTTATTGTCATTGAAGGCAAAAAAACTAAATCACGTTTTAGCAAATTTCAATGAGCAGCCACAGGAGAACAAGATAAAACAACAAGACGATAAGATAGAAACAAGCAGGATGACAACGAGATAATAAATACTAAAAAGACGATGCACAACAAGTTAGATATGAGAACGTTTGTGTGTCTCACTCTGTGCTTGCGTCTCTCCTTCATGATGTCCTTGGTGTCCTGCAGCATCTTCTCCTTCCACAGTTCAAAGAAGTAGGAGGGATCAGTGTAAAACTTCAGGGCCTCCTTCCCATCGTCCCTGTAAACCGTTTTAAGAACATTATAGTGACATTTGGGTCTCAGCTACACTTTATGTTATCTTGTGTAAACACACATGCATAACATACAGTGTCTACTGACAGAGCTTTATCTGCCTTATCTGTCAGTGTATTAACAAGCCATAATCACACTTCCCCCTTTTAAAGGCCAACACAAGAAACTTCACATTCAAACCAGTCACACAGAGAGTCTTTGTAACATAATGGTACAAGCTCACACACTCACTCTACTCATCACTGAGGACACTGCTGTGGTTACTGATTATATAGATTTCACCCGCAGACCCCTTCTGTTCTGGTTCCTAATTAACTTTACTGCCTGAACACCAAAGTTGGTCAAAATAAATGTCTCTTTCACATGTTGACACACTAATACACAATAATAAAGAGTCCTGCATCCGCATGATGAATCTCAAGGATCCTGTAAAAGAGGACTACATGCCTCCCGAGAAACAGGATAGACATACCAGCAAATTTGACATTTTTATGATATCTAGTATTATAAAAAATGTAATTCAAATTTTTCCAGTTTTGACTGCAAACTGAACGCCATTAAAAAAAACACACACACACAAAATAATAGTCACCTTCTTTTTGAGACCCACTCCTTGATGCATATGCATCAGAGAGGTAGATTTAAATAATGTATAGTCATGACAAAAATATAGCATGCATGTACGTGTTCTTAATATTCAATGCATGTTGTGTTCTAATGAATGAACATGAGCCATGGAGGTGTCTGTCTGTCATCTATGAGCCTTACCGGTATTGGCTGAGGTTGTTGAGTGGTGGGGGCGGATTACAGGTTTTGTAGGTGTCCTGTACAGGCATTGGCAGAGACGGCCTGGTGAACAGCTGCTGGTCCTGGGTCAGACTGCTGCGGAAGGCCTTACGGGTAGTGATGGCCTGCAGAGAGACTGAGAGAGAAACAGACAGATAAAAGAGAGATAATGTTATTGAATATGAATTGTGCTCAAGGGAAGGAGATTATTTTAATATGGAAGCTGTGAACTACTATTACCCTAACATCAGTAGTAGCAGTAACATGTGGGAGTACTTACCCTCCTCTTCTTTGGGGTCCAGCTGGGTGACTTTAACCTGCAGACTATCCACTCGATCTCCCAGTGTGTTAACTCTCAGCGCAAATGCTGCAGCCTGGACAAACAGCTCCCCGAACACATCCTCTGCATATTTGCCTACGCAAGACACATTATTCCTCGATTACAGTATTTGGCTCACACATGTACAATAACCTTTTATAAGTACACACAGCTCATGCACATTTGCCACGTGTTATTAAACATTCACATCATATTCAATGACTAATGACACCTAAACACAAACAGCAGACACTCACTGAGGCTGCCCAGCTGGCGGATGATGTTGGCCAGGCTGATGTTGGTGACACATTCCAGTTCACTGCGGATGTTGGAAGGGATGGTCTGGCGACACACATGCCGCGGCTCTATATTCCTCGTAACCAGAGGCATGGTGGGTCGTTATGGGTAGAGGGGCCCAACCCTGATGAGGAAGAGGAGGTGAGTCATTTGAAGCAAAGACATTCAACATAAAAGACAGCCCTGAAATGTATTACTATCGATTACATACAGCTGTGGTACTTATAAGTCTAGATTTGAAATAATTGAGATTTCAATTAGTTTATTTAATGAACAACAATTTTGATAATGGATTGATCATTTTAAATAATAAGTGCCTGTCGGTAGGAGGTAAAAATGTAAATTTAAAAAGGCATCCCCTTGGGTTTATTAAAATAAGATAAAATTGATGAAGCAATTAATCATAACACAATCAAGATTACCCGATACTAAAATAATTGTTACTTTCATCGCTAAATGAGTCACATGCTCATGTGATCAAGACACACATGTATAAATAAACCCAGACAGAGCGAAAGCAGAAGCAAAACTAAAGCCTTGAATCCACCCAGTTTATGTGAGACCAGAATATTTATTTATCTACTAACTTACGGAAAATAAATGTGCAAACTACCAAATTCTGTCTGTGTGTGAACGTTCATTTTGACAATGGAAACAGTAGCACAAAAAAAAATCACTAGACGCACTCATGAATGCTCCATATAGTTATTCTGTGTGTGTGTGGATGACAAAGTAAACTCCCCACTTAATGAAGTAACTTGTGAAATATGTTCAGATGACAACTGCCATAGGTGATCCAAGATATGCAGTGACTGCAGACTGTCCTTGACAGTGGAGGCAGGCAGCATTGAGCTCACTGTAAGTGTACCCTGCAGTGCTTCCTTCACTGTAAGTGTACCCTGCAGTGCTTCCTATTCCTCAATTTGGTTAACTGCCTAATTACAAGTGTTTCACGTTAACGTTGGAGCTTCAAAGAATGGTGACGTCATGGCACAGATGTCAATACGAGGTGGATTCATGTCTGCACTTTTCTTTGAGTTGACACGCACATTGATATGCGTAATTTCAAACATAATGTAACACTTTTATATTTGAAAAAGTGGAAGTTGTTACAGCTGTATCCAGTTGACACAACGTGTGGTTAGTAATATGTTCGGCAGTAACGTACAGTCAACCGTTCTCTGTCAAACAGACACACTGAATGATGTGTGTTTCACTAATAAGTTAACTGTCTTGGATAAACTCTAAGCAAATCAGTTGGAAACGCTACACTTTTACGCACACGTGAGCTAAAATGGGCTAAAATGTGACATGGGATCTCGGCCTTGTCAGAGCAGGAAGTAACTTGTCGGCGCCTCTTGTCTCGAAGAAACAGATAAACAAAAGTGTATTTACCTCCTTTACTTTATGGAAACAACACCGACTAAACATATTTACTTACCGTCAAAAATAGGAACCGCAGAATCTATCTTACGTATACAGTCTGGTTGTTATCGTCTGTCAAGATTTCCACAAGAAATGTTCGGCGGTACAGTACACAGTCGAGCCAAACCGATCCCTGAAGTCCCGGGATTGTGATCTTCTGATTGGTCGACCGACTGAGTTCCTCACAGCTGATTGGCTACCGCGCCTGTCACCTGGTTTAGCTGAAAACAGGATGTGGAAATTCCAACGTAAATAGCGCAACTCCACCCTGACTAGTGGCAAACATCTGTCCGTAATTTGCGTAAGGGAGGGTGGAGGCAGACGCACATTCCTACGTGCGCTCCAGCGAGTTGGAACGCGTCCGAGGAATGACTGGCATTGAGCTGTATGCATAAGGGCTCACTGTTGAGAAAAGCACTTATGGAGATAAATAACTGTCCGGTGAGCCTTGCTTGGTTAGAGTTAAGTGCATCCTTCACCTCAACTCAGCCCATGCAAACTGGAAGTACACAGTGTTTATGGGGGGAGAGGAAAAAACAGTCTCCAGTAAAGATTAAACAATTTATTATAAGTACTTATAAGTCAACGTGTGGTAAATGGTAGAAATGAAACAAATGTTTTTAAATGCTGTAATAAGATAACAAGTATAGCCGTTTTGCTGTGCACTGTCTATACTTGACGTATTTGTGTTGGAATAAAGAGTACAGCCACTGTTACAGCCCACTTCTTTTATTGTGATTTATCGATTAGGTGCAAATATGTTGAAAAGAAAACACAAAATATAATTAAATTACTACCCTTAAATATATATATATATATACTATATTTAAGATCAGGTTAGGTATCACATAAATCTCAATTTATATTCATATACAGCCCCTTCATTCATGTCCATCTTTGTTTTCTTCTCCTATAAGGCAGATAAACAAAATAAAAACATCAATACCAAGTCACCAGTTGTAAGTGTATACTTCATATAAAAAATGTGGTTTGGCTAGGTTTGCAAGTGGGTGCACGGACAATCTAGAGAGGAAATAAGATATTTAGCTTATTAACCTTCTTTCATTCAACTTTAATTCAACAAAAGTGAAGAACATTGTTTCTGCCAGATAACATAAATTACATTGTAATGTATATGTGTTATATATAACCCAAAACTGAGAAATTTAACACATCTTATGAAAGTACAACCTTTTGTTACCAGGGTTGACCGGGATTCCCCAAAGAAAGACAAAATGGCAGTCAAGGGCTTTATTTGGTATTTTATTGTGCTATCAATGCACAAACATGGTTTCACTGTTTTCTTTTCTGTATCTTTCACACTAGGCACTAATAGTCTCACTATAATCAAAGCTTCTCTTCAATGTAAAGAATTATTGCACATAAAAGCATTTAAGGTCCACAAGGATGTGCACAAATACATTAAATAATCCGATAATTTAAAGTACAGCTGGATCAAACCAATGCAAAAAGGATCACACTGTATGATATGATATATTACATTGATAAAATCACTCAACTGAAAAAAGAAAAGAAAAACTGAAAATGTGTTTGTACCTGCCAGACAGCTGTTTGATATTTACGACAAATTAAGACACAATCCAACAATTCCTGCGATTTACATTTATTTGCTGTTTTTTGTGTTCCAAATTAGAAAAAAACTAAATTTGTAGATCAAATTATTATATTGTTGCCCTGTTGCCCAGTTAAATCAGAAAGTCCACCTTCTGCTCCATATTTGGTCAAATTAGCCAGTTTATCGACAGTCACAACGGTATTTCCTCTGAGGGTGGAGTCATAGAGAGGCAGATCCTTTCATCTCCACGAGAGGGAGATGTCATCTTAAGAACTGTGTTTGCCTGAAATGAATGGGGGAAAAAAGCCACCAAATGTTTTGAGTTTGACCTTCTTCTTCTTGTTTAAGACCATCCACAATGTCTGGTCATGTGTGTACACCTGTGTTCACTCATGTGTCATCGCCTTGTGTTGGCCCAACTGAGTATGTAGGAGCTGTGACCCTTTGCTACTGTCTGTTTTAGGACACTGTGACCCTCTCCTGCAGAGCTGTGGACCAGCTTCAGTCCAGAAGCTTGGAGACCCTGTAGGACACTGAACCAATAGTGGAGCACTTCCTCGTTGGTTCCGCCCACCTCAAACCCTGCCCATTGCAGGTGAACCTGGGCAACCAGATGATGAACACTCTGCAGAGTTCCCGACTCAATCCAGTTCTGGAAAACTCGCCACTCGGCACTGAGCAGGTCAGCATACAGGAAATGAACCTAAAGAGAATAGAGAGAAGAGACAAGACACTCAGTATTCTTCTGTAGCACTGCACAACTATGTATTCACAATAGACATAATACATTGTTTTACAAATTACTTTTGAAATTTCCATATCAGAAAACTGTACCGTTTTGCTTTTAAAATGGAAGCAAATTGAGATGGCCATCAGAAAAAAAATGTATCAGACATCTGTTGTTGTCATTGCAAGTTGTGTAAAGACTTAATCAGTAAACTCAAATACTTTAAAATGTCATGAATGTAAATCTTCTACCGCTTCTTATAGAGTCAACCCACACCTACTCAAACTGTGAGTGTGTGGGTCCCTCTTGTGGCTGCAGGATGTAACTGGGCCAGTGTGTGATTCACTTACTTAAATTGTTGCCATGGCAGCCAGGGATGGCGCAGAGCCCTGTTGCTATGGGAACATACAAGTAAGAGAGCTTTCTGGGTATGTTGGGGTGAAAAGACTCTAAGGTATGTTTCTCCAAATGTCTGTGTGTGTGTGTGTGTCTGTGTGTGTGTGTGTGTGTGTGTGTGTGTGTGTGTGTGTGTGTGTGTGTGTGTGTGTGTGTGTGTGTGTGTGTGTGTGTGTGTGTGTGTGTGTGTGTGTGTGTGTGTGTGTGTCTTACTGTGTGGTGTCCCAGAGACGCCATGATGTCTGCCAGTGTTTGAGAAACACTACCCAGGCTGCCTCTGGTCTTCTTCCTCCTCTTCCTCGGTGCTCTCCACTCCAGCCACATCTTGTGCTGGCGGACCACGCCTCCATCGCCATGGTTGCTGGCCAAACTGTTGCCAAGGTGACCACCAGATGCACTGGAGCTGCTGGGATCAAAACTGTGGACTTCACATCCCAGCCCTGACACAGTCTTCAGAAAATCAGCATCCAACCCGTCCATGCTAGAGAGACAAGAAGAAAAACAACAAAAAGGATAGATAACAGAGAGGCGAGGGAGAACAAAGGTGGTTTGAAGATTATTGCATGCATGATTAAATATGCATTGCACTGTTTACTCCAATTCTGCCAGCGATATGAATGCATCACATGCACACGCACAGACACATGGACATAATGTACAGACGTATGGGCACACCTAAAAGAGTATGCAACACACGGCCTATCTGCAGCTGGAAGGAGCCAGTCCTCAGCACACAGCAGCCAGCGGGGTGAATCAGCAGGGGGCAGTGAAGCCTGAGTCTGACCTGGAGACAAAACCCTGGAGCAGTTCAGCTGGAGATGGACAGGAGAGGAGAGGGTCACATGAGATGGGCTGACTAGAGGTCTGAGAGCAGTCAGTCATGCAGAATTAGCATACAACCAACCCTGAGAAGAGAGGAAGTTAAAGAAGAAGTTGTGCGAAAGCTCGCCTGGTAAAATTTGTGGGAACATTTCAGAGAGTGAGGGGTGTCTCCAAGTATTAAGGAACAAAAAAAATACTCTTAAATTTGAGTTTCAGTTGATGATAATCCTTAACTTAAGTAACTTTCAGAGCCATCGCAACTTCTTGCAGGTATTGAATAATAAACACAATATACTTGGTTTAACAGGTTTTCTTCCCAGTTCCGCAGCACCTGGTGTTACATAAGGCTTAACTCTTGTGTTGGAGTTTCTAGTCTGGAACTGAAAGTCCTCACCGGCTTCAGATTTTGCAGAATTCTGCTGCCAAGATACTGACAGCGCCTAACTGATCATATTACTGCTATGTTAACCCCCACACTGGAAGTCTGCAGTTGAAGAAGTGAAGTAGTTGAAAAAGTGAAGTTTTTATTGATTATTTTAAAGGTTTGGCAGGATCTAACTCTTGGCTGCAGTATCGGTAGATCCCTAGTTGGCCAGAGTTTCTTAAGACATTCTGGGAGGGCCTGATATATTTGACAAGTGGTTCCAAACCTGGTGGTCAGGGCTCTTTTCCATTGAAAAAAAATTTCACACAGTTAAAATATACCATATACAATACAAATCAGAATTGTCCAAATTGTGTTAGGTAGAGTTTATGATATTAGTGGCCTTTAAAGTGCATTCACACATTTCACACATTGACAGCTGTGCTTTAGGTGATGCTCTGTGTAGCCTACCTGTGGCCTGGTAATATACGTGATGATACGATCGAGTTCTGCTGTGAAGGACGGCTCGTCTGCCGCCCACGGCTGCACCTCCAGTGTTCTGGGTCCCATCTGGGAAGATGCACACAATACATATCAATATATTATATATCAATATATGAATAGGAATGACAGTAATGTGTGTGAGTGTGTCTGTCTGCTGCAACCCCCTGCTCCAGGTATGAACGCTGAGGAGGCAGGTCACAGCCTCTGACCTCAGTCCTGCTGGTAACATATTTGCCTGAGGCACTGTAACATACACACACACACACACACACACACACACACACACACAAAGCCCCCCACCCAACTCACACTGAACCCTGTGGTCACCATGGTAACCTCAGCGGGGAGTTGAGGGGGGGTTGATGATTCACTAGAATGAGTCAGAGAGTTTAGCCTTGGGCAGAAAGAGAGACAGTGAGAGAAAATGAGAATGAAAGAGAGAGGGGGTGAGGAGTGAGGGTAAAGAGTTTGAGGTAAAGAGAGGACAGATGCACCCACACACACAGCACACACACAGAGATGAAGGTTGGAGCTCTATCCAACTGAAGGGAAAAAGAGAGAACAGCTGTCACCTCTCTCTGATCTGAGGTCTGTGCTGTGCTCACCCTCTGCCCTCACCTGTTCCATAGAGCTATGCACAAACTGACACAGCATAATGGATCAACTGGATGAGGAAACCACAGCAGCAGTCTTTTAAAAAGAAATCTGTATTCCTAAACTGAGCATGTCTAGTTTCCTGAATGACATTATCTGTCTCCTATTTACTCAGTTCAAATTCAGTGCATTTTACCATAGGTTTAATTGGTTTTAAGGTACGGAATACAGCAGCATATTAAGCTTGGTGTGAGTAAATAGTTTCACCTAATATTCAATATGTAGGTAAAGATCAAAATTGTCATTTCCCCAAAAAAGTCTATTCATATCAATACATAGAGTGTTTGTACAGAAACATACAAATTAAAAGTTATCTCTCGTGTTATACCTGGCGCGAGTGCATCTCGTTCTCATCCTCATACGCTCGTGCCAGCTCCCTCCTCTCCCCATCTTCCACCTCTACCTGCTCCTCCTCTTCCTCCTCCTCCTCCAAACCCGGACGCCGGGACGGGGATCCCCGTTGGCGTGAGTTCCAGTCCGGTTCGATGCTGATAACGGAAAAGGCCACCTCTTGCTCCACCCCCGTCCTTGTGGCTCGCGGTAACCGTGGTCCGACGACGAGGAGCTGGAGCGCTAGGAGGAACGGGGGGATTGAAAGAAGTAGTATTCCCGAGAGGGGGAGACTTCCGCGGCCGCACCGCCGCGCACAGCTCCGCATACCTCCTCCTCCGTGGGGACACACGGGAACATCTCCGGCGCGGTGCCCTGTGATTCTACTTTTTCTCAGTAGGGCAAGAGAGGAAAGTCCCTGCTGAGAACACCCCTCCTCCTTCTCCTCCGTCTTCTTCTCTTTCTTACCCCCAGGGGAACGTTGTGATGACGAAGCACATTCCTTGGTCAAAGGTGGCCTTATTGACACAGTGAATGCCGCTTTATTTGGCTCATAACGACCTCATACAGTTTAAAATTAACCCAAATGTTGGTTTTTTAAAAAAGCCTCCTCGGTCATACACTGAGAAAACTTCTCACAAGAAATGAAAGGCGTTAGGCTTTTGCTAAGCAACATGCTAAATTAAAACTCCTCATGTAGATTCAAGTTAAGCTGGTAGTTGATTGAGAAAGTTGTAGCTAAGCGACACACAAGCAGCTCTCACCAGTATCAGCGGTGATATCACATTTAGCCTTTGTTTTATCATTATCACTCATATTGGAATTAGTAATATTATTGATGAAGCAAAAACTGAGTAGGAGTCACTGCTTGTGACCTGTAATACCTTTACTCAAGTAGAGTATACAGTTTTGAGGTCATCTTTACTCCACTCCATATCAGAGGAAAATATTGCACAGCTCATGTTTTGCATAGATTAAACCTGTATTAGTTTACAAAATAAGATACATGGTTATATACCAACTGAACAATTGGATCAAAGGAGCCTTCTGCTACATTTTTAGGCCTACTTTAATTGCTGATAATATTATTGAACTTTATTTTCAATGCAGGACTTTTACGTGTGATGGAGTATGCCTCTTCTTACACTGCGGTTTCTGCTTATAATTATGCCATCAAAAGATCTGAATACTTTTACCGCTGATTGAGGAATAACATTACAGTGTGTGGCAGCTTATAATACTCTCGCTGAGAGTATGGATTCTAATTGGCTGTAATTTAGTTTGAAATGCTGCTGTTATGTACAATAGCCCACAAAAGAAAAGTCTGAAAGAGAGCTGTTGCTCGGCACCTTCTTCCTCTCTGTCTGTCATGTAGCGTTGTTGACAGTGTGTGTTCCCTTCCACCATACAGTGGAATGTCAGCGCAAACACATTTCCTCCGGCCATGTCTGAGTCTATTTAGTCAGCCTGTTGACAAACTGTACACAATATGGAGCCAGTAAACTCCCCCCATCTGCGTTCATTCTCTCTCACTCCCTCTATCTGTTTGGCACGCACATGCACACACACAAACGCTGCCGATGTATAATATTTGCTCTATTATAGCAAGTTTCCCCGTGAGGACATGAAATGAGCACGGGATCCCTTCCTGTCAGCTCCCTGCTACCACCAGCCTTTTTACGCTGTTACGCCATGTCCTTATTTGGAAGTATTTTGAAACAGTACATATTTGTACATTTTGTTTCAGTGGCTTTAGGACCTCTCCGACACTATTTTCTGATTTCCTCAGTCTGGTTTCTTTTATTTCCCCTCCAACACATCCTCCCCTCCCCACCATCCATTCCTCTCCTCCCCTCCCTTTCACTCCCTGTTGAATTGTGTCCTTGACTGAACTCTCTCGCTCACAGTCCCAGACAGCCTGGGCAAAGCCCAATACTCACGGAGGCTCTATAAAACACACACACACACACACACACCCTCACACCTCCCATAATCTCTTAAAGAAGCAGTATGCTATAGACAAGATTACCAATGGCAAGAACAGAATGTGTATTTAAATATTTTGCACCTCAGATACGTACATGATATGTAACAGACAGATATACAATTTTTTTCATCACAAAAACCACCAAACAACACAAGACCACAGAAAAAAGAAGGGAGAGAGTGAAAGAAAGAATGGGACCCGGCCAAGACTTTGGTGTCTGGGGAGCTTCACTCCTTTTGACCCCACAGACACACACACGCGCTCACACAAACATAAATGCACACATACACACAAGTACATGCATTACTGCAGTCACGCAAACACACCCTCCTCTGTCTCACATTCGCACACAGAAAACGAGAGTCTCTTTGGGGCCATTGTGTGATTTCAATGTCTCTTTCCCTTGTAGTTAAAACATTAAAACACAGGATGTTGGGTCTCCATGCCGCAGTCCGCTCTCCCCCCAGAGCAGAGAAACCATGGCAGAACGCTGAGGAGAGCGTGTTGATGACGGACCCTCAAAATGAAGCGGGGGCCTCTGGCTTGGAGCTGGAGTCATATGTACAGATGCTGGTATTTCAAGAGCAGAAACTGGTTCAGTCCACTTTTCTCTTTTGGGACACAACACAAGGAGTGCACAGAGCGGGAGATTTGCTAGGCTCATGGTATTTAAAAAGTTGATTTGGGCTCAGATACGGTTCACGTTTGGGGCACAAGACAGAAATGCAGGGTTAGTGAAGGTCGAGTGCAGAACATAGTTGCTGGTTTAGCAAAGGAGCGGAGGTTAAGAGCGAACAGATGAAAGAAACAGAAAGAGAGAGAGAGAGTTGTGTGATCGTACATATTGCAGATGTACAGAACAGGACCAGAAAGATTTGGCGAGATACAGACTTCTGGGAAACGTAGTCCTCTATGTATCACAGCAGGACTTGAAGGGGCAAGGAAATAGGTTTGTCTCTGTCCATCAGCGTCTGGTATTCATCTGTCAGCTCCTCTTGGCCATGCCCTCGTTCCAGCAGAGTGTGAGTGAGTGTTCACATGTATGACTGTATGTGTCCATGTATAGGTAGTGTATTAATCTGCACATGCGTGTCTGTGTGTGTCTGTTTCTGTGTGTGTGTGTGTGTGTGTGTGTGTGTGTGTGTGCATGCTTGGGTGTATAAATTGCGGTTGATATTGATTGTCAATGCTGGAGAATTAAAGCTTTACTGTCCAAAGCTGGCAGCTAAATTCTCACCCTTCATTTCACAAACTCTACACAAAGAAGTCTCCTTAACAACAAAGGAAAGAAAAAAAAAAGGTTTGCAAATCTGTAAAAGCTTGGCTTGAGTGCACCTAAAAGAAAAACAGAGGAAGAGAGAAAGAGGTGAAGAGAGAGAGAGAGAGAGAGAGAGAGAGTAATATGAGACTGATATTTCTGACAGTTGTAAAATGAAAAGCATACAATGAATTGAACCTTGAAACTATTTTACAAGTCTTAGGGGGATGCACTGTGGTGGTGTTGCTGTTGTCCTCTACTTTTATTGGTTTATATAATTGTACTACAACTTTAGAGTTTACTTTCACTTGAATATGTATTGAGACACACGACACCATGAAACACATCCACCTATAACTTCCATTAAATTAACAACAATTTTCAAACATGGACCTAGAAAGTACCTCGTGGTACCTAGGAGTTACTCAACCGGACCTTTCTATATATCAATCAGGCTGTTTTGTGAAATATTTCAGTGCTTCATCATGCAATCAAATATCTAGTAATGATAAGCTTCATAATTTGGTGTATATGTAAATGGATTAATACATCTTGAATGTATTTTCTCTACTTATCTTGAATGTCCAATTAAGGATCAATTAATGAACTGCTTTCAAAACAAAAGTATGCTCTTCCTCAGTAATCAGACACTCCTCTGGACATTTCTATAAGAGCTCTAGTCGTGGTTAGTTAGTTGGTTCTAGGATGGCTTCGTGTGTGCGAAAGTTAAATAAACGCACCTGCTGTTACAGGCTGGTGACGCTGAAGCTGTCATCATTGGCCGTGTCCAGGAGCTGGCACAGCACCCCGCCTCCCTGAGCCGCTTGGGAGGGGTAGCGGTGTCCAATGCCCTGGTAGGATTGGTGGGACAAGGAGTAGCCACCAGTGTCCTCCTGATGGGGCGAGGAGTCCAGGGGAGGTTTGGGGTATGGGGAGTGAGGCAAGGGGCCCTGGCGGTGGCCTGTGCTCATAGCGTGGGGGGTCAGATCCCGCTTGTGTGGAGGCAAGGTCGAGGGAGGGCTGCACTCCTCATAAAGCACAGGTGTTGAGTGGGAGTGGAGGCTGGTACTGGGGTTGGAGTGTGTGAGGGTGGCTAGGTGAGCATTGGGGTTGGTGTGTGTATTGTGGTGGGGCTGATTGTTGGTGTGGGGGTTTGAGTGGGAGAGGGGGTTGCTCTGGAGCAGTGAGGTGGGATGGGTGTTGGTGTGGGGCTGTGCGTTGTGATGGTGTGTGTCATGGAGGGCCGATATCATGTGTGTGTGCGTATTCGCATTTGGGCTAGCGAGCGGATTTCCGTGCGTATTTCCATGAGGACTTGTGTGCGGGTTGCTGTGTGTGTGCACGGCTGAATTTGAGTGTGTGCTGTGCGAGTGCGGGCTGGGGCTGCCGCTGTGCGACGTCTGTCCGTACCAATAGGGGGAGCTGCAGTAGCTGGGAGAGTCATACTGTGAGAACTGTGGGTCTTTTGGAGGGGGGCGATGCGAGGGACTCAGCGCTGTGGCGCAGAGGGGTGTTATCCGTGGTGAGGGAGAGCAGGAGGGGGAGAATGTCCTGGAGGGGACGGGGTGGTAAGACTGGGGTGGAGGAGGGGTGGGCTTGGGAGGGTATGGGGGAGATGAGACACTTGGTGAGAGGGAAGAGGAGGATTCTCCAGGGTATAAAGCTGGATATCGCTCCTCAGAGGAAGGTGTGGAGGGGTGGGCAGAATAAGGGGAGGGGTACTCACAGGGGTCCTGGAGGTAGCTGGAAGGTGGTGCAGGATTGGGAGTGGCCAGGGGAGAGAGGCTACTACTGTCTCCACTGTAATAGTCCAGCCCCTCCTGGAACAGCCCAGAACCCTCTGGACCTCCAGCAGTCACTGCTCCAGATGAAGAGGCAGTCTTGCCCCTGCCTTTGGCCCCTGAAGGCCGCTCTCTCTGACATGGAGACAAACCCCCTCGGCCTCCTCTAGACCCTCTGCCCCGTCCTCCAACCCCTCCCCGCTTAGGTCCAGGAGTAGGCGTTGGGGAGGGACTGGATGGGGAATCAGAGTGTAAAGCAGAACCTCCTTCTTTTTCGCCCTGTGGGTCAGTCCGTTTCCTTCGACCCCGACCGGGTTTGCTGGTTCCCCCGCCCTGGAAGAGGACGTTCTGGCTCCAGTTATACGAGGGCCCAGAAGCACTCTCATGCCAATCCATCATCAGCTTCTCCAGGCTGGACAGACTTGATTGACCCCCCTCTCCACTAACAGAAGTAGCCTCATTCAGTTTGTACGTGCCACATGTGGAACTAGGTCCACTACCAGTGGCTGCAGAGCCGAGATGTGAGGAGTCAGAAGAGGATTCTGAAAGACTTTCAGGAAAAGGTTGACGCTTGGCCTTCTGGGGGGTGTAGTTTGAGATATCCAAGATGTCTTTGGACTCACTGGACCCATACTCGCTGTAGCCGTGGTACTGAGGCCCGAAGCTGTCTGTTGACCAGCCACCGTAACCTTGTCTGAAAAAAGAAACATAAATATAGCAACACAAATTATGAAAAGCACTTGAGGAAAATGTGTGCACTTATGTGTGCAGATATTTGAATTTCCACTGCTCTTTGTTGCAGTTCCACCAATCAGTAAGAGGAACCGGAGGAGGAAACTGTTAATGCATGTTCTGACTGTAGATTACTAGCTGGATAAACACAGTGCACGTTTTAGCCCCGAGTCCACTAGTGTCAGGTATCGACTGTTAATTAGGACATAGTGGACATGGAAAATGATATGCTGTTGTATTATGTAATTCACATCTCTTTGATCCTGCTGTGGCTGGACTTTAGTTTGTAACTCAACATTTAATCCCTTATTCATTAAAAAACATACCAAGTCAGAATATGTGTGAAAAGGCTACTTGGACATTTTTTTTTGTAATGACAGGACGCACAAGTGATTTACCTGTAGCTCCACTGATTGGTGTTGTACTGTTTGTAACCTTCTGAAGAGGAGCTGAAGGGGCTACTTTTGGCCACAGACATGTATCCTCCTCCTGGTGATGTGGGTCCTGTTGACTCCCCCCGCAACATGGAGGAATGACCTACTGCAGGATATCCACTATAGCCTCGCCTGGCTGCTGTCTGGTAGCTAGAATAACCCATTTGACCAACAGTGGTGGCCTTGCCACTGCTGTGTCCAGATCCATATGCAAAGCTGCAATCTGAGGATCTCTGTGGCACTGCAGAAGAGGAGGAGTAGCCAGATGAGTAGTGGCCAAAAGAGGCGGGATGGGGGGAGCTAGGAGAGTGTGAGAGAGATGGAGGAGTGGATTTGGGATAGGTAGAAGTGGTGGGGGATGTTTGGGCCAGGCTGCTATAGCTGTATGGAGGCCTGGCTGAGGAGCAATGTGTCTGGGATGAACCCTCCACCCCAGAACTTGCACCCTTGGAGCTCCACTTGGGGAACGCAGGGGACCAGCTGTGACCCGCAGCTGGACTAGA
The DNA here is from genome assembly GCA_032191485.1 of Leptoclinus maculatus. Classification (NCBI taxonomy): domain Eukaryota; kingdom Metazoa; phylum Chordata; class Actinopteri; order Perciformes; family Stichaeidae; genus Leptoclinus; species Leptoclinus maculatus. The sequence goes on from JAVDOI010000002.1 coordinate 28,438,297, forward strand.
TGGCTCATAACCAGGGGTGGATGAAGCTTTTCGGTGGTCTGACTGCGAGGAGGAGATGTCCAACAGGTCGGATGAATCATCTGAGTCGAGGAGTGACCGGAAATATCCAGCAAACAGGCTTTGTGAGTCCTCCCCAGCTGGCCCAACCCCTCTGCTTCCTCGTGGACTGCTGTAAGAACCCACCCTTCCAACTTCACAGGAGGAAAAGCCTCCCCTTGGAGATCCACAGAGCTGATACCCACCCAAACCTTTCTCCTTATCTATACCCCCCTCCCCCCAGCCACCTGCCCCATTGGGCCAGTCCTGTCCCATGGACACCCCCGCCCCTTTACATGCACCATTTTTTCTCACACGTTTCTTCTTGACTACTTTCTCTCCCCCAGACTCAGTCCCTACGATTCCCCCTCCCCTACCACCTGCACCCTTTCCCCTTTTCTTAGGTAATCCATGCTCAGACAAGGGGCCTGGCTTCTGCTTGTTGCCAATGCATTCAAAGAAGTCACTGAATGTGCTCTTATTGCGCTCACTGCCCCCAATCCCCCCAGCTCCAGCTCCACCTCTTCCAGTGCCCCCTCCTCTGCCACCTCGGGGGCGTCTATACCCAGTGAGCCGGTGGAGCAGGGTGGATATTCCAGGATTTTCCAAGGGGGTATGAAAGCTTTCAGGCTCACTGGGTGTCCAGCAGCGTGGGGGAGAGCAGCGGCCAGTGGCAGGGGGCTGGCGGTTTAAAAAGGCCAATTTGGATAGAACATCCCCATACTCTGTTTTCACATCATTAGTATCATTAACATACGATGGATAGGGGGAAGGGAGTTTAGCCCGCCGCCGCCTCTGGGGCTTCTTGGGCTGGTCTCCATTACCGCCAGCATTCCCGGCATTTAGAAGCTCTCCCGGTATTCCTGGCACAGCCTGTTTAGGTGGTCGCCCCCGCCTGCGTTTGAGAATAACCGGTAGTTCTCCAGGAGGGAACATCACCATGACACTCTTTCCATTGTTCTTCATTCGAAGAAGTGCAGTCGGCTCTCGAACTACCTCTGCGCCCTCCAGTCTGCAATCACCGCCTTTGTCTGACCCTGTAACTGTCTCCAAATTGGAAATCTTGTAGCTTTTCTGTCTGCGGCTGAGGTTGACAGGAATGCGAGCCACCTTGACAACAATCTTCCTCACCTGTAAAGCAGAAACCAGCATGAGACATACGCAATTGTAAATTGTATAAACATCTATGCCATACATGGAATGAAACTGTGCGTTATGTCAAGAGAGTAGCTACTATGATATGTAACTATAAATTAACTTACACCGACAAAACGTCCACGTCTCCGGTTTTTGGGAGGAGGTACCCCCTCTGCAACAGGCTCCTGCTTCACAGTTAGAGGTGCAGCGATGGTGGATGTGTTTGCAAATGGGAGATGAGGGGTAGCACCATGAGCCATGGACCGTGCTGCCTGACGCTGTTTCACACTTTTAGGAGCTGCTTTATGGACAGATTTTGGTGCAGGCCTAGACCTGGATTTAGGTCCAGGTTTATGCCCAAGTCTGGGCCCAGGTTTAGGTATAGCTTTAGGTGCAGGTTTGGGTACAGTTAGAGCAAGAGCAATCTCTGTCGGGCAGGGAGCCATGGGGAGATTAGCCTCCACAGAGGAATGCGCTTCTTTCTCTCCAACGGCAACCTCCTCCTCTTTAACCCTCCAGATCTTCTCCTCCAATACTTCATCTTCCTCCTCTACTCCCCTCTCCCGTCCTGCTCTCTTCTCCCCATCCTCCAAGTTTCGGCGGAGGCGGGAGGATTTGCGCAGGTGACAGGGAAAGCGGGGACGTCCAGAGCTGCGGAGTGCATACTTCTTCTCTGACTCCACAGGAAGAGGAGAAGAGCCTGTGTTTGTCTTTGGACCAACAGGGACTGGACAAAAGGTTGAAGGGTTGTCGGTCTCTGCAGTGAGGACTGGGGCAGCCCGCTGATTGGTGGAGGCAGGATGATTGCCAAGTTCCAAAGGCAGGGGTTGAGGTGAGGTTGTGTGTATGGCCTCTGGTGTGATAGTCCTGGAGTGTTCAGGTCCTACAGAACCCTTAGGTGGGTTGATTTCCATGTGTGCTTTCGAAACAGCCTGTGCGTGCACATCCGGGTCAATGTGCGTTTGCATGTCCCGAACTGTCTCTGCAAATGTATGTGTCTCGCGCGGGCAGGTGCTGTGCCCCAGCCTTCTTTGTTGATGGAGGCCGTTCGCCACGGCTGAAGGAGAGGAGGGAAAGAGGTCGGAGGTCACTGGTGCCAGTCCATTTTTAGAGGGATCCTGGGACCCCTCCTGGAGCCCGAGTTCCCTGGTCCAGAGCTCAGACCCTGCCAGCCTCTCCAGCTCCCCCACACGCGCTTTTTCCTCTGCTTGAGTCCCACCACAACCTACTGGAGCCCCAGTTTGGCCTGAATGTAGGCGATCTGACAAGCCACTCATTCAGTGGACCGTCTTGCTGGTGCTGAGTGAGGAAAGACGGATGTTTTCTGATGTATGAAAATGTGTGTTTCTTCTTTGTAAGTGTCTTCCTCTAACAACAGGAAAGATGATTCAATGACCTGAGGACAGAAATAAAAAAAAAATGTTTTATTATAATATATTATAAAAATCATCAACTGGATAGGAAGTAGACAAATGTGTTAACAATTCCTTGTTGCATTTAAGACATTTCATCTAAACTCCTTGCTGCTAAATATATTCATCATCAAACACTATACAAATAAAAATGAAACATTTGCAGCACAGATTAAATTGTGGCTGTGTCGATAGATTTTTTGGCAATGGGCCATACAGCTAATTCGTAACGCACTCTATTCTATTAACTGTGCCACCCACACAGCAGCAGTACAACATTAGATTACATTTACCATTCATACCCGGCTCAATTGGTTGCTTTTACCGAATGGTTGTGGCGCGGATTCTGATTTTGAATCTGAGTTGAGCCTCACTCGGTCTGCCTGACTGGCTCTGTTCTGCAGGGGATCATTGGGTCATCAATACTGCAGTGGAGTGCTCAAATACTTCTCTCTCACTCCTCTGCTCCTGTCTTTTGCCCATGGTTGCTAGAGTGAGAGATAGAGACAGACAGACAGAGGAAGGGATAGTGTGTTGAAAAAAGCGGGAGAAATGGTGAGTGGGGGGGGGGGGGGGGGGGGGGGGGAGGAGTGAGGAGGAGGGTGGAGCAGAAAGAAAAAGAGAATAAGAGATTAGTATGATGTCACAGCATGCATCATCAGACCAGACTATAATCAGTATTTTGGTGAGGGCTGCACCATCCCACATCAGACGCTTTTATTTTGGAGGATGACTTGCAAAACACATTTTTTTAACTCTAATTGTGGTTAGAAGTTCATTTCCTCGGTTCCAGCAGATTGAAAGTACACATGTAAACCAGTGCCACCTCAGCTATTCTGTTGGAGTTTCAATGTGCTCCATAACAAACACTGAGGATCATCACTACATGATGAAGACCATGCTCACAGAATCATGTATGTGTGTGTGTGGTGGGATTGAGTGAGTTGTGCCGCACACAGGACTCACACAGCACGCCACATTTCGCCAAAACTATGGAAATACATTACAAAGCACAAGACTTGGACGGTGCAACAAGAACGTGTGAATAATCGCGGCCAGCAGGGGGAAGCAGAGAGGTGATGAATAGAGGTGTTGAGAGGATGGAGAGATGAAGGTGACAGAAAGACAGCAACTATAGAGGGATTATGGAAACCCGGAGCAGAGGGGAAATGGATGTACAGACTTGCCAGAACACACACAAGTCGTACGGAATCTGCTATCAGACTCACACATGACTGCATGCATGCACACATTCAAAAACAAACACAAGTATATGCGTGCCACACTTGGACGCATATACACGCACGGCTGCCTCCGACACTGTACCACACTCTGCACATACAAAACAATCTTGTCCATCCTCAGATCTCTCTGCCTCCCTCGCCAACATATGGCCCTGATTAGGAGGGAGGGAGAGGGACAGGGAGCGAGAGGGAAATAAAGAGGGGAGGGGGTAAAAGACACGAATAAGTGCAAGAATGGGTGAGAGAGTATGAAAGAGGGCGAGAGACAGAAGAAGAGCAGGGAGGGGAAAGACGCGATTGAGAAAAGGAAAGGATAGTAAGCTGGGTAGAGGCAGACAGATTTAAAAAAAAACAAAAAGGAGGAGACAGAAAAAGTTGGCGAGCGGAAGAAACAGTAGAGGAAGAGAAGGAGGAGGAGTATGAGAGTTTTGCTCTAGCAGAGTTTAGGGCTGCACACATGGAGCAGACCAACCTCAACATTCTGCTGCTCTGAGGAATGACACAACTAGGACAAACACACATGGAGATGAACACACACACACACACACACACACACACACACACACACACACACACACACACACACAACACGTACTTTCTTTAACCCCCCTCACCCACTCCCTCCCTCTTGTGCCCAGTGGCGTCTCCCTGCCTCTCTTCTCTCCTATTCTCGCTCTCACTTTCTCTCTCGTCTAATTAACAGCGTTCCTTAATTAAGGCTCCATCTGACCGGTGTACGGGAGAGGGAGAAGAACACATGCTTTAATTAAACATTGCTGCACATGTGCTCACACATACATGCACGACCTGTCACTCACAGACACACAAAGACACACGCAAATGTGCCCCCACAGCTTCATCCTCCCACACACTCGCACATCGATTTGCACATAAAGACATACATGCCACAGACACACACACACACACACACGCAGACACGTATGTAGTCATGCACGATCACACACAAAACAAAGACACACATGCAAATATCTCTCCACTGTGCTCGGCAGGGGGGGTATTCTGACAGAGCTTAGATACCAGCCAATCAAACGCTCACACTATGATTCATTGTTTAAGCAAACACTTCTGGCATCCATCAGCTGCCATTCCAATATATTCATCCTCATACGTAGCAAATGCGTTTTTTTGGTGCATTTTACTGTGAATGGCTCAGTGGCGTAGCATTGTCTCTGTGAGAACAGCCGATGGTGTGCGCTGCTCCCACATGATGATCTGTTGAATCTCTTTCACAAAGAGCAGCTCTCCTATGACGGTTGTTTGAAAATGTTTGATCGTGTATATTTCTTAGTTTTTTGGTGCTGTTATGTGCCAGAGAGTGTATGTGCGCACATGCCAGTGGGAAATCAGAGATGAGAACTTGTCATTTCCCAGTTTGGGCAGTTGCCCTGTTGTGCATAGTCTGAGAGGAACAATCATTCTGTACATGGTAGCTGTACAGCATATCTATTCTCTCCCCATCTATCTCACTGCCACAAAGGCTTGCAGACTCACAGGCCTGCCAGCAGCAACCCTCAATGAGGAACTAGACCCTGTGTGCGTGCGTGTGTGTGTGTTTGTGTGTGTGTGTGTGTGTCAGTGTGAGTGTGTGAGAGAGAGAGAGAGAGAGAGAGAGAGAGAGAGAGAGAGAGAGAGAGAGAGAGAGAGAGAGAGAGAGAGAGAGAGAATGGATATGTGTGTGTGCTCGCACGCATATGTGTGTGTCTCTGCGAGTGCACGTGTATGAGTGTGTCTTCCTGGGTGTGTTTGTAAAAAGCACTCACCGAGCTCTAACGGGTGTGCAGTTGTTGCTAAGAGACAGGCAGCAGCACCGAAACAAGCAAGGGGGGGGTTGAAAGGGAGGGGGGACATGGAGGGGAGAGCGAAAGAGAGAGAGGTGGTGAGGGGAGGAGGGGGGAGCTCCACAGAGAGGTTTAGACAGATAAGAAGAAGAGGGGATAAAACAGAGAGAGATGGAGAAAGTGTATGTGAGGCCAAGAGAGAAGGGGGGGGTCCACAGAGACTGAGTGACACTGTGCAGAAACTCAACATCAGCCTCTCAACCTGCAGCCCCGACAGGCTCAGAGCTACATACAACACACGACAATGCACAACTTTTTCTTCTGAAAGAAAAATCATTAAGAGGAAAATTTAAAGGGAAAAAAATCAACAAAACAGTTTGACGACTTGATGACAAACTGTCAATTGATGACTCAAGTCATCCGTGAGAGGTTTTCAGTGGGAACCGGTGTGTCATGGTGTATTCCAGGTAATAAACGTCTGTCTGGCTTTGTCATTGAAACATTACACATCACATCACATGACACAGCAGCACTTTAAAGTGGCCACTGAATTGTAAATATTTGACACTCACTGTAAATACTTAATCATGAATTCTAGGCCTCTAAGTATTTTTTTTTCTACGTATTGGCGCCTATATGCGTAGAAAAAAAATGAAATAGAAATGTCTTTGTAATGCATATTGATGTGACTCGTTTGAGGACAACTTTATTCATCTCCAGCAGCATTACAGAACATAAGAATAAACATCATTTAAGATAAGCACAAACTATATCGTACCTTGACATCACTGCTGTAGTCAAGACCACCTAAACCGAGACCAAGTCAAGACCAGGACCACAGTGTATCAAGACCGAGACCAGACAAAGACTTTGAGGGACTGAGACCAAGTCAAGACCAGGGCCAGACCAGTTTGGAGTTTTGGTATAGAGGCAGACTGCGTACTTTCCACTAAACTGTCCTTTTTTATGTTTCTTTTCTAAGTGCAGATAAACGTTTGACGTGGTCCCAGGTGGCTCGATCAGTGTTACATTGCAGAATTTACATACTGCTGTGTATTTCTTTTTGGACGCCGTTTTTCAAATAAACTCTTTGTGGTTTAGCTATATGTGAGTGGGTGTGAAGGGCGGCAGGGAGGGGCGACAGACAATAATAGTAACAAATATTTCAAATAAAAAATGTGTCAAGTTATTGGTTGCATTTGAAGCAGGAAGCTTTACACACAATCACAGTAATGATAACGAATAAATCAGACAATGCACTGGCAATTTAGTGATATTTAGTGAGTTGTGGTCATGACATGACGAGACATTGAAAAAGTAAAGAGTATTAGGACATTATCTTGAGCTGATACTGTTAATTGACAGGTTGTATTTAAAGGCTTTATCTTTGTTCCCACTGTGGGGAGAAAGTTTTCTATATTTACTCGATATTCAGCCAAAATGTGCAAAGTTTTAATTCAACTCATATAACAACAAAAAAAGCAAAGTTGAAGATATATGGTCTTGCCTCGACTGCAGAGCGTTGTAGCCCAACAGGCTGTAACACTGAACAGCTAGAATTTAAGCACATCCAAACTTAACAGACCTGGGTTTTTTGGAGAGCTTGCGGTGTGTGTTAGTGTGCCAAAGAGGGGCGAGGAATGTGAGACACATACATCGCACTACTGGAGCCGGCATGCTTGCACACAAATTACCAACAGCAACCTTCAAAAACAAAACTGAACTTTTGGGGCTTTGGTGAGCTGCAGCTCCATGCAAACTCACGTCAGTCAAACAGAGACAGTCCAACTAACACTTGCACTTACAGACACCCCCCCCCACCCACTCACACTCTCCTTCACTCTGACCTCTCCTCCACCACCCAAAACCCCCCCCCCACTCCCACCTCCCCAGCTGCAGGAAATTCCTAATGATCTCCATCATCAGTGTGCGTGCTGTATCTCCTGCCAAGAGCAAGCATGTGCACGCACGCAACAAACACACACACAAAGCATAGAAATGAGCAGAGAGCAACACATAAACCATATGTGCAGACAAACAAAAAGGCAGACAGACGTTCAGACGGACAGACAGACACACATCTAACGTAAACAGACTTCACACAGACCAGATACAGTGGCTGCTCAGCCAAGGATGTACACGGGGGACTGGGAGAAGTAGCTCCAAACACTAGTCAACAAAAAAAGCAGGACCCCCCACCCCCATCTGACTGTCTCTCTCCTGTTGTTTCTGCAGGAACCTACATGCTGTAGTTATTTTAAGACGAGGAGGACTGTATTACCCCTTCCTCTTCCTCATACACCCCCCTCCTCACTTCTCTTCCTCACTGTTCCCTCTCTCATCTCTCTAGCAACCCCCCCCCCCCCCCCCCCCACACACACACACACACCTCCCGCCCCTAGTTTCTCTCCCACAACACACGCTCCCACTCCCCAAATCATCTTCAGCTCAGCCTGACACACTCTCTCTCCTCTCTCTCTCTCTCTCTCTCTCTCTCTCTCTCTCTCTCTCTCTCTCTCTCTCTCCTGCAGGCAGTTTCCTGGCGCTGCTAATGGCCGCCCCTCCGTCAGGTCATGTGACTAACCGCGCCAGCTGGGAACAGCTAGGAGTGTGCACATGTGCGCACTCAAAAACACATACGGGGTTACGTCTAGAAACACACACAAACACATGCAAATACAGGAAGATGAAACCAACCACTTAGGTGAAAACAGAAAAACTCCCAGTTACAGTTCACACACTCACACACACACTGAAACACACGTGTGTACTCAACGTAGTCACGCTGGCGAGAACTCACAGGCGCACTTAAAAACCTCACACACAGTCACGCATATCTACCTCACACACAGAGGACACACAAACCAGATGCTTGGACCCCGACACACACTCAGACCTTGAGGCCAGTGTTTTGGAGAGGGGCCTCTGTGCTGCGGCCCTGACTTCCTGACTCCTCCTCCTCCTCCCTTCGTACTCCTGTTCCACAGTTGCTGTGGGAGACGCTGCTGCAGCTCCCGTTGCCAAGGAGAAGGCTGCTGGCTGTTTGAACAACAATGGCCGCCTTGTGAACATTCCAACTGTAGGTACTGACAGCCCATCAGCCACAGCCTTAACATACACAGTGCTCAAAACGCACACGTAGACGCACGCATGCTGCTCACAACACACACCGACGCCACGCCACTGTACTGTACCTCTCGGATTCTTGGACTCGCGCCTGAGCGAGGTAACACTCTCACACACAAACACAACCAGGCATGCACAAAGAAACACACACATACACGTCTGTGCACGCTCTAAGAAATCATGACTTCTGCTGAGAGGATAAGAAACCCTTTCCCTCTGTGTCTACCTGCATCTCCCGACCATCTCTCTCTCTCTCTCTCTCTCTCTCACACACACAAACCCACACACACACACACACACACACACACACACACACACACTCAGTGCGCAGTACATTCATCCATCTTCCCCCTTCTCCCCGACTACTCTCTGTCTTTTTCTCTTATCTCTTTCTCTCTCCTCCCCCTCCACAGCCTCCTGCTTTCACTCTCTCACTCGCTCATCCCTGCCTCTCTCTCCCTTTCTGTCTCAGGAAGTGTGTGTTCTCACTCTCACGCACACACACACACACACACACTATCATCCTGGCACACACACCACACACATATGTGGAGGACACACATTCACACAGAGAGAGAGGCAGACACAATCTCTTTCTCTCCTGGAAGGTAGCGAATCTTTTCGTCCCTTGGGGGCATACACTTCCTTAGAGAAGGAGGGAAACGGGAAAGAAGAAAGGGAACTAAAAAAATAGAGTAGAACGGGCAAGAGAGGAAGAGGAGGAGGAAGGAGAAGGAGAGGAAGGGAGGGAGAGAAGATAGGAAGGGAAGAGGGTGAAAACTATATTCACGGCGGGGATTTATAGACAGACCTCTGAGTGCTCTGATTATCTGTTCATATTGATGGGACGACATTGAAGGCACGCTGGTGGAACGTTGAGACGGTGCTGAAGCCAAATTGAGTGTGTGTGTGTGTGTGTAGAATCACTAACAAGTCTCTGCTTATCCTCTGACTCACTGTTTTTAACACGCATACCCCGACACATGTGTATGCACACTCACACGCTGCTAAAAACAAAGATAACTCTAACGCACAAGCATCAGAAATCAGACACACAGAACATGTGTAAGTATGTTGATCTGCAGATAGATGTGTGTGTTGTCTGCCAGACACCGAGAGATGCTTTTGTGTGTGTGTGTGTGTGTGTGTGTGTGTCGGCGTGTTTTCCCCATCTCTCGCTCCTCTTTAATAATTGAGCTGATTCTGTCCAGCTTGTTAGGGAGGTACACAGCAGCTTCACACTCTTTCTCTCCTTCTCGTCCTCTCATGCGCTCCATCTCTCCCTCCTCATCCTTCCATCTTTCCGCTCTCCCTTCATTTATCACTCCTTCTCCTTCCTGACCCCTCCGTCCTCTCTCTCTCTCTCTCTCTCTCTCCCTCCCGACTCTCAGTCCCTTCCCCCAGCTCTCCTCTCCCTCTTTCTTCGCAAATCCCTCCTGTTCTTTGACCTCTCCCTCGCCTCTCGCAGTTTCACCCCCCTCCAACCCCCCTCCACCCCGCTGCCCTCCATCATCCCGCTCCTCTTGTCTCCCTCTCTCCATCCTCTGGAGGTGAGAGGTCGACGCTTCCTCTCCACTGTCAGACTAAAACCGGCTGTAACCAGCCCTGGGGGGGGGGGGGTAGTTGGTGTGAGGGAGACAAGGAGAATGAGGAGGTAGGTGATGAGGGACGTATAGGAAAGATGCAGGAGAGAGGGAGATGTAAGTGGTAAAAAAAGAAGGGACTCACTGGAGGACAGATACATGGGGGGGGGGGCAGAGGGCTTAAAAAAAGGGAGGGAGGCGAGAGAAAAGAGAAGGGGAGATTTCTTCTATTGAGTCAGTGCCTTTGACGCGGAGGAGCCGTTTTATGAATGTATCGTGTGGGAGGTGACAGAATGGAGCATACAAACACTGCTTACACAAATTCTAAATGGTTGGTGTGTGTGTGGGTGCATGTGTGTGTCTATGCCTGTGTGTGTGTGTGTGTGTGTGTGTGTGTGGGAGGTGAACCACGTTTACCTGCCTGTGGCGAAAGCTATTTCACTTCAGGTGACGATTAGATTAATAGGAGTCGTAAAAGACAGGACCCTTCACTCCAAGGACAAAGTAATGACTTACTCTTTTTTAGCCAGTAGCTCGTCGCTTCAAGTAGAAAATATTAAAAGTTGTAAAATATTCCTGAAATGTCCAATTACTCAATATTAAAATAAGAGGTCTTATAGGATACAGAGATGTTTTTTAACAGAAGACAAACAGCAGCAGAGGAAACATTTACATTTAAATATTACGCTTAAAGCCATCTTCTGATAGCTCTAAGCCATCAGAATATAGCTCTAAGCTCTAGCAAACCAGATGTTGTCACTATGAATAGATTGTTTATGTGAATCTGTGACCTAAAATCAATTCCTCGTGTATTTTTGGGAGGCATTTCAGGTGCTGAGTAATAATGGACTCATTCACAACGCTGGTGTAAATTCCCTTTTCTTAAATGGCAGAAATATATCTTTTTGCCAGAATGATCTTCAACTGACTTTCACAAAACATCTGTAACCCCCCCAAAAGAAAGCTCTTTGTTGCATTTGACAAATCTTGCGCACAGCTAGAAGCCAAATTCCTAAAAATGAGATGCTTTGTAGTTGTGAGGAGAAGCCTGGGATTGTTTTTGGAGAATGAGCGTTTGAACAGACTCTGGTAGGAAACCCGTTCTGATTTAGATTACTGAAGCTCTGTCTGGTGGCAGGTTTGTGTGGTCTCATAAGACGGATTCAGTCTCTTTAAACTGCCTCTAAACCACTATACCCCCTTCATTCAACAGGTTGCACCATCCTCAACATCACTGAAAACTTCCCAAAACACCAGGACATCAGTGAAAGTCGATTGTGTCCACTCTGTCTTCTTCATCTTCATCACGACCTCCATATCAAGAGGACATCTGACTATACAGCAACCTCACATGCTGATAGGCAGAGAGCGAAAAACAGGTGATTGGTTGAGCTGTCGGCTGTCATATCGGCAGGGTGTATCTTTGTGACACTGCAACACACACACGCACACACACACACACACACACACACACACACACACACACACACACACGCACACACACACACAGGCTTGTCACTGCCATCAACCAACACGCCTACGAACTGCAGCAAGGCGCAAACAAAAGGTACTTCCACACACACACACACACACACACACACACACACACACACACACACACACACACACCACACACACACACACAGATGGAAGTACATGCACGCTTACACACACAAACACACACAGCTTTGAGACGAGCTGTGGAGTGTTAGGTGCGCTGACCCTGCCAATGAGGACAGGAGGAACATCAACGGAACTACAAGGCCGTTGCTATGACAACTAGCCCCGCTCACACAGGTAGGAAGCACAATAGGGCCTAAGCTGTTATATGTTCACATTCTCCGTTTCTCTCGCTCCCCCCCCCACCCCCTTACACACAGGGCCATGCACTCAAGACAAAGTCTGACAGACGGCGGCTGCATGCCAAGGTAAGGCCATATTTCCTTTTCATTCCAGCATTCCGAGTGCTGAAATTATTCATTATGTCCAAGTGAACCTGCCAATAAGAGAACTCACTCTTTAAACCAGCGAATGAGAGCGTGAGACATGGCTGAGTGTGAGACAGACAGACACACAGACCGAGCATCACTCTGCATACTAACGGCACCTGCACTAGGGTAGCCTGTGCACGTCTCTGAGGGGCCCTTAAATAACGAACTGTCACTGCCCAGACATCGACATTGACTTCTCTCTCCCTCTCTCCCTCTCCCTCTCCTCCCTTCATGCACTCTTTTCTTCCCTTTGTCACCCCCCCTCACAGACGAGAGCTGATAATCACCACCGTGAGCACGCCTTGTCTCTCCAGCACATTGGCCCTGTTGCCACTGCAGGATGTGCTGCTGCTGCTGCTGCTGCTGTGTCCTGCCTATAACTGCCCTGACAACTCAGGGGGGCCGCCGGGATGGAAACCCCGGGACTAGACGGATGCTCACCGGTTAACCTTGGTGTCTCCTGTTTCTATGTAAAGAAAACACCTGTCCAACATCAGGAGCTGGACTCACAGTCAAACCTCTGGTATGTGTCACTGGCATGTAAATTCAGTATTAGAAAAGTCAACCCACAGAGGTACAGTCTAAGGAAACAGCAAATAAACAAAACAAGTGTGTGTGTGTGTGTGTGTGTGTGTGTGTGTGTGTGTGTGTGTGTCATTACCTGGGGAGGTACTATCCTGCTGCCCTGCCTACGCTGTATGTAAATTCAGTGATAATAAAGGTAATAGGTGAGAAGAGTGTAGATACTCACAAAAAAAACACGTTGGGGTTAACAGGGTTCATTGCGCGCACATTTAACCACATTACGTGTGTGTGCGTTGTATGTATGTGTGTGTGTGTGAGCATCATCATACACGCTGCATGCCCACAGTAAAGCCCAGATGACCCAGCAGCACGAGCAGTGCGAATGAAGAGCTCGGTCCGTTAGCGGCATCGATGAGGTTAATGTAAAAAAAAAAACTCAAAAGGAAACGTAACCAGAGGTGCGCAGCACAACTGGCTGAGCCGACAGTAAGCTAATTTTTGGTGTTGTGTACACAAGACACTGCACGCGCACTCACCAAGGGAGAGAGAGAGTCTGGGGGGCTCGCGCTGGCTGCTGGAGCTGTTGCGGTGTCAACGTTGGCTGGCGGGGGCTGTGGGCTCGCGCAGCTGTCGGTGACGGTGCTTCGCTCCTCTCCTCTCCCGGGTCACGGAGCCGTTGCCTTGACGGCTGCAGCCGTCAGCGAGCAGCATGTCCCCTTCATTTGGGCTCCCCGCGTCGGAGGGAGATAGCCCTCCCGCATCAATGTAAACGTTGTCTTCTCCTGCCGTCGCGCGCCACCGTCTCGTGCGGCTCAATGGAAAAACCGCTCCTCTGGCTCACATCAATATCTGCACCCGCAAAGATGGGAAAGCAAAAAACACAATAGGAAGGAGAAAAAAATGTAAAATGGTGAGATGGGACGTTGGTTCACAATCTGGTCCCCAATTTAGGTGCTGACATAACCGCGCTCGAGCCCTGTGCTCCGGTTTTGGTGACAGGCACGGGACTCCCCAGTATGCGGGAGGCGAAAATCGACCGTGCGCCCGTGCGTCTCTGCCTCTGCAATTCCAGCTCTCTCTGTCTCTCGTGCGCCCCAGTCTCCGCTGTGGCTCTCCAACGTGCCTGGCTGTCAAAACCATCCGGGCATCCGTAGCTGGCCTCACTTTACACCTGTGGAATTGTGGGAAAAGTAGTTTACTGAAGAGCGAGCATGAATGGGGGAGTCAGTGAAGAGAGCGAGAGACAGACGAGAGTGGGAGTGGTTGGAATTTCGGAGTGCTGCTAATAGTTTCCAGAGCCACAGATCGCAATAACACTAATAATATCCTATGATATTTTATATTTAGCTAAAAACGTCAGGCCTGCGCAAAAGCAATTTCTGTTTAGGTCAATTCATGAATTCAAGTTTGTTTACAGAGCTATACTGAATTGGCTCTTTGACATTATGAGGAAACATACAAAAATAGCATAAGTGTCCAAAAATAAATAGAATAAGAGACATGTCTTAACCCGGAAAAGATATTTGATTTTTATTACAATAACATAACAGGGAATCTCATAAAATCACATAAAGGTTACACTCTAGTCAAAACAAAACAGATTTAAAACACTTTCCTTCCAAAGACCACTGGCATTGATCGTTCCCCTTTGTGTGTAACATTTCACCCTGAATGCATGAAAACTGTGTAAATGTTAATATATAAGTCTTTGTGTTGCACAGATATATCAGATATATATAACAGTTAAATTAAAACAGCAACAGAGACAGTTCATACAAAATTGTCATTCAAATTATCAGACAAGCATTCCTTACCATCTCTCCCCTCAGACTTTACTAACACAGTATTAAAGGTACTTTAAATGCTAAAACAGCCCTTAATTTGACCACTTTAAAGCAGATGTTGGAGCAAGTTTGAAATCAGTTCCCCCTTTCAGGTGATGGACACGGATCAGTTCAACAGCCTTTTTAGAATATTGTAGAAGGAAGCATCTTATTATATCTCACAGTGTCTGCATACATAATCCATCACACAAGTTCACAAGGTTTATTTAATGTTGTCTGAAACCTGTTGCACTTTCCATCGTTTCTCTTTCAACACATTTCTCTCAGGCAAACAGTTGTCCTTGGAAGCTGCTCTCCCCAGAGACAGAAATCAAAAAGGGACCTGGACATTTATGGCAGCTGAACAAATCATGTACCAACTCGACTCTCCCCTCTCCACCCTCCCCCCCCCCCCCCCCCCCCTCAACACAACCATCTACATCTTCTTTCGGTTCCTTGTTGTCATGGTTACAGAGTAAAGCAACATTACTGCGAGGCCTGATCAGCAGAGATCCGACTCCGCTCTTCAACATGGTTGACTGAACCGTCCTGAATGGGCTGCACTGCAGTGATCAATAACCAAAAGGAGGAAACTGTCTTTAAACAATAAAACAAGGCAATGATATGTATCTTAATATGTTAGAGTGTGTGTGTGTATGTGTGCGTGCGTGCATGCACAGTAAGAATACAAATACAATGAAGGCATATTGGTGTGTCTGCATGTATACATTCCACGTCTGCCTTTCTGTCTGTCTGTCTTTCTCTTTATGTTTGTCCGTTTATTGCTCCACATCTGTCCTACACGTGTGTGGTCACAGGTTTTCTCCGGGCTGGTACTGCGGCTCTGTGGCCGTGAAGTAATCCTCCAGGAAGGACTGCAGGTACTCAAAGGTGTGCCTCTCATCGGCCTCTCGCCTCCAGCACTGCAGCATCAGTTCATGGAGCGAGGCGGGGCAGCCCGGGGCACAGGGCATCCTGTAGCCCCTCTCCACCTGCTCCAACACCTCACGGTTGTTCATGCCTGAAGGGATGGGGGAGGGAGGGAGGGGGTGGATGCGGGAGAGGGTTCAGAGAAGGAGGGAAGGATTTTTTTTAAAAACACATAAAACAGACAAGAAAATCTACACATATTGGATATGGAGAAAAGTTAAAGCGGAGAAAAGAAAATCCTTAGAAATCATCACAACACAGTAGTGGTGATAATCACACAAAGGAACTCAAGATACAATGCAAAGATAAAACACTGCAACGATATACTTTATACTGCAACTTTAAAATAATTTAGGACACATCTGAATATGGTTAAAACTGAAGAAAACACACCTCCAAACTTGTATAATAAAAAATAAAACAGGAATAATTTAAATTGTATGTATTTATTTACTGCTATTAAGCATGCTATTTGTGGCTTTACTGTTATTTGATTAATCTTACATTATCCTTCTGACCCTTTATCGCCCTCTAATATTTGATCTCATTCATCGTAAGTCTGTCTTATATGTTTTGTAAACTCTATTTTTCTGCTGTATGTGGTGCTGCTGTCTTTGCCATGACACTACTGTAAAATAATTCATAAATTAAGTTATATTATCATATTACAACAGTTCCAAAATAAAGAAATGTCTGGAGTAACAGAATGATACAACTTGAGCTTCAAATCCCCTTATAGTAAGTTTAACAGAAAAGAAATGATTGATTTCATGAAAATTTTTGATCAAACAATTGTGTAAAATGAGCAATACTTGGTGTCGGTGTATCAATGACATCTTGTACGAGAAATTATTGTGGTAAAAGGACACAGTAAAATCAAAAATGGACACTGCATGATCTGCATGCTAATTTGCATACCAGGGCAGCAAGTGCTTAAAAGAGGGTCTACCCTTCCCTCATCAAGTGCTGTGATGTAGTTTGGTTGAAAATCTCAGTAAACTCTGCAAACCTAACCAAGCTGTTGCTGCAAAAAACAAAAGTGATCTTGTCTCGGTTTTGACAGTGAAAAGCTGAAAAATGACTAATCCTGCAGAATTCTCACTGCCGAGAACGATACTTTGTGAGATGAGGAAATACTGAACTAGCATCCAGGTATCATCCAGTACCTGGGTATGGCACACGTCCCTTTGTGATGAGTTCAGTTAGTAGGATGCCAAAGCTCCAGACATCTGACTTGATGGTAAAGCGTCCGTACAATGCAGCTTCAGGAGCCGTCCACTTGATGGGGAACTTCGCCCCTGAAAACCATGGCAACACAGCGAAGACGCATAATCATATAATTAGGATAGGTTATGTATAAAAATATAGGCACGGAGGCAGAGGCAGACACTCTTAATCATCACATTGTGCAATCGTTGCTCTCCTAACCCGTCTCACTGTCTCATCTCATGCTGTTACCTTGTCTGGCTGTGTACTCGTTGTCCTCGATGAGCCGGGCCAGGCCGAAGTCAGCAATCTTGCACACCAGGTTGTCTCCAACAAGTATGTTAGCTGCTCGCAGGTCACGATGGATGTAGTTCATCCTCTCGATGTATGCCATTCCAGCTGCAATCTAAAAACACAAAGAGACAAAAAAAAGAGAGCTCAGACTAGATAGTAAAAGTATGAGTTTCCTTTACGTCTGTCATTGTGTGTGTGTGCGTGTGTGTGTGTGTGTGTGTGTGTGTGTGTGTGTGTCTGTGTGTGTGTGTGTGTGCTTAACTCACCTGTGAAGCCATGTCCACCAGTTGAGGCAACTTAAGATCCTGCCCCTCCCCATCTTTTAAGAAGTCCAACAAACTTCCTGAAAAACCAAGATTGTTGCGTCATGACTGGCCAGTCCTTTTGCCTCCTGTAGTTTAACTCATATCTGCCGTGTATCATGGCGGGTACAAAATTAAATAAAAACAATAAAACAAATTACAAATTTCTACATTGATTTTTTTGTTCATGTAGGTAATTTGTTTGTCTGTGAGGTACTCAACAGTATATCTCAAAATGGTTGAAAGTTAGGACAGGGACAGATCCCAACATTTTTTAAGGATTTCAATGCACGACAGGGCGTTTCTAAGAATGTTTTGTCATGAACGACTGCACTTACTACTAACACTCGGAGGAGCTCACTTTTCAGTGTCAGTGAGGTTTCCAACCAACGGCAGGGATTCACTGTGTATCTACACTACATCACAGGCATGACAGTTTACTCAGCCTGATACCTTGGCTCATGAACTCGGTAATAATGTAGATGGGCTCCTCAGACACAACGGCGTAGAGCTGCACCAGCTTGTCATGGCGGAGTCTCTTCATGATCTGAGCCTCCTCCAGGAAGGCCTCGGGGGACATGGTCCCTGGCTTCAGAGTCTTCACCGCTACCTTGGTGGTACCGTTCCACATGCCTGGCATAGAGACAAGGAGATGTTAATGCTCACATAGCACATGGAAACACACAAAGACAGACGGCGCACACATACACACACATTTTCTGGTATACTGATGGTGATGACTACATGTACATACATGCAGATGTAAAAACATGGAACACAATATGCAGGCTGTAACAAACACACATGTGGTTATACTTCTGTCGCATGCAAATGATTGCTGTTTTGGAGAGCATGCATGACATGAGACAGAGTGATGTTAGGAGGGAGGGAGATTTTACTGGTCTTACATCAACACCTTCAGGGAGAAGATTTGCACGGCTCAGAAAAACCGGACACACTCGCATTTAGTCAGAGAAACTGTACGACATTTTCTAAACAAATTGGTCAGACATGTAATTGGAAATACATCACTTGGGAATACCAAGCGATACTGGGGAAAACATCAAACTTCACTAGCATACACAGAAATAAATGACATTCAACGTTACCAACAATACAGGACAGTAACGGACACTACGGACGACAATGCTGGACAGACAGTTCTCCCTCTGAGCCTGCAGAGGGCGTCAGAGGTTGGTGGTGTCAGTCTCACCCATCCAAACGTCCCCGAAGCAGCCCTGTCCCAGCTTCCTTTGCATGGACAGAGTTTCCCTTAGCACCTCCCAGGCGTCCCGCCCAAGGCCCATGGTGAGTGGGGTGGAGTTGGGACAGGACATGGTCAGGTAATAACACAGCCCATCATTAGTGCCTGTTATGGGGAGGAGGTGGGAGTCAAGGAGGGTGGAGATGTAGAGAAAGGAAAGAGTGGAAGTGTATTGTAGAATGGGAGAAAAAGGGTGATGTGATGGGTGGAAAAATGGAAAAAGAGATGGGTGGGGGGGGGGGGGGGGGTGACAAATAGGTGAGGTGAGATGATGAAACATGCACATGCAACAACAGGGGAAGAGGGGAACAACTCTGCACACCTGGATGTAAAACAAAGCCCCGTTGCTATCCGTTAACTGCTGCCTCTGCAATTGTTATCACACACGGGGGTTTATTAAGGTTTTTCTTCACTGTTGCAGTTTTAACTCAACACACAACATTTAAAGAACTAGTCCAGACTACATGCTTCAACTGTGTGTGTGTGTGTATTTTCTGTGTTTGTGTGGTATATTTGTTGCAGGTAGACAGACTACACAGACAGATACACAGGGCTTTACAGTGTATGTTTGTGAAAGTGCAGGTGTCTTCACACCAGAAGTGTTTACTGAAGTTCTTGTCAACTGGACACAACCAAGACTTAAATGTATTATATGTACCTGCTCATCTTTTAATACTTTATTTTATCCAGGTGTGCTCCAGCTGTCACCTTCCCCCACTGCAACACAGTCCCACCATTCCTACCCATCCAGACTTCTCCAAACTGGCCATTGCCCAGTTTTTTAATCAGCTGGAGGGATTCGCGGGGAATCTCCCACATATCCTTGGTCTTCACTGATAAGTCGGCCAGCTTAGGCATGCCCCGCTTGCAGTTGCCAATCAAACGGCAGCACAGTCCCGCCGCTCTCTCTGAGAGAGAGAGGAGAGACAAACAAGCAGGCGAAGGAAAGAAGAACAGAGGGAAAGAAAACAGAGGGGAAAAAAGCAGCAAATGCAGGGATAGAAAAAAAGAACAAGATAGGTTGCTTATGCACTTATGCAACTGACAAGTTAACCAAATACTAAAGTACAAAGGCACGAGGAAAACTCAGCAAAACAGACACAAACACACATTCAGAGCAGCATTATGTACAGAAAAAAAAAAGAAAATACAGGGACGATACAGTTCATAAGAAAAACAAATACATTATGTAGGATATATGTGGCCAAATCTCTCAGGTTGCTTTTGATGAGCGTGTCAGGTAAAGTCACGATTGCAGAATTATTGCTATATCAACTTCTTGCCACTAGGGGGCAGATTTACACTGACAGAGAGCAGAGGAAGTGGAGGGTGTGAACGCTTCAACTCTGAATCAAACTTATAAAGTTAGTGGAAGAAGTATTCAAATCCTTTACTAAAGTAAAAATATGTCCATTACAAACTTCTGCATCCAAAATTCTTCTCATGTAAAAGTACAAATTATAAAAATCTACCAAGAGTATCACAAGTAAAAGTGCTCTAAGAGTTATGTATTATTATACATATTACATCAGTAGATTATTGTTTCTGATGCATTGACATGTAAGCCTAATTGTAATGCTGTTGTTGGTCTAGGTAGAACTCATTATAATGATTTACTCTACTATTGACTAGTTTGATAACAATGCATCATCTTTTATAAGCTGATCATATTCTTTCTATGTAAAATCTGAATTTGGCGGGTAAATGTAGTGGAGTAAAAAGTACACAATTCTCCTTCTGAAATGTAGTGAAGCGGAAAGTAGCATCAACTGGAAAATACTGAAGTAGAATACCTCAAAATTGTAGTTATGTACAGTAAAAGTACTTACTTCCCACTAGTGGTAATAGTGTAATTACAGTATGCATCAAGTAGAGTAACATAACTAAAGTCTCTCCAGCAGCTGGGCAGAGAATGATCGGGCAGAGAGTCAGAACAAAGGTAAAATTCATAGAAGCAGGAGCTTGAAGCATTGAAGGCCATCAGAAAATGGCAACACAGACATTTCTTTTTTCACTTTGAAGGAGAAGCAAAATAAAGAGGATGAATTAGGGTCCATGTGTGTGTGTGTGTGTTTATGTGTGTTACCTGTGTAGTGCTCTACCAGCTGCTGCACTGTGTCGAACTGTGATCTCGTGGTGATGTAGTAGCCACCATTGTCCAGTTTGCGGATCTTATAATGTTTGACGTGGTCTCCCTTGTTATCGTCCCAGTCACGGATCGACAGAGAGTAAGCACCTGAAAGGAGAAAGGAGAGAGGAAGAGGGAGGGATACAACGAGGGGAAGGAAGGAGGGGTGGACGAAGAAGCACATAGTGGGGGTGAGGTGAGAGATAGAAAGAGAAAGAAATTGAAAGCTTTCATATATTTAGAGCAGTAAGCCTCTATTGAGAGTGTGTGTGTGTCCGTGTGTGTGTGTGTCTGTGTGCGTGTGTGAGAGTGTGTGTGCGCGTGTGTGTGTGCGTCTGTGTGTGTGTCTGTGTGTGTGTGTGTCTGTGTGTAAGAGTGGCCTCTTTACCTTTGGTGGTCTCGCTCTCTCGTATGAGGAAAGTTCCCCTCTGGTTGCCATTGCCCAGCAGCTGTCTCTCCGCATCCTTCCTCCCCATCTTCCCAAAATACCACCTGTCACCATGACAACAACACACAGGTCACTGCAGCGACAGCAAGCAAACCTGTGACCTCTGCCTTCAGACTACATGTCAATCATTAAGAAAATCTTTCAACTTTCAACTGTACTAATATTGCAGCAGACGTGTGTGTGTGTGTGTGTGTGTGTGTGTGTGTGTGTGTGTGTGTGTGTGTGTGTGTGTGTGTGTGTGTGTGTGTGTGTGTGTGTGTGTGTGTGCTCACTCTTCGGCCTGTATAGAGTCGACAGGAGCTACGTAGTTGGAGGGAATGTAACCTGAGTGGCCTGTGTCCAAAGAGCGAGCCTCCCACCAGTCGCCCTCTCTGCAAAGAAAAACACAAACTAAAAGTTAGTTTGCTGACAAAATCAGTAATGAGCTGTAAAGATACAATCAGCTCACAGTTTTGTTTGTTACACAATGGAGGGTCATGATACTTTTTAAAATGTCGAAATTAAAAGGAACAATGACACTGGCAAAAACTGTACTTTACAAAAAAATGTGTTATATGTTAAAGTGCAAAGTGCACTTAATCTACATTAAAATAAGCAGAAGAGTAAAAGGTGTTTAGATGAGAAAGAAGATGAAGAGCAAATGTGTGAACAATAACTTCAGAACAACTGAGTGAGACAAGAACATTGTTCAAGAACATACAGCAGCTGACACTTCTGACAGTTCACAGTGTTAACGGCTGGCATTTAATTGCAGCATGTGGCAGGTAATGTATGCAAACAAAATTAATTACCTTCTGGGCTTCAAGACATTCAACACATATAGTTAGCAGGAATTTGTAATCTCCTGATGCATTTTGTCATACCTTTGTATGACAATATCGTATGCCACAATGTATTACAATCCAGGTGTGTTTTCCCTAAAATTAGCAACATCTGTAAACAAATGTTATTAAAATACAGCCGTGTTTGTGCTCACGTGTTGTTGATGATCTGGAATTTCTCTCCTTTCTGAAAAGTGAGGTCATCTTCGGTGCGAGCGTCATAGTCATACAAAGCTATAAAGAGAGTGACTCCACCACCTGCATACGTGTTCACACACACACACACACACACACACACACACACACACACACACACACACACACACACACACACACACACACACACACACACACACACACACACACACACACACACACACACGCACAAGAGAGACAGAGGAGTTAACAGTTTCCAGTTATACATACTCGTTTTCCACCACAGATCTAAAACAATTTTTTAGGGTTTTACCGTTTTAAATGATGAGGTCGATACATTAAAATACATACTGGCTGTGAAGAGATCTCGTCATAGCACGATACCGATGTAAGAGATAGTGGACAACATCATAGTCCTCTTTCTATGCAAAAATGCAGTTAATAGTTAGACAGAAGCTAATATGAGGCTTCAGGAGTCTGACCTACAAATCAAATGTCTATCTTCCAAAGTTACAGTCTTTGTAACTTGTATAATCCTCTTTCTATTACCATCGTGAAGTGCTGGGTTTCCTCTATTATTATATTATATTAGATAATATTAGGTATATTGATTTTCACTTTCTAGAATCTTATATTCTAAGACTATTTTACTTGGTGCTTACTCTCTCACACACACACACACACACACACACACACACACACACACAGTCCTACTTGTTATGCCTCCAGGCCGCTGGTTTGTGTTGGTGTTGGAGAAGATGGTGCTGGATGAGAAGCCCTTGTTGAAGTCCGGGATGGTCTGAGTGGGGTCGGGACAGTAACGGCCCTGAGTCAAGGCGGCGGACAACCCTCCATCTGCGTTGCTAGGAGACAGATCTGTAACGTCTATTGCTGCTGATGCTGCTGCTTCTTTGGCGGACTTCTTATGCTTGCAACAGGCACACCCCATAATAACCAGCACGGAGACGACGTCTGTGAAAGCAAGCAGAGTTAAAGAAACATGCCACAACTTTTTCAATATGTAAATGTCAATTTGCGTGATGCTTTAAAGATTAGATAACAACAAAAGGTTTGTTTAGAATAAAATATAAGAAACATAAATTAAATATGAACCTGTTTAAAGGGATACTCAAGAGATTTAGTATTTCACTTCCATAAAAAAACATTGTCAAAATGTAAGCAGTAGAGGCCCAGATATCCTGTCTTTTAGTGCCTCGTATGAGTCATGCCTCAGAAACACCAGATACTACATTTCCCATGATGCAACTTGGTCTTTCCTGAGAGAACACACCTTTCAAACTCCACACCTCCAGTGTTGTCGCAGTGGCTTTTTGTTAGTAATCACTATGACATCATCGGGGTTATTATTTTTTTAACTTTTGAATTACACAAGTGTCTTCACAGGCTGAGCTGTACTGGACTTCATGTGTACATCTGGTGGAGTGTCCCTTAAATGGAATCATTTCTCACCTATTTAATTAAATACATTATCACCGCTCACAAAATGAAAGAAACTTGTGGATTATCACAAGATTCAACATAATCAACTCAATAAGTACGTTTCAGCGTTTAGACTTCAAACACAAGGGTGTGGAAAGTGAAAGCAGCCCACATCAACAGTATGCTAAGGGTCACTAAACCAAAGAGAACTGTTCAGAGAGAAGTTACAAACTTTTAAATAAAAACTTTACTTCCCCCAAGCAGGAGGAGGAAGGACAGAAATGGGGTTGGATATACAGTATGGTGGGAAAGAGAAGTTAACTTTTTCTCACCTGATGTCTTCCTGTCAGATCATCTGTCAATCACCATCGCCACTGAAAAAAAAAAGGGGGGGGGGGAGGGGGTGAGTGACAAGCGGCGAAATGAGAGAGCAGGCCAAGAGAGGATGAGTGGCAGAGAACCGGAGAGGGGAAAGGTTTTGGAGAATGTGAGAGAAAGGCTCAAGAGCGTTAAAGCGTGAATAAAGAGATGCGTGAAGGGAGACACGAGGAGACAGAAAAGTTAAAAGAAAAAAAAGGAGACAGCTCGAGATAAGGAAAGACAGAGAGAGATGTGAGGTTAGCCACTTCCCTTTTTGTTTTGCAGTTTCGAGAAGGGGTACTCAGTAATTCTCTCTGGTCAACCAGCTGTGTGTGTGTGTGTGTGTGTGTGTGTGTGTGTGTGTGTGTGTGTGTGTGTGTGTGTGTGTGTGTGTGTGTGTGTGTGTGTGTGTGTGTGTGTGTGTGTGTGTGTGGGTGTTTGTGGTGAAATGTACCTGTAAATGTCATTAGGCAGAGGTAACTGACACAAAGTGACATGCACTGACGATGTGAAATGTGTTTTACAAAGATCATTGTAGAATAGCTGTGCACATATATACGCAATCCGGACTTCCAGTTTTGCACAAACCACATTGCTTCAATAGAGCTCGGGTTGACAAAGCAAAAGTTGGTGCCAGCATCAAGAGGAAATAACATACAGAGACAGACGAGTGTAAAACGTTGTAATTGTATGCAGAGAACACTGGCTTTCCTGATAAACATGTAGTGTATTTTCCTCAAATCAAATCTGCTAAGCGCCATTTTAACGGACATTCCTCAGAGCACCAGCCGACAGTTTACTAGGCTCACCTAGCTGAAAGAAAACCTTAAAACATTTTGGGAAATACTCTTATTCGCTTTCTAGCAGTGAGTTAGATGAGAATGAGAAGCTACAGCCAGCAACCAGTTAGCTTAGCATGAACACTGGTACAATAATGAAAATAATCTACAGTTGCAGCCCTAGAGTTAACGTTTTGGTGATTTTGGAGGCTGTAGTTTTTAATATCTAGTCTATTGTTATTAATATAAGGGGTGCTCAAAATATGAGAAAAGCCTTTGTGCAAAATGCAGTACAATCCAACAGTACATAAACTAGAGCCTCAAAACTGACTATGAAGTTAAACCAGCAGCTCTCTAAAAGTTTCAACTAAACTTAACATTAGAGTTCAAATTTACAGCATTAGTGTTAGCTACTGTGTGGGTACCCAACAAACTGGCAAATGAGTGCAGAGCGGCCTTCGGATTCAAACAGGCAACCTTTCAAGCTGACTAAACTGCAGGCTGCAGCATCCCCACCTACTGAGGAATGTGAGGGAAGTCACACACACAGGAAGAACAATACAGGTTAAGGCAGGGAGCAACGAAAAAAACCAAAGTAATTCACTTTCATTATGAAAAAACATCAAAGCTCCCAGTGAACAGCGTCAGGTTGGTCTCATCCACACCATCACATTCCCGCGAAATTCCTCTCAATCTTTAAAGCAACAGAGGCTATTATGGGCTACATCCAGGAGAGCAAAATATGCACACACACACACACACACACACACACACACACATACACACTCATTCACTGTATCAGGTCGGCCATCAGGAGAGTCACAGGAAGTTAGCCCTGTTAGAGTTTCCTGTCCACCCTTCGGATCACTCCCCCCTTTTCCTGGAAACTGAGGACGGAGTCCATCCCACACACACACACACACACACACACACACACACACACACACACACACCTTCCTCTCTGTTACTGTTTTTCTCTTCTCCGTGCCCACACCTCTCCAACAATAACCTTTATACTCTCTCTATCCAGCCTTCCACTGGACCGAAGCTGCTCACTTTCTCTGTGATGAACTTTAGAAAGTGACAGAGAAGAGGCCTCCTCCCTCATCTTTATCTCACCTCTTCTTTTTCTGCTTCTCTAAGATTGGCAGATGACCAGAGACAGGGTCAGCAGCACAATAACATGTAGTCTCACACACACACACACATTGTGTACAGTCATACAGTCATTGTTCTCCGTTGGGTTCCTGTTGATAAAATGTCCGTCTTCCCCTCTGCACACAAAAGCTGCTCCAACACCTGATAATTCAGTTGACCCGAGGTGTTTATACATAGAGGAAACTAACACTAAAGTCACACATGCAGCAGGGCACACGGCCCACTGAACAAAGGAGTCACCAATCAAGCATGCACAGAAAGCCAAGATATGCACTTGTGCACTGACATATAACCTGCCATGGTGCAAAATTAAACACAAACCAACATGTATGTGTCCGTTTCCATATTCCTCTTTCAATCAGCCACGAGCATTAAAGGTATGTAGAGCAAAGTGTGTGTGAGAGTGTGTGTGTGTGTGTGTGTGTGTGTGTGTGATGGGTGGTACGTTTGGGTTGCACATTTAAATTGGCACACTTCGCACTTGTTGCTACTTTTTTGGTGTGCGTATAAAACAAGAGTCCGCATAAGTACTGAGAAGTACACCGAAGTAATTTAAGAACAGTGAGTTCCTCTGTGCTGTGACTCATAGTTTAAAATATGTACCGGTAATGCTAAATTAAAAGTAATGAGAGCTGTATTGATATCCTTGTGTACATGAAAGAATAGAATAAACAAAAAGACTACAATGTTGCATTAAAAAGGCTCTTCAGTCATGTACACACTGCCTTTTTCACCTTATCTAAAACATGATTTGCCTTTTTGCTAGTTGCATATGGTGTAACAATAACATGGCACAGTCAATGCATCCATCATGCAACTGTCATTAATGCTTCTTGCCACCGAGCACAGCCCCAAAACAAACAGCTTTCAATCATATTCATCTCACAGAGATAACAGTATTTCTTCTGTTAGCCGTTTCAAAACTTCACTGACTGGTTGCTTACTGTCACAGCAGATTTTCATAGCGGCTGGCAAGAAGAAATAATTATAATACAGAAGCAGCTTTCTCTGGTGGGGAGTAGTGTGGTATTGGTTTGTGAATACAAGTCTGTCTGCAACAACAGCACGGACTAATACTTCCATCTTTTGTAGATAATAAGCTTCAATGTTTGTGTTTTTAAAAGTTTTGCCAGGATTGCTTTAAAACAATAAACATTGTCTTGCCCATCGCTAATGGCATGAAGACGAGCAAATAATTGAATTATTTTCACCGTGCAGGTTTTGAAATAACCGCCTCCACCCAATACAATGAAGGGGAATAGAATTCCGTAATTTACAGACTTCACTCCAAACACCAAATAAATAACTGTCCTCGGTAAGATCAGTGGATTTTCCAGACTAACGGGGCAAACGGTCTCTGGAACGAGTCGCTGCTGAAGCTGAATTCACAACGTAATCTCTCAATGCTGTGAGCGCCACAAATTCAAATAAATGTGCGTCTTTTGTATTGGGTTTGAGGCAGAGATCTTGGAGATGGATATCTAGAAACCTTAGCAAATGAAACCAAAACTATCTGCATAGCTGCATGTTTTCTATTTCTTTATTAAGAGATCTGACCTTTTAAGAGAAACAACTATCACAGAACAGCACTAATGAAAAAATGCATTCTGGTCAATTGCTGAAGTAAAAGTAGCAGAACTTCACTCTGTTACAAAAGTCTTGCAAAATGTACCTCAGTAAAAATATAGAAACATTATCAAAGTAAAAGCACTCAGTATATAAAATGCCCCTTGAGTGTCATATTATTACATTATTGGACCCATTCAAATTGATGCACGGTGGAGCTTGAATGTAGAACAATCCATCATGTTTGTATTTAAAATATTAATCTGAAAAGCAAGCAACAAATACCCATGTGTGTGGAGTAAAACTAACGTACAATATCTCCGTCTGAAATGTAGTGCAGTAGAAATGTAAAGTAGCATAAACTGGAAATACTCAAGTAATACCTCAAAATTGATAATAAGCAGCATAATAATTTGCTCTATAAGAATATAAGCAGAGCATTAGCACGCATTCAGTGCACTCTTATGAAATCACAATAACATCACCCTCCATCGTCACAAAGCCAAATCCAAAGGACACACCCTTTCCTGCACAGTGGACTGCAGATAAGCTGCTCCCAGCGGGGAATTCACTGCAGGAACACAGAGAAACACAAACACGCACACACACACACACACACACACACACACAAATTGTTCAGATCTGTTCAGTTTCTGTACTTTTACACCATCTCTTTCCAGACTTTCTCCAAACCTCTTTTCTTGTTCCTCCAGCTCTTTCTTACCGTTCTCTTTTCTCTCTGAATCGCCCCTCACTAGCAGGAAGCCCTACAGGATGCAGAGGGTGAGTGGAGCAGGAATGATAGGACAATGGGAAGCAAGCTGTCACCGAACCCTCACACACATAGCACACACTCAAACGCAGTACAAACGCATGCTCAGAAAGGAACTAGAGACCAACTGGAGGTGGGGGCGATGGAAAAGTAAGGTGTCCCGGTCATCGGGACGTCCTGTTTTCACATGAAGTCATCATATCCTTCAGATACAGGGGGCCGAGGTTGCTCGTTAGAAAGCATACATGAATTAAGTCATTTAAGTTTAACAGTCTAATCCTGTTTTTCAAGGGGCTTTAGGGCCTGCTCCTATGGGTGCAACAAGAACAGGAGTCTTCCTCAGGTTGCCCCAGTGGCTGACGACAGCAAAGCCGCTGTTCAAAATGACAGATTCAGCTGGCAGCTTCCATCCAGATGTCTAACATCAGTCTGTAAGGACAAGTGCTTCACCGTCACGGCCCTCAGCTGCTTGGTGGGAGTGACGACGTCGACGTCCATTTCTTAACCCCACCAACTGAAAAACATATCCACGCCTCCCTTCTTCCTGCCTGGCCCCGAGGCTAAAGACAGGAACTGACCTCGTAAAGAAACAGGAAGTGATGAAGTCCGGCCTTGGACAGCCTCATCGCTTCTTTCCCCATCCGACCCTCAAAAATTCCACGACTATACTCCTTCACACAGACACACAAGCCGCCTTGAAATCAGTGGTGAAACAAAGATCAATGTTGATTACTTAAAGGACGGTGGTGTGATCCTCCCGGCTGCCCGTCATGAGGAAATAAACACCTCAAAGCCACAGAAACACCTCAGAGAGATGGACATGTTAAGGAAACATGCAGCCCTGCCTTTTCCTCAAGGTGGTTTCCTGTAGACGGGTTGCCAAATAAATCACATTTACTAAAGGAATAGTCTGCCTCTGGAGCAGATTTAACATAAACTGACAGACAAAAGACCTTCAGCCAAAAAGTACTTTCAGAATTCATCTATCAAAAAGTTTGAGAAATGTGAAGTACACTTACAAAAACCTCCAGTTGACCCGAGATGATGCAGTCAGCCACAAATCCAGATCCTATGATAAGTTACTGTTTGATCCCTTGACAGTTTCAATTTAACAATGAATGTACAATTACTACAACCTTATGGGTTTTTGATAGCAAGAGATTTCACCTTAAAGCACTTGTGACTAAGTTTTGGTAACTTCCTCTCTTTCTAAATTGCAATGTTGGCTGTTTGATTTCTAAATATCACCCTTTGTGGTATCCGTCCAGCATGAAGAGTGGAACTAGTGGTAGTCGACTTCATTAACTTCTCAAGGGCAAATCACCCAAACTTCCTTTTATTGAACACTCCAAAGTTACCCAATTTTCGAAAGCACAGAAACCACCCAACCGGCTTCGGACTGATCTATTTTAAAAAAGGTACAGAGGGGTCTGGGCTGCTGATGTTCATCAGGTTTGTTTCCTTTTGCCTATACCTCGGTTAAATTTACAGTCGAGTTTCTCACTCTCAGAGGTGATTTCCTCCACTCATATAGAACAAAACTGAAAAGTTAAAAGCAAAACTAATTTGATAAGCAGTGTGGGAAAACGACCCATCTGTGTCTCATCAAAGCAAAAGCAGTTCTTCAAACAAAACACTCATTCTGTAACTACAACTGATGTATATTACGTTTTCAGACAGTATATGATAAACAGAGAAGACATACCGGACACAAAATGCGTCGTTTCCCCGGGGGGGGTTTCCTTGTGTCCCGAGGTGAGAGTCAGCGGTGTCCAGTGGCTCGCGGGGCGCACGGAGAAAAGCCGCGAGCTACTGAGTTGAGCAAGTGAAAAGACGTGAGCGCGCGCCTCGTCCGGAAGGTCTTTGGGAACGGACTTCAAGCGCGTAAAGAAGTCCACCCCAGAGGAACGCGCGCGTGAAGTGGACAGTTGAAACCCGATGTTGATATTACAAAAGACTCCTATGTGGGCTACCTTTTAGAAATGTGGACTACCAGCCTTTTTTAGCATATTCAAGAGGAATGCACCCCCAATAATTATTATTCAGTAAACTATCACACTGGAGATTCTAACATGAAATTATCTTTTACAATAATGTTGACAGCCATCATAAAAAAAAAATATATATATATATATATTACGCCAGGCTACATTGATGAAGAAGGTTGAATAAGACTTTACTGTTAACATAAATGTTGATGTTCTAGCTGTAACCACTAACTTCCCTCAAACACCAAGTAAACCGACAGTGGCTGGTGCTGATGCAGTCTGGGCGTGTTTTCACTCTCAGGGTGAGATGCGACACGTGCACTCTGGTGTGAACTACAGGAAGACAGAACGAAATGTGCGACATCCGTGTGCGAATAATCCAAAAATGGGTGTTTACTCTTGTGCGCTTTACTGGCATGTTGCTTTTCTTCTCGTGTTATTAATATTACTTTTGATCAACACCAGGTCAGGCACATTCAGCTGTAAGTCAAGTAAGAGGGCAGCTATATATTGTCACACCATTACAGATCACCTTAAAGAGTGACTTCGCAAAGTAAACTGTGGCGTCATTACACGCTTATTTTAAGTCTTTGTCTCCATCTCGTGGGGAGTCATGGTAACTCCCGCGGCAACACATCCAGAAGTTTGGGTTTGTGTTGAACTGTGTGTTTTGGATCATAAACACAAGAAATGTAAATCTCATAATAAAGTCTCTTATACTTCCCATTTAAATCAGAATTCAAAAATAAAAAAGCAGATGATGCAGTCTGATGGTTTTCACCAGAACATAATGTCCAGACACAACACAGTGTTTACATTTTGATAAAGTAACTTTTTATTGTTTATAAAAATACAAGTTATTTGTTTTTGTTTTCATCTCAGCCTCTGCGTGCTACAAACAGAGAGGACTGAGGCCCGAGAAGTCATGGTGAGGTGAACATCTGGTATCTGTGGGCGACAGATTATTGGCCTGAACAGACATGTAAAATAAACACTTCAATCACGATGATTTAGTTATACCAGACCTCACTCCACCTGCATACCTTACTCGTAAGATGTGTGTGTGTGTGTGTGTGTGTGTGTGTGGCGGAAACATGTGCAAGATATTCACAGCAACACTTGAGGCTCAATTGGGGGAAACAAAACCTGATTCACTTCAGTGCAAATAAGTAACAAGTTTTAAATATCAGACATCCCAGTCCCAAAGCAGCATCACAACATTAACACTGAAACTGGGGATATGCATAAACAACTATTCACTGTAGTGTGTGTGTGTGTGTGTGTGTGTGTGTGTGTGTGTGTGTGTGTGTGTGTGCGTGTGTGTAAGATTGTCTGTCCATGTTGTGTTCTGCATTGGGTTGTGGTACGTCACAGCTGGCTCAACATTTGCAAAAAACGTGTGTGAGTGAGTGCATCATCTCATGTAGTGTGTGATGGCTCGTAAGGTATAAAGAAGGGCTGCTTGTAGCCGGGCTTCCATCACTATCAGGTTTGCATGAACCTGCAACACAAAAACAACAAAGAAATCACCTTCAGGTTACTAGATGATACACTTTTAAGTCCCGTCTGCAATTCAAAATGTAATTCTCTAATGACATTTAAAAGAGGAAGGAAAGAGAGGAAATGTCAAATCATTCATTCTTTGTTGAGAAGGTACCAAATAGAGATGATGTGTTAAAATGTCAAATGATTCATCGATTGTGGCTGAAGAGGCCGGGTCAGGCGTGCGTGTTTGAACACGTTTGTACCTTTTCGGAGTGTCTGAAGTGTCTCCAGAATGCGTGGTAAACACGAGCCGTGGTCTGCTCGGGGTGACAGGCCATGGTCTTAACAAACACCTTCAGAGAGCGCTCCAACAGCACGTTCACGCTGCCGTAGTCATAATCGTCGTAGCTGCACAGGTACAATAACAAGTTACTGACGCAGCAGAGACAAAACTAACTTTAAAACTTGATTTCTAAGAGTACTGACCGTATCCCGTACAGACAGTGGATGTAGTTCCACAGAGCCTTTCTCAGAGTGTGAGTGTCCACACCTTCATGCATGGCCATCCTGTGGTAGGTCATGTTGCTCACAACCTGCAAAGACGTAGTTAAATCTCAATATAATAAGCTCAATCAATCTGATAAATTCATGTATACAGCATGGGTATTCAATTCAACTTCAAAGAGGTCCAGTCAATGAAATGTTTTTCCAGAAAAGGTCAGAACATCATCATATCTAAATTGCGTTATACCCATACGCCAATCAAATAAAATGAACATTTCCATATCATTTCAACATAATTTAGGGCCTCAACCAAAGAAATTCTTAGTCGATTAGCACAATTTTGTCGACTTATCGATTATAGTTGTTTCAGTAGTTCTTTTCAGTCGATCCAGGTGCGCACTGCGGCCCGCCATCTGATGATGCCCGCTATACAGTATTCTGCAGCCATTCATCATCTGGTTGCCCGGACGGCAACCTCAACCTCATCTTTTTTGTGTTTTCCCCACATAATTAATTTGGTCATACAGTATTAATTCCCCAGTGTGTGCTGCTGTTCTCTCTGCTGGACTGAAGGGTGTAGACAACTATGCATCTTCTACTTTTTTGTGACCCCTTCATACAAAGCGATGAGAGTAATTTAACATTCTCAGACTGTTTAATACAAAAAACTGTTTTTCATTCATTAAGAAAATGCATTATATTAGCGATTTTAAATCACTTAAACTTCCTGAAAGAGATAGACCTGCCATGTTATCTAAACATCAGCCTTGTGCAGTTTTTAAATCAGCTTATTGGTGTTTATTATACTCTTTTTCCACCAAAAGTAGCACGTGTATGCAGTTTTTTTTATATGCGGGAAAACCCTACTAAAAATAAGCAATGGACTCCTTTCCCATTGCCAGTGGACAAGTGTAGCCCGGATCAGTTTACCGGTTGTAAGGCGCGTCTGGCCTGCACTGCTTTCTTACGTTGCGCATCGCCAGTAGATGTGGTAGTAACAGTGGGACATCGGCAAATGCAGTCAAAAAGGTTGATGACAGCTGTATTTAATTACAATAACTATGTCGTTGGTCTGCCTGAATACATTTTTAAATCCAGTTCAATCCAGGTTGTGCACGCAGCCCCACTCTTTAAAGACGCACTGCGCAGTTTTGCCCAAAGTGCTCCGTCATGTTTTGAAGCGTCCTCGCCTGTAGCAACGTGTCTCTGTCGGATTCTCTGCCTTTCTTTCCTGGTGCATTCGAGGTTACAAACTCGACAGAAAACAGGGTTGAACAGTAGAAAGCAGTATGGAGGCCAGTGAAAATGTTACATTGTTTACTTAATACCCACTAATTTGGAACAATGTTCAATGCTTGGACGTGGACAGACGAAATTGGTGGCTGAGATGAAAAAGAAAGCACCGTAAAATGAGCGTGTCCACCCTGGTGTAATGATAAATACCTTTGACTACAGCAGAGCCATTCGTCCGCAGAAGGAACGCCGATTGTACCCTTTACTACTAAACATAACATTTATCCAGTGGGAAAGGGGCTTTAGTGTACTTCTACAAGGTTAGAGGTGAGGGTACCTGGAATTTTTCATCCAGGAGCTGGCCCATGTCTGGCAGTAGTCTGTTGACCAGAGAGAAGCCGTGGTCCTCCCATGAGTAGTCCTGCACACATCACACATCAACAAACACAGGCCTCTGAAACTTAGCGCAAACAATCAAGAGGCACTGTGTATACTGTTGAAAGCCTGAATATATAAATTGGGAATGTGATCTCAACTCGAACACACTACCTGAGCTCTCATGGTGGGTGGCGACTGCTCTCCTTTGGGGGCAAAGTCCTCGTATCTGAACTCTGGATCCTCCACCAGACGCAGCACCAGATCAGGTGGGGCTTCTCGCACAACCGCTAAAACAAACACGTCAAAGAAGACAAAGTGAGTGAACTAACGTCAAACAATGTGAATGACGCATGGGATGAACACGCATGTATTTACTGGTTGGTATGCTCTCGCTCCTCTCCCTCTCAAAGCGAGTAACCATCTCCTCCTGTGTGCACTCTTCCTCCTGCTGCTGCAGCTCCACCATCCTCTGCATCAACACCTCCACCTCCATCGCTCCGTCACCCAACTGGAGTAGATAGAGAGAGGAATTTACTGAGTTCTTTGTTCAACTGTTCAACTGTTCCAAAACTGGCACAACTGGTAAAACATCACTGGAATTCTGTTGACATTGTTCAGTTTCGACCGGTCAGACCTGTGGTAAAAAAAAAACGACTGTTTGACTCACCTCTAGCCTGCCATCCTCGTGAGCAGGGCTATGAGGGCTGTGGGGGCTTCGGGGAAGGTGACTGGGGGATGGAAGTTGGAAAGTATAACCTCCGATGTGGTCGGGTTCAGGGTTCAAGCCGCATCCCCACCCAAAGGAGCAGAGTGAGTGAGCGTGTGCCATCAGGATCACAGCGTGTATGAGTTCAGCCAGTGACCAGCGAGGCTCTGCTCCGGGACACACCAGCTCCTGCAGGGTAGAGGGGCAGGTGTTGGGTAAGTGAGGTATTCTATCATGGGTTTGTTGGGTGGTATTGTCTGTTAGTTGGGGGCCTTGACTTTAATATCTCAACAATTATTAGGGGGGATTGCCGGGGGATCGCCCCCCCCCCCACCACCAAACACAGGTGAGCACACCAGCGGACAGAGAGCACGCTTCGCTAAGTACAGGAAAGAGCCCAAGTGCTGCACGGCCTGTGCCTGCACGCCCTGTGCCTGCACGCCCTGTGCTGCCCCCCCCCCAAAGCTGTAAACCTAAGGGAAACACTGTAGTGCTACAACTGTTAGCACGGACGTCAGACGGCGGCTGGTGGTCTCACGGTTTTGCGCTCTGCAGCTCACGTTACCACAGTTTCACAAGCGTGACTGAGAACTACTGCGAGCTACTGTAGAAACATGTCGGTGCAACATGGCGGACTCCGTGTGTAGTGTAGGTATAATGGTGGAGGACACCTGGGCAATTGGGTTATTTCCAATAGAGAGACAAGCGTTTTTTTTTTTATGTAAATATGATAACATTTGATTTTTTTGACATTGAGAGCATAGACTCTTCTTGTTAAGTTATGACCACCGAATACAGAGGAGGCTAAAATAAAATACTATTCAATTTACTATTATATGATGACAAACTTTCATTGAATCAGTTTTAATGTTCCGTATTGTCAAAGTTGTTTGAACGGTTACCCTCAGGTCCCCGTTTTAAAGTGCCTAGCATGAGGGATAAGAGATAAAAGCTTTCCCTCGTTCCTGCTAACATTCACACGTTAAAAGGGCATTTGTATTAAACCGATTGCTCATTTGAACAGATTGCTTTGATTATTTACTTTAAAAACTCCCACTGAACTATGTAAACTATGTCCTGTTTTTTCTTGTTGTCCATCAGTGTCTAGGATTGTGTGCGTTTTGTATGAATCATGTCTGCAAAGTGTCCCTGTAAATAAAGAAACTGAACTTTTGAGGGCGTAAGTGGGTGTCTGACCTGGATGTGCTGCTGTGTGATGAGCCAGGGCCGGTGTGCCAGCAGCTTGTTGAGTGTTTGCAGGCTGCGGAGTTTGGTGGGAGCGTGCTTGAGGCCACTCAGCCAGCTCTCCTCCCCTCCAGCGTCGAGGAAGCCCGCGCTGTGCTGCTGCACCAGGTACGAGCAGTGATGTCGAGCTGCGGCCTGCGAAACATAAATCACGCCGTCCATTAAAAGCACAGCTTAATCACTGCTCTGTGTATACCAGTGTCATAATGCATAAGAACTGCCCATGCTCATTAATATGAAAAGGGCTCAGAGGTTAAAGCAACACAACTACATTTCTCCACATATAGATCATTTTGAGTCTAATGACATGGCCTTTCTGAAGCCAAAGGGCAGCTAATGTGATGAATATATGAGCGATGAGTGTCGTTAAATGTTTATGAGAGAATCAGTCTTTGGCAGACCCTGTTAGTGGCTCACTAAGATACAGTAGCTGAAAAAAACCCTCAAGCAGGGAACGACCTGCCAAGTGCATCTGTCATCTACTGCTTTGGAAAAGATTATTTAACTCACCCCGATTTTTAGATTGCGACAACGCAAAAATATACATCTTGTTTCCTGACTTTTCGATTGCTTTCAAAATGTGCATTTTTGTGCAATCGTTAACTTAAACCACTGTAGTATCTTTAAATGTATCTGCAACTACTCATTGAGATATCAGCAGTATCAGTCAGTATTCAGAGATCTCAATTTCAGACATTAATTTAATGAGCACAAAAACATTGACGAGGCAATAACCTGTGACACAGTTCCAAGATGGAGCATCAAAATAAACATCTGGTTCAAGTTGTGAAGGTTATAGTGTCAAATAACTTTTTATTCAAAGAAGAGTAAGATGTACAAACTGTACATGTAGCTCCAACAATAGGTGCATCTGTTGGTCAGGATACCGTTTTCACAGCTCCAGCAAATAAAATGAACAAGATGTTTGGTTATGGTTCATGAAGGATTAAGGGTTGGACATAATCATTATCGTCAGCGCTCGCTGCTACGATAAGGTCGCAAAGCCGCTGCACACGTTAACATTCTGCTATAGAAGGAAGAAAAAAAAGAACGTTCTGGCTTGTTTGTATTCCTTTAAACAAATCAACGACTGTGATTTGTTGGGGCTGCACTAAGCCCACGATGCTGCAATGCTGCTCTTGCAAAATAGATAGCGCAGATAGCGGAATTGTATTAGCAGCAGCTGTTTCTACCCAGCTATCGCACTGAGAGAGGTTCTGTTGGAAGTGTAGGACAGCAGAAGTGTAGTTCTATCACATGACTCTCAGTGTGAATGCATCTGTTCACTGGTCACTACAGCTGAACTGACTGTAAGTGGGCTGCAGAGGAAACAGCATTACAGCAATATTAGTATGATCAAATCTATTCGTAACTATATTAAGGTAAAAGAATGAAACCATAAAAACAATTTGACTTGGTCACAACAAGAGAAAATAATAGCTGCAGAGTCTGACATTACTTTGAATGTTTAAGCTGTTAGTCAAGCAATATCTCGCCTAAACATGACACGGATAGACTCACTGGACCCAACTACAGGCTTTAGAGCATTTATAGTTTTGTCATTGCCACCTCATTCCTCACAAACAGAAATTAATATAGATGTAAATAAATAGAAGACTAACACATGGTCAGTACCGCTAAAACGTCTCCTCGTAAGCTTATGAATATAGATCAGAAATTTAAAACTTTTTACCGTTATGATTTAACCTGCCGAGTCACAGCTTGCAGGATTGAACTCGGCACACCAGGACGGAAAATCTAACCGACAACAATATCATCTGCTTAAAGTAAAAGATAAGTTTACTGTGTACTAATATTACTTTGATGTATTTGTATTTACCTAGTCCAATAGTGTTTGATTGTGATTATAGATCAAATACAGCAAATCAAATGCTTTACTTTTAAGTAACAATGAGAACATTTAACATGTTATTTATATATTTATATATATCTGCTGTGACGTGGGAGCAAATATAAATAAAAAGAGACTAGCAGAGCAACTTTGCAGAGCAATAGACCAATCAATGAAACAATATGCAGTACATGCATCCCACTATGGACTCCACATGGTTTCATTTGTTGACCAACCCAGCTTAGTATCAATCCGTTACAAGCTTTATAGTGGAAAAAAAGGAGTACAACCTCATTGGGAGCCGATAGTGAAACCTTGTTCTGGCATAATAGTCTTTCCACAGAACCCTCTTTTATCAGAGTAAACGCCATTAGGGAAACGTTTCTACACTAGATGTCTATCTGATAGTGCTGTAGCTAAATTTATCTGCATTTAATTCAAAACCATGTCTCAATACAACAGAGGACTCCTGTGCTAACTTTTGTCCGTCCCAGATCGATCACAATGTCGATAGTGCTACAGCCTCACTGTGAACAACACGAGACTCTATTGCTCCTCTAAAAAAAAGATAATAAAACAAAGGAAGTTCGCTCCATGGTATAACCCTCAAAGCAAACATCGCAAAAACTTGAAAGGATATGGCGTTCCACCTATTTGGAAGAATCTGGGTTAGTCTGGCGAGAAAACATATAAGAAGGCCCTTTGTAATGCCAGAGCAGCTCATTACTGATCATTAAAAGACAAAAGAAGAACAACCACAGGTTTCTCTTCAGCACTTCAGCCACTGTGACAGAGAGTCACAGCTCTGTTGAGCCGTGTACTCCTATAGACCTCAGTAGTCGTGTTGAATGTAAAGTTTTACCTTCAGGAGAGTACATGAGGCCCTCACTGTGGTCACTGGCATTGACCTGAAAGCTCCGATAGGTGTCACTAGTTAACAATCATATACTGTGGTTCTCTTACCATAACAGCGATGTAATGTCTCCAGTGACGGGGCAACGGGCCGTCCATCTCCAACAAAGCATGCTGGGTCCTCAGGAAGCAGCTGAGGTAGGCGGGGTGCATTGCCATCACCATTGTGATGTGGTCCACGTGGCCCACTGAAAGGAAAGATTCGATGAGGATTTCCTGGTCCGGCACTTCTTTCAACATCTAAAGAGAAAGAGCAAGACAATTAAACTCACTTTATATTGTTACAATGCTTGAGGACACATTGGGAAGGATTCACTTAAAAATGCTGGAAATAAACAGCCTTTAAAAGCTGATGCAACATTTCCACTCTCTCCAGTGGAAAGCTTCGAATAAGTCACATATTAAATTACAATTTTGAGTCATCAGCTTTTGCAACACGTGTGCGTTATTGCTTGTCTTGATGACATGAAGCAACAGGTGTTGCGGTAGAATAGCTGGCTGCACAGCTGCACTGTTTATCACGATGCCAGCCCAGTTGAAACGAGCCCAGTTCAGTCTTTGGTTAAAAGACATGGAGGCCAGCTCTGTGCCAGCCTGAAACCAACGGGTGAAACTACATCCCTCGTTTAAATAGTTTAATCAATAAACTTTACATGGCAAATAAGAAATGGTGATCAACAATATACACTGCCCCAATCCTCATGGGATTTACTATTGGAAAGAAAAACGCAATTTTTACAAACAAGTGTTTTCTTTTTTTTTTTTTAAGTTGATGTCTTTAATAATGGGGTAAATAAATGTACTTTTAAAAAACAAGCCATACACACCTCTTTTGCAGGAATAAAGGCACTTGGGCCTGATGCCAGCACCCGAGGTACTTCAACTCCTTGTTCCTAAGCAGGAAGACAGAGTTCGGTAAATAACACAGTGAAATAACAATTTAATGTCTGACAATTATCTTCTCGACAAATCGTTTGAGCTACTGTATCAAATGTCAGAAAATAATACAGCATGCTTGTTGGATATTGTCCTCAAATTACTTGTTTTGTCTGATAAACAGTCCGAGACATAAAGATATTGAGTTCACAA
The DNA here is from genome assembly GCA_032191485.1 of Leptoclinus maculatus. Lineage (NCBI taxonomy): Eukaryota > Metazoa > Chordata > Actinopteri > Perciformes > Stichaeidae > Leptoclinus > Leptoclinus maculatus. The sequence continues at coordinate 28,477,989 of JAVDOI010000002.1, forward strand.
TGATGCAAGACAAAGAAAAGCAGCAACGTTTCACAACGGAGAAGCTGGAATGAAGGAGTGTTAGGCCTTTCTGCTCAAACAGTGATAAATCAATCATCCAAGCAGTTGTTCTGTTGATCGACAAATCGATGAATTGACTTAAACCGTATACATTAATTCATCACAATTAAAAAATGTTTTGAGCAAACAACTAAAGGGTTAGATCTTCTTCAACACTTCAGAATAATACAGATTTTACATATAAATGCATGTTATTTGAAGATAAATGAGAAATCTGCATACAGCTTTAACCCAGAATGAACTTGACTAGACTTTACTTAGACTGCAGCAGCTGTTCTGTAACTGGAGAGCCCGTTTTATAACCTCCCAGCCCATGAAATCTGTAACCAAAACCACGCATTCAACTCACAGACATCATCAGAAGGCCGGCACAAAAAAAGTCTCCGCTCGTTATCTCCAACAGAGACGACACATACACTGAAAAAGCCTCCAACACCAGCTTTACTTTATATTCCTAGAATGTGCAGTGAGCTGTGGAGAGGCTCGAGGGGGGTGTGTCCCCGATGTGTTGTTCAGGACACCGAGAGGGGGCGTGTCCGGACAGAGAGGGGGCGTGTCCGGACGGCTTGTTTGTGCACACCACAGCGGAGTCTTGCGTCACCTCACACAGTTCAACGTCTGATGAAATATCAAGCAGTCTGATGGAAAGTGCCAATCAGCTGATAACTCTTGACTGATCAGACCTTAACGTTATCGCGAACTGTTATTCAATCATTCACATATTCTTAGAATTGTATGATAAGCAGCTAAAGCAATAACATTAATGCTAAAAAATAAAATACGAAGATACTACTAAAAATACTATCCCAACATTTACCTGTGCGGTTCGCAGCAGCTCGGTCGCTCTCCCTCGAACCTCCTGCAGTGGACACGACCGGGACAGTCGAAGCAGATTTAAAAGTGTTTGTTTACTCAGCCGGGCCGAACCGTGCCGGTCCGATCCCAAACACGCCAGAACCCCCTGACTGAGCTCCTCCAGAGACGCTGCTCGCTCGTCCTCGTCCTTGCTGCACAGCCGTGTTAAGCTTTTGACAGTCGGGCCAACGTCGGACTCTGACTCTGACTCGTACCGGTGTCGACCGGAGCCTAGACCCGGTGTGCTGTCTCCGTTGGTCGCCATCTGTTGTTATTGGTCCCAAAACACCTCGTAGGGATTCTTGACGCACCAGTGTTGAGCTCGTGCTAGCTACAGTTAGCTCAAGTATCAACCTAACCGTTAACGTTAGCTTGACGCAAACGTTGTTCTTTTAAATGCCCGGATGCTCGATAGGGTCTGTTGTCAGTTGACTGCGCAATCATCTGTTCCAACAATCATTAAAGCAAACTGACCTTCTTCAAAGCTGTCTCACACACCAGAGACACTTCAGAGGATCTGTGCTCATACCCCCGGCTACCGGACCGTAGAGACGGTCTTCCCCGGTTAGCTCGCTGAGCTAGCCTAGCCGCTGTTAGCAGATGCTGTAGGCTGTAAAACTCAATAACAGCGTTAAACGGTGGCTCGGTAATAAAACAGAAACACTGTGAGCCAGTGGTTTATGTTTTGGACTGGACTCCCAGACTAGAGCACAATGCAAAGTTTAAAATCAGCTTTCATGAAGAGACAATGACAGGCTTCGCTCGCTGGTTTCGTTCAGCTGTTCGGAGTTGAAGAGCTTTTTTTCTCCTCTTATGCAACGTCATTGTGACGTTGTCAAAACTTTTCTCACCAACAAACTGCACTTTAAGGTGAATAAGTACTTCTCAATAAAAACAACAATGTTTAAATTTCTGAACAATTCAACCTTCACTTACACTTCTAACATGTAGTATATAATAATATAAAATAATACATAATAAAACTTGTCAATTTACCTGTTTGCAGCTTTCTAATAATTACTCATTTGTATGACTGTAGCAACTATTGCCCATTAATCTATTTATTAATCAATTAAGTATGTAGTCTATAACATGTATGTATTATATGGACCCTGAGTCTGAAATTAAGTTTGATTGATTGATTGATGTCAACACAGATGACAGATGACAGATCAAAATCATCATACTTACCAGAGCCATAGATTTGCTCTGTTCTCCATTTTATAAAATGAAACTGTGAAAAGCAGTAAGTTTCCCGTTTACGTTTTCTTGACAGGGAACCCCACAAATCCACTAGTATGGATCCTACTTTGTTTTGGTCCTGATCACTGTCATATGGGAATCATTTGAGTACTTCAGAAAGACTTTATGCAGAATTATGAGTGAAAAAGACTGTCATTACGTACATCTTACACTATTCATTGAAACAGTCCACCACTCTGCTGGGAACACCTGTCAAGCCCTTGTGGTCCTCTGAGCCCACATGGGGGCCATAGGAATATTCAATGTACTTTTTATACTTATTCATATTTAATTAACTAAAACTGTGTATAAGTAGGAATTGCTTCGTTTCTGTGTGTGCATACAATAGTTTCACAATTTATATTATGTACTTCCTGAATCACCTTTATTTAGGAAAATAAAAAAACAGACATATTTCTTATATTAATTTACCTGTATATATATTATATACCATGTAGGACATTAGATATGTGTGGGGCTAAGAGAAAGATGACAGTGTCAGATAGAAACAGACAAACAAGTGAGGGTGATACGCTGCTCCGTTCGACATGAAAAGACACAGACTCAAAGCGGTTTGGGGAAATTCAACATTGTGGCAGCAACAAAGAAAAACCCTTCAGTGTACCGTCACTGTTTCCCTATGAGGGAAGACTTTTATTAACAAACACACAGGCTGGCTATGGAGCATGACCTTCGGAGCACACACAAAGGCGTGGTCCCCATGGCAAACCGGCGCTTCGTGTCCCAGGAGACCCAAGGGTTGAGGAGGTAACACCGAGAGAGGAGGAGGGGGCAGAGGTAACACCGAGAGAGGAGGAGGGGGCAGAGGTAACACCGAGAGAGGAGGAGGGGGCAGAGGTAACACAGAGAGAGGAGGAGGAGGCAGAGGTAACACAGAGAGAGGAGGAGGGGGCAGAGGTGGTTTGGGAGAGCTCAGGATACAAGCAGAGGTCAGGGTTCACACTCACACGGGTTTCTCTTCAGTATTTTACAGGAAGTAAAAGGTGTTTGTGTGTGTGTGTGTGTTTGTGGGTGTTTGTGGGTGTGCGGATGTATAGGAAAGAGAGGGATGTGAGTCCTCAGACGATTTTGTTCTCCAGCAAGGCGATCCTCTTCGTCATACTGTCTAGTGAGATTTTGTCAAGGACATGCAACAATGAAGACAAAGACACCAAATATGATAACTACATTATAACCCTCACTCCAAACATCCTATTCTCACACCGTTTCACCCATTGTAAAGGATATATTTTTTTGTTAGTGCCTGCAGGGCGTCTTCTACTTTCTTTTGGAACTTTACGAGGGAGTCACATTCACAAGGGTCCTCCTCTGTAGGAACAGAAAGCACAACTTCAAGTTCTGGGTTATTGTACCAGTATGTAGTGAAATGACTTGTTTGTAGATGTATGCTTGTATTTAATGATCATGTGGGACCTTGACAGATGTTAATCTGCAGCTTCTTGGCGATCTGGGTCATGGCTTTGAAGTCAGCAGTGTAGAAGTAGTGCTCTCCAGTCGGCTCAGAGGCGATCTCTTTCAGCTCATTCTCCACTGCGTTGCCCACTCCAACAGCGTACATCTTGAAACCTGCAACATAAACACAGACAGGTTTCCCCTCATCTGACTGGTAAAAATAGGGTTTGGATTGTATCTACTTACACTACACCCATGCATTAAGAAGAGATCCATCCTCTCCCTCTCACCGTGCTCCTTGGCCTTCTTGGCGGCTTCTCCGATGTAGTCCTGGCTGCGTCCGTCAGTGAAGACGATGCCCACCTTGGCGATTCCAGGCCGGGCGCCCTGACCGGCGGTGAAGCTGTTGTCTGTCAGATAGCGGAGAGCCTGGCCTGTCATGGTTCCCCTCTCCATGTAGGCCATCTTCTTCACAGCTTCCTTCAAGTCCTTCTTGTTGTTGTAGCGGCCCAGGGGGAACTCCTGCAGGAGGGAGACGGAAACATGACGTTGCCGCGTACGAGAGGGAGGTTGAATATTAGGTGGACAATGAAATGGCAAACACAGACACGTGCCTGTCGGACTGAGCTGGAGTACTGGACCAGTCCAACGTGAGCCTTGCTGTCGGAAACATCCAGTTTGTCTACGATCTGGTTGATCCACTTCTTGACCAGCTCAAAGTTCTCTGGACGCACGCTCTTAGAGCCATCGATCAGGAACACCACATCTGTCGCCGCGTTGCTGCAAGCTGGTGATGTCAGACACACAACAGGGCATGTTACTCTGGTAGCACAATTGCTGCGCTTGGACAAATACCTTCACACACACACACGCGCACGTGCACACACACGCAAACACACACTCACCACTGCAGCTGCGACCATTGTCCATGAGGGTAAAGCCATCTTTGCAGGCACACTTGTATGATCCGGGGGAGCTGATGCATACCTGCTCACAGTCATGATCCCCAGTGGCACACAGGTCCGACACTGTGTGTGTGTGCGTGCAGAACACACACGTACACACAGTAGAATATATGTTGAGGCACACACACACACAGAGGGAGGGGGAGGGGGGGGGGGGGGGGGGGGGGGGGTTAGGAGGAGAGAATGAAACTATGTCAGTTTGAAAACGGGAAAATCTAGCTTTGATTTTTAATGATCCACTGTGACCTGCAGCCAACAGTTTTGAATATGTGTGGACGGAGCATGAATCTAGTGGATCCTTAAAACAGTGGAGAAGATTGGAGTAGCCTCAAATAAACAAGATCCGTTTTGTCTGTTTCTAAATGTGAGGCATAGGCTCGTCCAATAACAGTCCAACACTGTGGTCATGCAGCGCTGCCCTTGGATGAAACATCTGCAGCGAGGCTGGCTGAGGCAGCAGGCAGCAGCCAAAACTGCCGCAGACTGGGAGAGCCAAGGGGGCGTCAATAATTAGAGGTTTAATGATTGTCACTAATGGATCGGTAATTACACAGAAATCAGTCTCGCCTCTCGGTTATGCGAGTGTTGACTGAAGAACAGGAGCGCATTTCGTTCCTAAAGGTTGTTCCTGCCCTACATGCCCTCGTGCAGTGAGAGTATTTAATGAGTTTGAACAGTTGAATGAATAAACTGTAGTCTTGTTGAGGGAGAGCAGAGGAGCAACATGTAGGAATGAAAAGATGACAGTCCTGACACCTTACCCTCAGTATAGGGCGGCAGCTCTCTCCACAGTGATGAAGGATAATGATGATGACCCACCCTGACAGGGATTCTTCTCACCCATCTTTGCCTGTTTCCATCACTACAGACTAATCTCAGTTTTCTGCACCTGTCCCTCTAACCTTAACAATAAGGCCCTCATCCTTCTCCCACTTCCTCTTCCTCCGCCCATCTTACCACAGAAGGCCTCCTGGAACTTCTTGGTGAGCTTCTCGATGACGCTGTAGCTCTCCACGTAGTCCACGTGGTCATCCAGAGGATCACTGGCCATCTGCTTCAGGGTGCTCATGTCCACACGTCCCACGCCGATGGCAAAAATCTCAATACCGGCATCCCGTGCACGCTGGGCCACATCCTTCACGCTGTCCTGGGGACGCCCGTCTGTCACAATAATGGCAACCTGCAAAGGACGAGGATCGAAAAAAAAGATGATCATAATGATGGGTTATATGTTGAGTTGTGTGTGTGAATGCATGTAAATGCGTGTCTAACCTTGCTGATATCAGGAGATTTGACACGAGCGCCCTCGGCCTCACTGAAGGCCACATTCATGGCAAACTGGATGGACAGACCAGTCATTGTTCCAGTGGACAGGGGCTCGATCTTGGTCACAGCCTTAATCAGCCCGGCTTTGGTGCGGTGTGTCTTCAGAGACACCTACAGTTGCGTAATAATAACAAGGTCAGTAATATCAAATACTTTGACAAATTAATAAAAAACTGTTCAGTGCTAGCGAAGGCTAGCGGAGACCCGTACCTCGTTCTTGACGCGGCTGGCATAGTTGACGACTCCCACACGGGTGGCGTTGGGTCCAACATCCAGCCCCTCGATGACCTTAGCCAGGAAGACCTTGACCTGCTCAAACTCTGAAGGCCGAACGCTCCGACTGCTGTCGATGATGAACACAATGTCTGTGGGACGAGTTTTGCACAAACCTGCCGCTACACATGAAGACAGGAGGACAGAAAGACAGATTATTATGGATTCTTCTAATAATAGTTTTCATAACACTTGTACATCCACATAATGGTTCAGAAATGTAGATGGATAAAAGAAAAAGAAAATTGATGAAGAAGTGAGAAAAGGGGGGAGGGTGGGAGGACCATGGGGAGAACGGAGGTATTGAGAGGAGAAGGGAGGGTCAATGGGATGGAGGCTGGTTAGAAAGTGGAAGGAAACAGAAAAACAGGATGCAGGGAGGCAACAGGGGTGGAGGAAGACGAGGGTGGAGGAAGAGGCGGAGAAAGGCAAGGCAAAAAAAAAAAGGATGAAGGACAGAGAAAGATCAAATGGGCCTGCTTTAAAAATATATATTTAAAACTCTATATGAATAAAAATGAATAATTATCAAATAAAATGATTAGATTAAAAACTGATGTGGCTGGAAGCTCAGAAAAAGTGACTCTTGAGTTAGGATTTTCATTATATTAACGTTTTTGCTTGTTCAGCTGCAAACACCCGATGGAGCTACCTAACGAGTGTGAACGACAAAGAACTGTTTTGTGATAATTTGTAGTGATAATAATAATAATAATAATAATGAAACAGTTTGAATCAGCGAGGATGTGTTGGATTTTCAGTGAGGGTCCAGGCTTTATTAAGGCCTCGTTAAATTAATCGCTAAAACATCAAGTGTCCGTTTAACATTACTGATCTCCCTTCTCACCCTTCACCTCTCTCCCTCCCTTCAGTTTTTTCTCCCACCAACTTTTACATCACACACACACACACACACACACACACACACACACACACAGCGTACCAACTACCAAACTCCATCCTGAAACAGTCATCTAAACACCAGCAACAACACAAAAAACACTTTAATATAATGTAAAATGTTGTCTTTAACACTGGCTGACTAATCACTTCAAATCAATAAATACCCAAGGACAATGGGTAAAATGAATTATATTCTTTTGTAATTATACTGACTAAATTCAATTTACTCTCCTTCAATTATGTTACCTCTGTGAATTTATTCCACTCTACAGCAAAGCAACTGGTTAACACACATCACACCGTCCCTGGATTCATGGACAAGAATGAACTCAGAGGGATATTCTTCTAAAATGCTGTTACCTCTGTATTTACGTCGTACTTATTCGTGTTATGTCAATTCTGTGAGTTACTTTCCACTGGAGATATATTTGAGGACAAGGAGTGAAAAGACTCCGAGTCCTCAACTGGCATTAGAAACAACTTTTAGGGTTAAAGGTCATCATTCTTACCCATGGCGGCGGCCGTGCGGAGGTCCACGGTGGCCTGAGCCCCCATGAAGCCGAGCAGCAGCAGGAACAACGGCGGGGTAGGCGTCATGGTGACGGCGACAGAGGGGTGACGAGGGGGTCCGAGCGTGTCCAGAGACAGTCCTAGAGTGAGAAGCCAGAAAGGAGACGGAGCAGGGCGAAGGGAGTTCCAGGAGAGAGGATGGCCACAAAGTGAGACTGAGTGACTCTGAGCTGCAGGTTATCAATGCAAGTGCTTCACACACTCAGCCCACAGACCGCCCCCCCACCCCCCACCCCCGTCTATAGTGGCAGTGTATGTATGTAGATGTGTGTGTGTGTGTGTGTGTGCGCGCGCGTGGGTAAGAGAGGGAAATACCTGCTCTGGGAGGACTTAAAAAGGCGGGCGAGGAAAGACAAACACACCTTGATATGGCTATGATGAACAGGTTTGTGTGTGTGTGTGTGTGTGTGTGTGTGAGAGAGAGAGAGAGTAGTAGAATCTGTGTTGTATGCGTGCTCGAGTACCTGAGCGTGTACAGTATGTGTGTGTGTGTGTGTGTGTGTGTGTGTAGCTGGGGGTACAGGAGCGGCTGGGGTTTGGTGCAAAGTGCGCGCCAACACAGCCCCAGGTTGGATTTGGCCAAAGCTCAAATAAACACCAACATGAATTCCTCTTTTCTCCCCGTGTTCCCTCGTATAGCAAACACACATTTATGGTGCGGAAGTGAAGGAGAGCCACCGTACACAGCCTGCAGTGTTCCCGCTGCGCTGCACGTTGGGAGGTGTGTGTGTGCATTTTTTATTTTTTTGCATAAGCATGCATTTCTGTATAACCTGAAGTTCTTGGATTTCTAAGTTCAGCTCAGTCCAGCTCCTGAATCATTCATAACATTTTGTGTTTTTCTATCACTTGTCTGGTCTCATCCATCTTTTCTCCCATCCTTCCTCTTCTGCATTTTTGTAGATTTTGAAAGCCTTGACTTTCATAAATATTTAAGATCAAATTTAGCCTCAAGCCGCACAATAAACATAAAAATAGAAGGTAAAGATTCCCTGATTCCAACCAGATCAAATCAAATGTTCCCCCTGACTCGTCTTCCTGCCTTTTCCCCCCATTACTCTCCTCTCCACTGTCAGGTAGGCGGCGGGCTCCAGCGGAGTAAACACAGAGGGAAAACACACCTTCATCAATACTCACATACACATCCTTAATCTCTCTATAGACTCCACATACACACAAAACAGAGACCCCTCTTTTCCCTCCAACATCCCGCTCCACCCGACCCAACCCTGCATTCCTCTGCACCTCCCTTTCCTCCTACTCCTCCACACACACACACACACACACACACACACACACACACACACACACACACACAAGACCTGAACAAGCCGCAATTGAGGGGGTTAGTCTGGGAGGGAAAGAGGAGTTGGGGCTCAGGCTGTACAGTAACGGGCCAGACAGGTTTCCTACTGAACAAGCTGTAAAATCAAGAGAGTGTGTGTGTGTGTGTGTTATGATGGTAATCGGTTGGACATGAAAGATTCAAGATGTTATTCCTGGACAGCATGTCATCTCTTTTTGACTTAAGAGACGACACCACAGACGCACACCTACACATATTCGTGCAAACACACAAATGTATACATGGTTGTATGAACACACACACACACACAGGTTATGTAACACTCGTCTGCTTGGCAGGCAGGAAAAACATAAGCTGGGCGAGCTTTACCTGCATCCGTAAGCATATGAGAACTATTTCACAGCGCCACGAAATTCACTCAATTTTCATCCAGTCCACGTGTTCAGAGTTATGAAGGTGGACCGATGAGACGTGGCCACTAAGAAAGAAGTGAAATGTGTCCAAACTGATCAAAATCTGCTGTGTGTGAAACCCCCGATTATAATGTTAGAAGGTCAGTTCCAATTTAGAAGTAGGGCTGCTCACTAAAGAGTTCTTACATCATGATGTTTCAATGACTCATTTAGTCCATCGTATGTCAGAAAATATTATTAGGATTACTTTTTATAGTTTGTCCAACAAGAAATCTTGAAATGTCCTGTTTTGTCTGACCAACAGTGTGAAGATAATTGCTTTACAATAATGTCAAGCATCACATGTACACTTGAATTAGGAAATGTATCTGAAACAATCAGACAGTTAATCGCCATTAACTTTGAAAGATACTTTTAAGCAAAAATGTTCTGGTTCCAGCTTCTCAGACTGTTTGAAGATCATCACTTATTTTACAATTTAAATTACAATGAGACTTCTTTTTTTTTACCATTTTAAAGAACGATTAATCAATTAATGGAGAAAATAATTGGCTTATTAATCAATCATTTAAAAAAGCCTTAAATGCAGCAATAGATTCATCGATTCTCAAAATTGTTGTCGACTATTCAACAATAATTTGTCATAATTTGCAGAACCAATACAACGGTTTGACATTCAAACTCACAAATAACTTTAGCAAATGTACTAGAACCCCAGAAGCAGTTATTTCCTCCTTTTCCAAATCCTTCTCAGGAGCAAACCAGAAATCTAATATAAAAACAAAGCATATTTGCTGTTTTACTGGAAAAAGGAAAATGTTCCTGTAAGACGTCTTTTACTGCCAACAGCCAAACCACCGCGGGGAGCTCAATTTAGAGGATATTTATCACAATAGCATTGCCAGACCCATAGTGTAAATGGAAACAAGTCTAAAACAAACACATTCCCCCATTTCAGCCACACTGCGTAGCATTAGGCATCTTTATACAAGGCCACATTCAAATAACTCTCAGAAAATATACTTACTATCAACATGGTGAGGTGAGATATTTAATCTCTGTCAAATCTGGGCCTTCATGTTTACACAGCTTTTCAACAGGCAAGTCTGTTCATTTTATCTGGTAAGTTGATGTTGTTTTCCCCAGCCTCACTCTCCCTCGAGTCCCCTGTTCCTCCAAATCCAACACAAAGTCTATTTGTTGTATCTTTACAGAACAAACTAAACATCAGCACCCCAATGCCACCGGAACCCGAGAACCAAAGCACAGGAGGATCTCCAAACCATGTTTCAGCTTTGTTCCACAACCGACAGTATTACTTTCAATCAGTTATATCAATAAACTTTATCCACCAATGTCAACAAACTCCATTACTGGACTGTATCAAAGCAGTGTGTGTGTGTGTGTGTGTGTGTGTGTGTCCCAGGGTTTGGAAAGACTGCGATGACTTTGTGTTTGACCACAACCATAAATATTGAAACAAGTTCCCTTTCTTCAAATCTCAGAATACTGAGCAAATATTGACACGGTGGAATCGGGGCGGACCAAAGCATCCCATACCTGTGCTTACACACTCTCTCACATACACACACACACATATATATATGTACATATATATGTGCTTACACACACACGTGCCTGCCAGCTGTGCTCTGAGCACTCTCTGTTCACGACAGGGAAGTCCTGGAAAAATTAATTACAAAGTTAAACCGACATGAAACCCTCCTCAGTCACACATGCGAGCTCACGGACACATGAAAGTGAAGAAAGATGAAACGTACAGACACAAGAGACGGATACACACAGCGTTAGGCGTCACATTAGCACAAATACAACCAAAATCCAGTGCAGAAGCTTTGCTACACTGAGTTTGAATAGAGCTCTCACACTCAGGGTTTCATTCCTGACATGAATGTGTCGTGTGTTTCTTTATGGAAGAGAGTTTGAGAAATGAAGTTTTTATGCGCGTGTGTGTGTTTATGCTGCGCTTCTCCTGCCAACAGTAACAGCTCAGTAGCCAGTAAGCAGGAAGAGAGAGGTTCATTAAAAACCCAAATACAGCAGTTACATAACCAACAGTTCTGTTCATCCCAGAACCCCCCGTGCTACAAACACTCCTCCCTCAGCCCCATCTTCTTCTCCCTCCCACGCCTGCTGGCAGAGCCCACCCATCATCCTCTTCTCCTCCCATAGCAACAGCTCATCTCGACTCTCCTCCCTTGTTCCCAGACCGACATGCCGCCTCACTCCTCCGTCCCCCCCCCCCCCCCCTCCCTCCTTTATCTGCTCCCCTGGTCCCTGCCACCTCCTCCTCATTCTCATCAAACAGTTCCTTCTCTTACTCCCACATCATCATCATCCAAGCTTTACTTTTACATACAGCAGGACTACGAATCAGGAATATTAACTAGAGTTAAAACAAGAAAACTTTTTGTTTTACTTGCACTACTGAGAGCAAAAATGACACAATGGTCTCAAACATCTTTTCTAGTCTCAGGGAAAAATGCCTTCAGCTCTTTCAGAGGCGGAGTTTCATATTGGGATTTGGTTTCCACGAGCACTTACAACAGACTTGCATACTAAGAATAAGCAGAGCGGGGAGTGCAGTTAGTGTGGGAACACAGCAGATGGCAACACTGATTAAGGATTTGGGCTGTGTCAGTGATTGTCTGGGATACCTCTACCCTAGAAACGACTCGGTCCTGTTTCCCCCCCCAAATCGGATTAGTGACTGTCACACATCCCCCGATAGAAGGATGTCTGAGAAACCGACATGCTGTCGGAATAAATCCCAGCATGCGGTCGTCTCTCATGACGCAACAGTGCCCTCTTGTGGCATGAAGACAGACCTGAAGCCAAATAAGCAGCATATCAGACCTCAGGGCTGTGCACTGTTAACCAGGCCATGAGTAAACCATGTGATTGAGCAAACAAAGCGGAATAATAAGTATATACATTTGGAGGTTATTATAGTCTATACAGAAATGTCCTTGGGTTTAATAAAGTATGTATCTATCCCTTTGTGCGCTAACTATCCTAAACATTTTCCTCATCGCTTACTATCATGCTCAAAAACCTGATTTTGAACTATACATCACTTGTCCATGTCTGCAATCAACACTTAATTAAAAATGTTCATGATTTGTGAACATGCATGCATATACGGATGGGGATGGGGAGAACAATTAAGTTTGGCTATTAACCCACCTCCCACGCCCTTCTCAGTCCGCCATGCAACTAAACTGTCTCAATAAAAACAGTCCCTAGAGCAATAATATGTTGCATAATAATGTGATGGAAAATGCTGATTTAAATCAAGAGTTAAATGCAAAAGTAAAAGGATTAACAGAACAATGTGCATTTATTGCAGCCAAGCTTAATGCAGATCAATGTTTCTACTGAGAACATCCTAATAGTAATACAAATACAGAAATACTCCCTATTTACATTAACACCGATACTTAAATCGCACTGTCACACACAAACAAACAAACAAACAAGTAGTCAAAAATGTATGGGGGAGAATTCGCAGTGGAAGTGGCTGTGAATCTCTCGAGGGCTGTCATACTCAATTTTGACACAAGGGGGCACCAGAGAGCTGTCCGGAGAGGCAGGGCTGACCTGAGAAGACAGCAGGGATGCAGCTTTGGTTGGAGTGATCTCCGCTCTGAGGAGAGACGGCCTCAGGGTGGACACAGGAGGGAGGACGGCTGTGCTGCTGGTGGAGGTGTGTGTGTGGGTGTGTGATGAGCACTGGGAGTTTGCATGCGAGGACCCGTGGTCCCCCCGGGTGAAGAATGAAGGGGGAGGCAGGGCGGTGGAGGAGGGCGGCTGGTGATCTCGAGCACCTTCCAAGCTGCCGGGGTAGGTTGGAGGGCACTGAGCACGCTGGTGGATGGCTGGTTGACTGTACATGCTACTCCACGGGTACGACTGGTACGCTGTGATCCCACCTGCAAGGAAACACACAGATTCAACCAGAGATGTGAAAACTAAGCTGTATTAGACGTAATGCAGCCCAGGAGCAGGACCACACCTCAAACACCCCTCTTCCTGTCATATTTCTATAAATGTCTACTTGCCCTGTATACCTGTTTGTTCCCATTTTTCTGTGCCCCTCCAAAACTCCCCCCTTTGCTCTCTCATTCATCCCCAAGGCGTCTGCCGAGCCCAGGAGCTATTGTGTCTCTTCCCCAAAGCCTTCCCCTTCCCGCAGTACTCATCCTGCTCCACCCTTCTTATCTGCCAATCTTTACTCATACGTTTCATATTCAATAAACACTTCTACTGGGGCGTCCCGGTGCTTGAGTGGCATAGATGAATACTATGTAATTGGAGCTTTCATGTTTGATTTGCTGCATGTCTTCCCTCTCTTTCCCCATGTGTACAGTCTAGCTCTAAAGTCACTATCAATAAAAAATGAAAATGGTAAAATATATATATATTTTTTAAACGTATTGCATATTAGTTAATGTGGTCCTTGATTGAGAACCAACTGCAACAGAGTAGAAGAGTGGGCTTTTTGGGGGCATTCAGGAGTCCAGAAGTAAAACTCTCTCGTTTTCTGAATAGACTTTGTTTAGTGACTAGCAGCTGGGCACTTCCAAGGCATGGATGGATATGAAAACGCTTCCAGTTGAATCATCAGTGTAAAAAAATGAATAACTACATAAAAAAATATCTGGTTCTTTGAAAACAACAAACCCTCGATTGTGGCGCCATGAAAAAAGAGACTCACCATGATGACCGGCCGACTGAAGCAGGATTTGCCCGGTGCTCTGGGACTGGAAGTAAGCGTGGCCTCCGGTGGAGTAGGTCACCATCCCAGTGGAGTTTCCTCCGGGGCCAAAGGTCAGGTAGGAGGTAGGGTTGGAATCTGGAGGGTTGGGGGTGAGGTAGGGGGAGGGGGTGAGGTAGGCCATGCGGGGAAGAGATGCTTGAGGTTGGTGCTGGGGCTGGCCGGAGGAGTAGGAGGTCTGCAGCTGGTAGGAGAGAGGGTTGTTCTGCTGGCCTGAGGTCAGGTAGTCCAGCTTCTCCCCAAAGTCAAAGAGAGAGCTGAGGACAGAACAAAGAAGAACTTGATCACAAACACACACACACACCTATAAATATATGGCAGGTACATCAGAGGAGAGTATGCGTGCTTCATGTCATGCTCAGCTCAAAACACACACACACACACACACACAGTAACAGCTTCATAAGAGGCCAGACTGTCTGCTACTTTGCATCTGTATGTGTGAGTCTTAAGTCATGCTAGCAACTCTGTGAGGCTGTATTTATGCACAGCCTGATTTGAGGTAAATGCAAACATCAGCATGCAAACACACACAATATGAGAATGTTAATATACTGATGTTATTTCAAACATATAAAAGCAACATTGTTTTTCAGTCAGAATGTCCCAGTCCCTCTCCAGAACATACTGTCAACCAATTAAGAAAATTAAATATTATTTTTGTTGATAGTAGTTCCAAGGACAATAAGTTATTTTGTAATTTGTGTGAACTGACCCTTTAAGTCTCTTAACAGCAGGATTAGAACATGTATTGATATTCATTGTTTGTTTTTGTATCGTCTTGCATTGGGGGATTTTAGTGCTGCGATACATAATTGTAGTCAAACAAAAACATTTTAAACAAAGCAATTACTCTCAGCATGATTTCTCAAATATTTAAGACCAGCTGAAACCGACTCCCCACTATTACCGGCGCTATCTAAGGCATCATTATCCCAGTATTTCACAGGATCTCTGCTCCTGTCTGCAGCCTATGTCCCCCTGTCATCTCTAGTACTCGTTGTCCCTGTTCAAATCATCGTCTAGTATTCATGTCACAGTCTGCTGTGAATCAAGCTGACCTGGTGTCATTCTGCAGAGACTGGGTGTCTCGGTGTGCCAAGGCGGAGCCTCCCTCCAGGGCATCCAGGAACAGAGGTGGGGTGTGAGCCAGGCTGTTGAGGAGAGGCGGAGGTGGAGTTGGGTTGGCGGGGTTGTAAGCCGTTGTAAAAAGGGGGAGACTGGCTCGACGCAAGGGGGGAGGGCTGTGCATGGAGCGGGGGTGGTACTCTGCCAACCCCCCCTGAGATGAAAGCTGGTGCTGGCTCACATCTCTCACTCTGGATTGACCTTGGAGATAACACACGGAGATAAAACGTTGGTCTGGTTTCTGGGGAATTGTACAATATCAACATGCAGGGTGAAGGTCCACCGAGTTTAAACCTCAACTCTGAAAGAAAATACAACTGAAAGTTGTTCAAACTACTAACTGTAATTTATGGTGTTATAAAGCAACTAATTTGCCTATTAATAATAAACTTCCCGCTGCTTCAGTTTAATTGTGCAAAAAGAGAGATGGGAAATATTTGTGGGACTTTATATCAGCATGCCGAACACACAATTGTGAGTCATTTATTTTCTTCTATTTGTTATGTAAAAATATTTACTGAAAATTGTTCCTAAGCAAAGAATATTTAACCTTTAGCTGTGGAGACGGTACCATTTACTACTTGACATTTCACCATTTAACCAACCCTGACTCCGGTCAAGGCTGCATTCACAACAAACCATGCGTTGTGGCGATGTAGCGCAGGGTTGTGCGGCGGTGTGCGAGTGTCACTAATGACCCATGAACATCAAGCGACTGGACTGAGATTAACGTCTTTTGTTCCCTCATTGCTGGGCTATACAGCTCTGGCTCGCCGGTGATGTGATTAGCCACCGCTGAGTGATGTCGGGTTGCGTTTCTCCAAAAGTTGATTCTGTTGATTCTGCCCGAAACCTCGGGCTGCTGCGTTTTTTTCCAGCTGCCCCTATGGCCCCCCATTGCCAGTTAAACGCACTACCCACATTCAAATGAATGGGAAGACCGGCATGTTTGCCACAAATGTTGATTTGGTGTGAATGTAGAAGTCAGGGCAATAGTTCCTCAGAAACCAAACTTCTTTTGATTAGTAATCGTGGAGCACAATGACCTCATAATGAGCAGTATATTTTTAATAATTGTGTAAATGCAAGTGGATTTCAAAACCTGGGCTGTTGAGGCTGGCTAGCAGGTTGCTGTAGGAGGGCGGAGTCTGGTTGGACAGGTTAGGGAAAAAAGGTGCTGCAGGGGCGAGCTGGGGCAGCTTAGTGGCAAAGTGATTGGAAAAACAAGGAGCTCCCGTACTGAAAAAGAGGAAAAACATAACTATACGTCATACATCAAATTATGTTTGAATACAAGTCATTTGCACCATTTGAGGGCTATAGGGGGATATAACTGTAATACCTGTTGGGTGCCAGTGTGGGCAGGGTGGGATTGATCTGGTGATGGGGGGGGCTGCTGCTGCATCCAGCTCTACTCGGTTTGTGTTCAACCCTTGCTGTGATGGAGCGCTCCACCTTCCTCCACTTAGCCCGGCGGTTCTGAAACCAGACCTGGTTCACAGAATGTTGCAGAGGGAGACAATGAAATGGATATCAGGAAACATGACAGAGGATGGTGCAGGGAAATGGAAGGAAACTGGATGAGAGGGGAGATGAAAGAAGGGAGTAAACGTCAAGATGGGGGGGGGGGGTACTTCATTCCCGGTTTGCTAATTATTCGTTCTTCTAGGAGGCACATCACCGAGTAAGCAATGTAAAACAGTCAGGAAATGTCTAACCATAATCCTTTGAGGTGTGACACCAACTGAAGCAGCGATGACTTTCCTCTTCTCTGCGTCAGGATAGTGGTCCTCCTGGAACAAGGCCTCTAAATGGTCTAACTGATCTGCACGCATATGCATATGCACACAAACACACACACACACACACACACAAAGTGAAGGTCAACTATTTGCATAGTCAAATCTGAACACACCTGGACAAACTGACAGTTCGGTTACCAGTACTGTAGAGCGTTCGGGTTTTCTTCTTCGGTGCAGGGGGAAGCATGCAGCTGTCCACAGTTTCTAGTCCTGGCAGCAGAGGGAAGCTCAGAGCGTGGCCTCGACCCCTGCTGCTGTAGCGGATGGAGCGTCGGGTGGAGTAGACCTGGGTTATCTCCATCTGCCGTGAACCAGATAAACATTTCATCTCAGTCAAATTCAATAAGGTAAATATTGTCTCATTTACAGTATATTTCCTTTGAAAAAAAATATGTTTTTCTCCCTGTTAAGTGTCAATAATCACATTTATTTAAAGCTGAACACAATTTTGGAGAATGTCAAAAAGTCCAAAAGCCAACAAGGATGTTTGTCTGCCAGAACACCGCTGAGGTACACCGAGAAGTGCACAGTGTGACGTTTCAGCCCACAGAAAGCAATGCAACAGTGATATTCTGGAAGTAAAAGTTGGTTCACGACTTCAAAAGTAATTAACTAATTAAGTTTTGTCTGTGTCCTCTCATATGTGACATAGCTTTTCTCTGGGGCTGCAGGTAATGAGTAATTTTCATAATTAATTGATTGTTTGGTCTAATAAATGTGAGAATAATATAGAAAAATTGTCTTCAAATTGCTTAAAACCCAAAGATGTACCCTTATGTAAGAAAAGAAACAAATCCTGTAAAGCTGGGAAGGATAACGTTTTGCTTGAAAAGGCTCAAACAGTTAATCAATTATCAAAAAAGATGACCATTAATTTCCTGTCAATCATTTAACAATTGTTTCAGCTCCACTGTACTTACATTTTACTGGTCAGCGCTCTCTGTATTGGTTAGAAAAGCTGCATCCAAACCACCCACATGCAACATGATGCACTCACAAGCTGTGATTTTAGGATTTAAGTTTGCTTTCCTCATTAATTGTATTTAGTAAAGAGTGAAGTTGAGGGATGAAATCTGGGGAACTTAAATGTCTTGCTATTGCTCAGTGTTGTCCATGTGTATTTATCTATAATTGTGTAGGTAGTCATACTGGCAGATAATATTAAACTGTATATATTAAAATGTTCCCCATTTCCCCTTACATATTTTCACAGTTTTAATGACTTGACACAGTTTGACACTGTCAAATTCCACATGTGCTTGTTCTAGTGCTTCAGTGAAGCTCTTTCGTCCGCTGATGTCACACTACACCACACGCTGAGCCAAATATTCAAATCCACTCTGCTATTTTCGCAGCTGCATCATTAATATTGCAGAAGGTTGTAGGTGTGCATGATTCATACATATTACATGCTAATTATACATGATGAAAGGAGGTATTATTAGAAATCTGGAGATCTTGCAAACGTGTCCTGTCCGTTGGGCTGAAGAGGTTAAACCTGATGTACCGCTAAACAATTCAAACCCACAGAAGTTTATTTTAAAGTGAAACATCACAAAGTTTCCAGAGCTCTCTAATCCGTCAGGATGAACATCGGGGGAAACCTGTCTAGAATGAAGCAGCAGACATGCAGAATATTTCCATTGGATTAAATGCTGCAGCCATACAAAACATTTTAGTTTGAATATTTTAAGATTATATAACCATCCTAAAGCTTAAACTAAGAGCTGCTACAAGGCGATACACTAAGTGGTACAATCTTATGTGATCCAATACAACTCATAAAAAGTCTACTTTTATGATGCCTATCATTTTTAACACGGTCATAGAGTTATTAATGTCGTCATATGTTTTAGCAATGAGGTTAGTGGTGGTGTACTGGACTGCATCTTATTCAGATGCGTTTCTAATGTTCTGCACCCCACATGTGTACATCAATAAGAAGGGCAAAACATTTTAAACACTTCCCAACCGCTGTTAATAATGTAACCACGGATTATCCGCGTGCCCGCCAGGCAGCAACCTCAGGGTCTGAAAAGTGAAGTGAGGCCGAAGTGCCTTAATCCTGGATTCTCTCTACTAGTTTCAAGTCTTCTTCAATACAGCATGATGTTAATTTAGGAAATTATGGTCCATTTAGAGTAAATTGACCATAAAGCAGGGTGTGTTTTAGGGCGCGGCTACCTTGTTATTGATTGTGGCGTTATCCAGTCTGGGAGTTGTCCGTGTTTTTGTCTTCGAACTTTAACCCTTTCACAGTGTGGTTTCAGTTCATGGAAGTGAATAAGTGAATCGTAACATTTTGGTCGCCTAAAAATGTCTCATCAAGCATTCGGTTGTACTTAGCTCCACCCTCTCATCATGAGTATGACAAAGCTATAGGAGTACAAGGCTAAGTGGAGTATTCTTTTAAGGGAAAATAAAGGGGGAACGTGTGGTTCTGTAAACAAGTTCAGGTACAATGTTGTTCACTATAAGTTCACAGTGATTGATGAACCGTGACCTATTCTCACCTCGAGCGGCTGTGGGCCCTGCTGGTGGAGACTGTGAGGTAGAAGAGGGCTGTGGGGCCTTTTTGTCCCGTGAGGCTGAGGAGGTGCAGGTTGGATGGATACTGGAGGTTGTGAGGAGTACAGCAGGGGAAGAGGGGACGGAGGGCAAAACAGCCCTGCCCCCCCACAACCCAGGTAGACCGGATCAGACAGGTCACAGCTGTTCATCAGTCCAATGGGAGGCTCCGACAGAGACAAGCTCTCCTCTGAGTTCATCGCTGACACCTCCTCTATTTGACTCTCCTTCTCCTCCTCAAACTGCTCACTAACCTCTTTTAAACTTTTCCTGTTTCTCACTCGCTCACTTTGCTTCTTACCTCGCCTCTTCCTACTCTTTTTCTTCTCGTCTCTCTCCTCTAGACTTTTTGTTTCTTTGTCCTCTGGCTTATCAGCGATTGTTTCCTTGACGTTCTCAATCTTGTTGTCTTCCATCTGCACCTCCTGTACCTCCTCCGCTCTACGCCTACTCTCTGGCTTCACCTGATCCTCCTCTTCTCCCTCTGTCGCCATCAGTTGCGTTTCTGACACAACAACTTTCTTTTCTTTCTCCTCATCCCCCTCTTCTCGGTCTTCCTCCTCTCCGGCCTCTTCATCCTCGCTCTGATTAAACACGTCCTCCTCCTCCTCCTCTCCTTCCCTCTGCCTCCTCCTCCCCTCTTGGTAAATCTTTGTTTCCAAATCCTCCAGTTCCTCACACAGAAGGCGTGAACAGTCTGCAATGGAGTGAAGTGAGAGTTGTTTTTACTTTTGTCCAGGTTCTGTACAGCCATTGTCATTTAGACAACATTGGGTCAGTTATCTCTACTCTGTCTCTAAAATACTTTCTTATTAATCAAAACCAGACCTGGAGAAGGTTAATCGCAATCGTACAACTTGTACCAGAATGCTGCAGCCAGATTTTTAACATGGACTAAGAGGGAAAAAAGCACATTACACCTGTACTTAAATTACCTTCCAGTACTGACTTTAGGGTTTATTGATCTGCCTTGGCCTCGCTGCACCATAAGTAAGATATGCTTAAAAGATAGGAACCTCTCATTTATCTCTTTTATTCTTGCTGTAGTCTCGATTCAAAACTCTGTGAGGCTATATCTAATGTTATTATGCTCCCAGTTGCTGAATTAGGCTCCCTGAGGACTCCAATTACTTTTAAAAGCAGCCTAAAAGCATTTATTTTTCTGTTTACTTTCCAATGAAGTGTTTTATATCCTTTCTTACAGAAATATCAAGAGTATCCCTTTCATTTTCTATTAGTTTTTTTGGTGAATTTTTTCAATCACCTTTGTTCCCTTCTTAATCTTTATGTGAAGGACATTAAGTTTTCTCCAGTGTACATAACTCGATATATTCTGTAAATATAGAGCTGAGAGGTTTGGAGTTAAGTGTCTCAGGCAAAAGAAACGACAAAGGTGATCTTGTTTTTTGAGTCTCAAAAATGTTTGTGGTTCTGAACCTTTTGATATGATGGCTCTCAAGAACAACAGTCTTTATGAGTCCCTGTTTAAAACAATGAAATCATATGTACAGCATTTTTGGTATAGGCACCTTTGACACAGAAGTATTCCCATCAAGGACTTTAACAGCCAACGAAGTAATGTCTTCTGAATTTTTGGGAGGTTTTAGGGGGTATTTTTCAGGGGTTACATTACCTCGGGGGACTACAGACAACAATTTAAAGAAACCTTTCACATGGTGGGTAAATTATAGACTGATTAAAGCTTTATTAGACTCAGTGTTTGTTTTTTAATTTGGACTCTTTGGCTAAACATAAAATAACTTAATCTGGAATTATTTTCATGATCTATTAATCGGCTGATTAGTTGGTCTATTAATTAATTAATTAATTTTTCAGAAAATACTAAAAACAAAAAAAATGCAATTTCCCTACAGCCAAAACTGACATTTAAAAACCAATTGTCCAAAACCTGAAGATATTCAGTTTACTGTCATAGAATACTAAGAAATCCAGAAAATATCCAAACTATAATCGACATTTTAGAGCCTTCAGGGGGCATGTGTTAGAGAAGACATGAGCTTTTATTTGACTTTGTATCAGTGAATATAGCTGAAGCTATATGCATGTAGATTATTTAATTTGAAGAAGTGCCTACAGAGTAAGAAATTACTTAAAATGTTGGAGTTATATCTTTCATATTTCACGAGGTGACCTGCAGGTTCAATAAAGCTGATACACGTCATCCTCGCGAGGAGCTGCAGCCTGCAGTCACTTAATTACTTTCCCAGCTGTGCAGCGCCTCGAGCCACCTCACCTGACCGCTAATTAACTCTGAGCGGCTAGCTGCAGCTAAACTAGCTAACCTGTCCCCGTCTACAAACACCGGGTCGTGAATGTTAATAGCCGAGTTTTAAATTCTTAAATTGTCTCAGTGGACTTGAGCAGCAACGGGAGCTGCACCTCACAGGAAAGATTACGAGCTTTAAATACACCCAGGAAGTTTTTCAAAGTCTTTCAAAGTTTGCAAAATGACACAGAAGTTCAGTAAAGAAAGTCTCGTGTCTACAGGGGGAAATGGC
This sequence comes from Leptoclinus maculatus, assembly GCA_032191485.1. Lineage (NCBI taxonomy): Eukaryota > Metazoa > Chordata > Actinopteri > Perciformes > Stichaeidae > Leptoclinus > Leptoclinus maculatus. Next base: position 28,500,130 of record JAVDOI010000002.1, read on the forward strand.
CCGAGTCAGCCAATAAACCAATAAAACAATTAAAAGGCAGCCTAAATGTCCTTACCAATATCTTCAGCCACACCACAGTCTTCCTCCATTGCGACAGTCAAAACCAATAAACTTGCACTAATAATCAATTAAGCAGCACAGGGTCACGAAGCGATTTGCTCCTGGACCGGAGGCTAACGAGGTTGATTGATTGATTAGCCTCCCTCCCTCAGCAGTGTGTGACGGAGAATTATCGCGTGAAGGGGGAAACTGAAACAGCCAATCAGTGACCAGAACATCTCCAATCAAAATCCATACAGTCTGGGAGATATAGTATGAATACAAACTGTCACGTTTTACTTTTAATTTACACAATGTAAGAAAAGTGTATTGTTGTTATTCACTGAATGTGACAGGAAGTCTGACTCTCTGTTTTACTAAATCAATGTTATTTTCAATGAATAAATTAACATTTACAAGTTTACTGAGCTGATTATCTATGTCCATTTAATCTATAGCTAAATCTATCAACAAAAAAGCTGTTAAAATATAAAACACCTGTAAGCTTTACAAGGCTTTCATCTATAATTTTTTATTTTATTTTAGTCTTTATGTCGAGTTAATATACAATATATATTTGTTGAATAAAATGTGTTGAAATAGAGACAAGAAGAATATATGTGGTGGAAAGCAGCTAAATATGTTTACTCAAGTACTTTATTTAAGTACAAATTGGAGGTACTCTACTTGAGTATTTCCATGTAATGCTCTTTTCGCCGGTACGTTTACTTGGCTGCTATAGCTTTACTTTTCAGATTAAGATTTTACATTTAAAAAACATTTGATAAGTTTATAAAATACAACACATTATTAAAGATTAAACACATTTTTCATTACCTCTTTTGGCGTATAGGACCCCTTAGAAAAAAGCAGTGAGTTCAGATGTCTGAGAAGAAAGATTTCCTCTATAAGCTTCTCACTAAAGATGGTTTCATTAAAATAACAGTTCAAGGACAAAGAGGTAAAGTGATTCAATCGTATATAATATATTTCATTACAAAGGAAAGATTGAAGAAAAGTCCAGTGTAGCATAATTTAAGTTTTTATTACCCGTTAATCATCTCACGACCCACCAGATTTATCTTGTGACTCCATGGAGGGGTCCTGACCCACAGGTTAGGAACCACTGCATGAAACATTAAACTGTATATAAAGTTGTTCAAGTTAAAATTGTGGAATTGGTACTTTTATTTAAAGGTATGTATTTGTAATACCAGTGTGTGAACGGATTGTAACTTAAAAACTGAGACCTTCTCCGCTCCCTTCGTGACTTCCAGTGTATCACTTTAATGTGCCAATGATGTTAATTCTGCTGGGACTCGTGTGGAGTATCTCAATGAAATTGACTATTATTATCACAGTAATTTTTTGTAAGATTAGGTATAGCCTATAAAAAAATGAAAAATCAATGAAGCCTACAATTAAAAATAATCATGTCACTGTGAATAATATCCCTATAAAATTATACTGTAGTTTAATAAAAGATCTTGAACGCATTATGATGTGTTTAGGGTTTTCAGTGCAGGTCGACTCAAATGTTAAACACTGGTGGGCTGCAGCTTTTTCAGATATTTTATTCAGACATGTCTGTGTCCTAAAATCTAAAAACACCAGAACACTGAAGTAAGACTAAAGAGTATCAAGACTTTTGGCCTTTTGACTCCTTCACACAAAACAATGTCCACTTACAACTTCTTGTCTGTCAGTTAAAAATGATGCACCCAGTTGTGAACAGTTCAAACAAAGTTTTTAAATAAGAAAATGTACAGTAAATTACAAGAAAGAAAGTCTGAAAGGAGTTAGTGAATACAACATGTTTTTTCTTCTTTCCTTTCCAGTTAATAATCGTGTGATCCCTCAGAGTAAGTTGAAGATACGTAATGATGATCCTCTGACCTTCTTATTCCACAAAGGTCTAAAACAAAACAAATAGTCTTTGTGAAATTAAATTCATATATAACATCTGTTATTCAGGTTAAAATCAGGTTGTCTTGTTTCAGTTGTTCCGCAGTTACCCACCAGATGGGGTACTAACTGGACCCCAGGCACATGAATCTTCTTCTGTCTATCCCAACTCTACTGTTCAGCTTCAACTCCCCATTTCTCCCCCTCCCAAACAGAAAAGGGCTCACATAAAACCCCCCTCATCCCCTGTGAGAGGCACGTTTCCATTTCAGCAGCCCTCTACCCAAGGCCGGAACAGCTTGTTGTCTTCACTGGATCCGGGGAAAGGCCGTCTGCAAGACTCCCTGTTACTCCTCCACATCAGGTGACCTTGGTTTCGTCTGGTTTGATGCAGAGAATATAAACTGAAGCCCCATTTACAATATTTTTCTTTCCTGTGTGCTCACAAATCCCCACAGACAGTTTATCTAATCAGTTCATAAGTACATTTTTATGCGATGGCTTAAGAATAATAACATCTCTGGCTGTTTCTCCCATGAGGGCCTCCCTGAGGTCAGCAAATAGGCTGTTAAGAGGCTGTAATCACACATATAACTAAACACACACACACACATGTATATATATATATATATATATATATATATATATATATATATATATATATATATATACACACACTCTGTCAGAGAGCACCATGGCATGCAGGGTTGTGTGTAATGTTACTGGGTCAGAAATGGTATGAGGGCCAGAGGGAGACTTCCTGTCTGCATGCAAGTTCTTTACTAAAGTATGTAACATATTGTCATTTTGAGCAGCCATTTTTTTTAATCTACTGCTTCCATTCTGAGTCCTTTTGTTGTTTTGAGGTCTCTGTCCCTGAGAATTATTCCTTCACCCCAGCAGAGTGAAAACAAATGGAATTTCATTTTGTAACGCTCACGACGTTGAAATATCACACGTAAATAATTCAACAATAGTGTGTCTCTTCAGCAACTCCGTGTCCTGGTTAGTTTGGTTTCATCCAAAGACCACACTGACAACACTTTTCACTGGAATTTAAGTACTTTCTACCAAGAGAACTTGTTATGTGGAATCTCTGGATCCTGGATTCTGGAGAGTATCCAGGACAGTTGCTATTTCTGAAATTTGATAATTGATGTGAGCACCACGAAACACATTTAAGTAATACAATTGTCAGAGACAGATATTGGGCAAATAAAATGTATCCAATCTGCACGGCTACACACCGAAAGAGGTTTAGTAAGGAAATGTGTTTTAATCTATGTAGACATTTTACAAACTGCAGCGTTAATTAGGGGCTGGAGAGTACTATTGATGAAGGCATGGTACTTGTGTTGAAAACTTAAAGTACATAAGCAGCTCTTCTGACAACTACAGGTACATGTGGGGATAATGCCAACAGGGCACTCTGATCAACAACAGCTTCCTAAAACGTAAAATTATTGTGATTAATTATGTAATGTATTATGTAAAGCATTTCAGTCTTTTCACCTATAATCTACACAGGCTTATCCTTTAGCCACAGTCACAGGGGGCTGGAGTCTCTCCCAGTTGACATTTAGTGAGAGGTGGGTACACCCTGGACAAGTCATGATTATATTAATGAACAAAGACAGATTACTTTGGCCCCTAGATGCTCCATAAATTCCCAGCAAATTCCCTGCCCATTAATTGTTTTTGGTAATTCAATGAATGGTGCATTTGTAACTGAATTAGCACAACTACAGTACAATATCAACTGAAGTGGCTCTGGTATTGTTGCCTTATCTTTTAGATCTGTGTCAAAATCAATATTATTTTAGTTTATATTGAGCTCACATGGTGCCTAGATTTCTGGACAAATAATGAAGCTGCAATGTGTTGTCTGGTGAGTGCACTGCACTTAATTAAAGGAATAGTTTGACATTTTACAAAATGCCAGGAGGGAGACGACGAGATCGATACCAGCCACAGCTTAGCTTAGCATTAAGACTGGAACCAGAGGAAACAGCTAGCCTGGCTCTTTCCAGAGGTAGCAAATTGTCTTGATGTATCCACTGACATTGAAAAAAAGACAAGAGAGGAGAGATTTACCCAACCAGGTTTTTTATTTGGAACAGAGTGGCAGATTAGTGACAGGGCGGTGGCGTGGAGGATCCGCCTCCTCTCGCTCACTCAGCCAATGACAGAAACTCAGCCTTAAAAAAATGCAAATGTATAAAAACAGGAATGGGAACAGCAAACATAGAGTAGTGTAGCCTCCGTTGGGCTTCACACACACACACACACACACACGCATACCTACACTCACACACGTACAAATTCACCCTCTCTCTCACACACACACACACACACACACACACACACACACACACACACACACAAACGTCTTATTTGGCTACGCAGGCTTAGATGGGTACAAACACATGTTTACACTTTGACAGTCACTTTAAAAAAGACAGTACGTGTTAAGATCATTCCTGCCTGTGAGAAAGTGGCGTGTTGTCTGCCCGTCTGTACTGCGGCAGAGAGACAGACAGGCAGACAGTCGGACAGTGAAAAGACACAGTCAGTGTGTGTGGAAGCCACTGTGAGGGACCAGCTGCCCCTCATTCAGCAGTGAACAGACGAAACGCTCGCAGACACCCTCACACGCACGTCGACAGGCCAGTCAGTGTACACAAGAGTCTGCTGTGAAATACCAAGGTGAAGCACTCAGGCATACACACACATACACACAGGTGGCGTGTTAAGATGAGGTGTAGACACACACACACACACACACACATATTCTCACACTGGCTAGGGGGCAGGCGACATACACACACATGAGTGGAGGAGGTGCGTTACCTGTCTGTGGAAGAGCGTGAGAACTGCTGGAGTAGGTAAACACACACTCGACCACAGTACATTCCAACTTTAACTCACCCCTCTTTTCTTTCAAACGCACAAAAACACACACAGGCATCCACACACACCCAGACTAGTATAGTTTTGACTCCCATGCATTTTTGTTCTACAGTACTGAGTATAATAGAAGCTACTAGCCCAGTCGCACTGGTGTGGTTATTGTTACAATCTCTTAGATAGAAGCACAGCCCTCCTTCTGACATTCCCCTTCCCAAACCAAACCCCTGTCCTCCATTGTCCCCTCCCCAAAAAGATCCCAACAGCAGGTTAAAGTTGACCCCATGAACACTAATTCAAAGTCTGTTTCTTCTCATAACCAAAGCTTTACTGACAAAAGACTTCATCAAAGATTTTTGACTGAATTAGCACATCTGGGAGCAACTTCCTGCGTGGATTCACACTTCCTGGTTTTTCATTTAAAGCCCCCCTTGCTTCCCAGAGGCCCCTCCCATCCCCAAACAGAGAGCCAATGGTGGAAGAAAAAGAAAGTGAGGCATGCCAAAGGTGCGTGTAGGGGTGGGGTGGGGTTAATCGGATGACGTGATGACTGGACACGTAGTTGTGCTTTTACACAAACAGACCAAACTCTAAACCAACCGGCAACTGATCGATAACTAATCAATAACATATTGAAACCACCTGATCTCGCTCGTATCACAAGTGATGACTATCACAATGACGATGATGATGATGATGGGGTTTGATATGCGTTTGAATGATATGATTAACGGTATACTTAAAGTCTGTGTGGTGGATCTAAATGCACAGCAAGTTATATATCTGCACTTGTGTGTATGTGTGTGTGTGTGTGTGTGTGTGTATGTGTGTGCGTGTGGCTGACGAGAGCACAGCTCATCTAAAGTGATGACGGATGTGATGAATAAAAACTCTTCATGATCATGCAGATGATTAGTGATGCCAGAAAGGATATGCTGATATTTACATATAAACTTTTTTTAAACTGCTAAATACACATCCTCCTGTTTAAGTATTATAATCATTATTATTATTATTACGGTATCATTATTATTATTCACCATCCAGCCCAAAACATTGATATATTATTGGTTGTTATTACTATCCGTAACTAGTCTTTGTACAGCTTAGAGGAGCAGATTGGCCGTGTAAGCAAACCTCTAACCAGCCAATGTTTCCACAGCGGCTCCTCGACGTTGTGAAACACACCGAGGGTTGAGCACTGTTTTCTGGTTGGCCGAGCACAGAGAGAGAGGTCCGAGCCACCTTCAAGCAGATACAAGTGTGTGTGTATGCATGTGCATGTAAGCGTGTGTTTATGTGGCTGTATGGATGTGCGTATGCGTCTTTGAGCACCAGAGGGATGGAAGGCACAAAAGAGACCTTTCCTCTCACCTTTGACCCTGGGCTCTGTGCGGCCAACCAGACGCTCTGTGTGTTTTTGGGGGGTGAGGGGCAGAGTCGAGGCCCATCGCTCTCTTTTTCTTTTGTGTCTCGCTCTGCTCGCCTCGCCCCTCTCCTCTCCCTTTTTCGCTTTAGCCTTTTTCAATCGCTCCATAAAAAACAGAGGAGGAACTTTTTTTTTGTGCTGGAAAACACAGATTAAGAGCTTGTGTTTTGTTTTGTTTTTCTTACAAAATAATCATATCATTACATACACAACAAGAGAATCTGTAGAATATTAATAACAACATTTACTTTAAAAACATCTCATGTGTATGTGTTATTTTTTCAGAATATATTTTGATTTTTTTTTTTTTTCCTCTTTTTCGTTTTCATTGAAAAGAAAGTTCCAAGTCCGCAGAGAGAGAGGCGCTCTCCAGTGTTTTGGAGACGAGAGGAGAGAGGGATGAGGAGAGGCGAGCAGACAAGGGGGGAGGCGACGAAGAAGAGGAGGAGGAGGAGGGCGAGGAGTACGGGGGCTTAGAGTATCTTTCTCTCTTCTCTCTCTCGCTTTCTCTCTCCCTCGGCGTGCGGTGCGTCTCTCTGGCAGTCTCTCTGAGTGTTATGCGTAAAACTCCTCCTGCTTGTCTGGTTTCTGGTAGGTGACGGTGGCTTGTTTGGGTTCCTCCAGCGTGTAGCTTCCCTCGTCCTTCTTCTTCATCCTGTACACCAGCAGCATCACGAGGAAGGCCGCAAACAAGGCGCCCACTACTCCTCCCACTATCACCGCTGAAGGAAGAAGGAAGAAAGAGAGGGTGGATATCTTAAAAACCTTCCAGAACATTACAGATCCTTAAAACAGTCCAACAACATCATTAGAGCCACATTCTGCAGCAGACTACATCACTACTGCATCAAACACTCCTAGCCTGAAAGCAGAGCAAAACTACCACAGCATCACTGTCACCTAGCTGCTAAGTGGAGACTGATGAGCCTGAATGTGCCAACGTACATTCTGAGTTGCCAACAGCTTTGTGCTAAATTGCAGCCCTGCAGTGCACTACATGGTGGTTTAGCACGATGGGGCCGGTGTGACCGAACTGCTACCGCTGCATTTGACCACCTTGTTCTGCACACATCGCTAATGAACTTTCCCTCGTTAAACTTATCGGTCTTAATGCCAGAACGGAGAACAAACTGTTTATTTTCCAAAAGGCTTGAGGAACACTTTGTTTCTATTCATTGTGTGGGAGGTGTTTATTCCTTTTCTGCCAACATCGGAGTACACAGGCTGGGCTATTTAAAATAACTTTTCATCATGCACTGTCACTGCAAACGTATTCTTGACTTTTCACAATATCTCTTGTTATCAAATCTAATCAAATTAGTCAGATTTTCTTAGTCAGATAGTGAAGACTTTTTGTGACACACTTTCAAGTGCACCATTTGTAGTTACTACTTGTCTGTAAATCCATAATACCACAGCCCTGTAGCAGGGCTGTATAGATTTCCATCCATCCATTATCTGTAACCGCTTTTCCTTTACAAGATCGCACAGAGGCTGGAGCCATAGGCGAAGTACACCCGGGACAGGTCGCCACCAAATCACAGGGCTGTACCCATTCACACTAACGGGCAATTTAGAGTCAACAAATAACCTAACCTTCATGTCTTTAGACTGTGAGAGGAACCCAGAGATACCACGGATAGCACAGGGAGAACATGCAAACTTCACACTCTTGTTAGATTTAGTCTTGTTAAAATAATGACGCACCCGCCACAGTTGTGTGAAACATTGCATAGATTTGGGGAGGGCGAAAGGCAGAATAGCAATAGTTTTTGGTGAAAAACAATATGAGGGAAACAGCAATCAAAGTACCATTTAATCTGAAATATTTGGCTTGGGCAAAAGTAAGACTGATTGAAATGGAAATATTATTGTTTCATTTATAAAAATGTAAAACAATGCAGAATTTCTATTTCACCTTCATGACCTGACAAACTTTGCCATAAAGTAGATTGAATCAGTGTGAAAAGGTGGTAAATGCCTGCCAATCCCTGTTTATCTCACGTTCTTTAACGTGTTACTCCCACAGATAAAAGTGAATACAGTGTCTATACATGTACAGCACTATACATGAATGTATGAGTCTGACATGGTTCTATCATACAGACAGTCTAGTCTAAAGTCTGTTGCCTCCTGCTCTTTACCGATGACCAGGAAATCAGCGAAAACCACCGCCAGCAGTCCACCAATCAGCACAGCTGAAGGAGAAACAGAGAGCCAGTCAGGTCAGGCAAGTTGGCTGGTCTCTCACTTTCTACACCAGCTCTTTGGGGAGAGGAGAGGGGGGCACTTGAAACGAAATTGGATTAACCCAGAGGGAAAATGATGGGAAAAAGAAGGGAAAAGGAGGGGTTGGATAAGCCAAGAAGAGGATTGCTTGTTCTCAACGGGTCAAATGGGGCTAAGTAGCACATTCAGTTATCGTGATGAATCTGCACTACGTGGACGCGAGGTGATGCCAGTTTATCTTAGCAGCTCCCAGAAAGCAGGGAAAGACCTCAGGATGCAACGGGGAAAACGAAATCTGTCGATCTAAGAGGTGGCTACCAAGTGGTTCATTTGACAGACACAGAGCTGCATGACAAGTATTTGGACAAAAGACATCATTAGTATTAACTTCATTGACAGATGTTCTTACCTATCAAGACCTCTTTTCTCTCCAGGATGTTCTTCTGTGGCAGCTGGGCGGCAGAGCTTCCTGCGTCCACCGTGTTGCCGATCAGATCGGGATCCACTGGCATTATACCTCGACCGAGATCATTACGGCGATCATCGCGGATCTCGAAGTCTCCACTCGGCCCCGCAGCACCCGCCTCGTTGTTACCCTCCTGAGACAGAGAGAGAAAATTGAGACTAACGACAGGGAAATCTACATTTGATGTAATCACATTTGTTCCACGGAGCTACTACTCTGTAACGTATCCAAACCAACACAGAACATTTCCATGGCATATGTTCTCCTTGGAAACAATGAGCCTCTGTGTGTTCTGGTTGGTGGAAAGTTTCATATTGTCCAACGGGTATATACACACTTCATAAAATCTGGCAGCCTAATTACAATGTGGAAAACCAAACAAATGTAAATGCATCATGCTTCAATGCAGGACGGCTGCAAATAAACAGAACCACGGCAATCGGAGAAACTACCCTGGTCTGTAAATAATTAAGCTGTCAGTGTTAATGAGGCAGTCAGAAGAAGTGTTTGGTATCAAACCTGAACAGTTTATTGGCACCGACCGGAATGAGCGCATTAGTACAGAGCTAGTAAGCGAGTCCGTGGTCATACTTGTGGCCTTATTCACTTATTCTTTGATGAAATAGTTGCTGATTTAAGTCATCGTTACAATCATCAGTAGTGAAAGTATAAAGCTGACTTGTGCGTTGTGGTCTTTTTTATTGGATTTGTTTACAATATGAAAAATGCTCTCTACTCCCTGCTGTTGAGTTTGGTGTTTTCTTGTGGTGGGTGATGAGACTCCAAATATAGACACTGCTCTTCATCTATATTAACATCTACTCTGTCAGTCTCACCTGTGTAGTTGAAGGCTGCTGTGGACGGCTCGTTCTCTCTGTTGGCACCGCCTGAGTGGCTGTGGTCATGGGAACCCTGGGCCTGAAGGGGAACCTGGTCTTGTCAGTGGTGGCGGTGGCGGCGGCGGTGGTGCCAGGTGCGGCTGTCGTGGGCTCGGGGGTGGTCTCTGCTATAGTGGACATGTCTTCCTCTGTGGTGGTTTCCATGTCAAAGCCTGGGAAAAAGGCTGAGGGTTCAGGTGACAGGTAGACGTCCTCTTCTTCTTCTGTGGTGCTCAGGTCATCCGAACCGGCAGAGGGCGCCGCACTTTCTGTAGGGCTGGTTGCCGGGTTGGTGGTCACCACTGGGATGGCTGCAGGGGATCGTGGGGCGACGGTGGTCTGGGCGGCGGCGGCGGCGGCCCTGATGCGCTCCAGCTCTTTCTCTCTTTCAAGCTCACGCTCTTTCTGCCTCTCTCTCTCTTTCTCTCGCTCTCTCTCACGTTCCTTCTCTCGCTCGCGCTCTCTCTCCTTCTCCTTCTCTCTCTCCATCTCTCGGACCCGCTCCCTCTCTCTTTCCCTCTCTCTCTCCCTCTCCAACTGTTTCTCCCTCTCTCTCTCGTTCTCCAGTACCCTCTGCCTCTCTTGCTCTTTCTCTCTCTCCCTCTCTAACTCTCTCTCGCTCTCACTCTCGCTCTCCTTCTCCAGCTCCCTCTCTCTTTCCCAGAATACACCACTCTCTCCATCGGCCTCGGTGGGCAGCGGGGTGGCGGTGGATTCCTCCGGGTTGGGGCTCGGCTCAGCTGCAGGTGAGGCGGAGGGGGCGGGGCCAGTGGCCTGCGTGGTGGAGAGGAGGAGGGGCTCTTCTGTAGTGAAGGACACACCCGCCGACGTCGGCTTCACACCGATCCCAGGAACTGGAGAGGAGAAGAGAGGATTTTTAATTTAAAAATGACTCAATTAAAAAACAACCAGCAGGGGAGTAAAAAAAATGACATCTCACTCATTCACACATCCCCTTTATTACTCAACGCACCCACCCACTCACACAAACAGTAAATCAGAAACTGAGACTACGGTTGTGTTTGAAATCAATCCCTCTGACACTCATTCACTACTGGCTGCATAACAAACACTCACTAATTTACTCTCTACAGAGCTATAAATTGAGATTTCAGTCACTTATAAGTCACCTTCACTTTGAATCATCAATAACAGGTGTGGTGTTGCGTGATATTTTTGGGATCTATAAAATGTGACGCATTGCACGGTGGGCCTTGGGGACTTCTTGTTTAATTTCACTGTAGGGAAAACTAAATAGAATGGGACCATAATTCATTTGATGAAATACACCTGTGTTTACACAAAGGCCCTTTGCTCTTAGTTTTCTTAGCAAAAAAAGGAATGGTCAAAATCTGTAAAGAGGCCAAGATATCCTGACTTTTAATGATCATATTAAACAATTTAAAAAAATGCTGGAAACTAGATATTGTCTTTACACGAGAGCCTCCCTGGTTAGTAAGACTTCTTAACGCTGGTAACTTCCAACTCAACGCTCCTTGAGGTCTTTGTTGGCATTGCTGTGATGTTTTTTTTAGGGCTGCTCCTACAGATCTACTGAAGAAATTATACAAAACTGAGTACTCTCCATGACTAGTAAACTGAGCTTTATGTGTAAAATCAGTGCAGTGCTACTGTCTGTCCCTTCTAATCTTAAAAGTCCATACACCCGATCACACAGCACAGCTGTTTGTTTTGTCAAATCACTTTAGGATCATAAAGTACTGTCTTGATTTTATTGACAACTCAGCGCAGCAATCATAGTCGCAATCAAATTGCTATTTTCTGCTTGTTTAGCTATCTGACAACACAAACACAAAAATATGTAAATTACGACGATGACAGTAAATGTATTAAAACATGGAGCGCAGAACGGAGGTTTAACCAACTGAGACAAGGCTGTCTGTCCCTCTTCTCACCAGATGTTCGCTGTGATGTGCCGTTTTGTTGAGGGCCAACTGAAAAGTGAGAAAAAAATACAGTTTTCCTTTTGTTTTGACATTTTAGAGCGTGGATTTTTACAAAAATGACCTGAAAAACTGAAGTGAATGCACATAAACAGCACTGTAAAAATCTGCTAGCTTAGTGTTGACATGGTCTGGATGAGAGGAGAGGAGAGAAGAGAAGAGAAGAGAGGAGAGGAGAGGAGAGGAGAGGAGAGGAGAGGAGAGGAGAGGAGAGGAGAGGAGAGGAGAGGAGAGGAGAGAAGAGAAGAGAAGAGAGGAGAGAAGAGAAGAGAAGAGAAGAGAAGAGAAGAGAAGAGAAGAGGAGAGGAGAGGAGAGGAGAGGAGAGGAGAGAAGAGAAGAGGAGAGGAGAGGAGAGGAGAGGAGAGGAGAGAAGAGAAGAGAAGAGAAGAGAAGAGAAGAGAAGAGAAGAGAAGAGAAGAGAAGAGAAGAGGAGGTATTGACGATGGCGCAGACTAATCCTTTTCCTTCTTAAATCTCATAATAGTATTATACCACCTTTCATTTTGTTATAGCAGGGAAGCTCCTTAGGTTGAAAGAGAAACAAATTGAATTTACAGGCACAAAGACATGAAGGCTGACAGAGGAGCCGGAGCGGATATCGAAATATGGACTCGAACAATGCAGCTTCTGTTAAACTTATCAGGCGCCTCAAAATGCCACATTCTGACGCAGCGGTGACACAAAATGCACATCTGTCTGTTGTAAATGAGCGTTGGAGATAAAGCAATTTGCTGAGCAGCTTCAACCACAGGGGGTGCCTCTGCTGCACTCTCCTGCTCTGAATTGTAATTATTATCTTCTCCAGGAGATTGTGTATTGGGTCGTGTGTGTGCATGCGTGCTTTAGTGTGTGTGTGTGTGTGTGTCTGTCTGTCCACGGCTAATCTCCTGGACCCATCAGCCTATTACTTGTTTGTGCTTCTTTATTAATGTATGCTAAAGGCGTCTCGTAGTTGCAGTGATTCATACTTTTTGAAAATCTTTTTTATTGACTGTTTTATACCATTATTGTCTACTGACTCTTCGCTCCTCTTAACTTGCTGGTAGGGGCTGTGAACAACAACTGCTTCAGTTTGCACTATTATTTTCATCTACGGACTACGAATTCTTCCGAGGTAAAACAATTTCATCCACGAACATATGTATATATAACTATTGCTTAGCAAATGACAAACTGAACCGGGCGCTGATTACAACGGAGTTAGTTAGATGTTAGCAGCTGAGTCCTTTGATGTGTAAGGCTAACAGCGCTAACAGAGCTAATACAGCTAACAAAGCTAACACTTTACGGAACAAAATTGTTGCCGCACGGAGCCGGTACAAACAGCTGCATAGATTAAAATGAGACATCAGATACGCTTGAGGTCTATAAGGGGGGAAATTGTGTTTTTTATTCATTCAATCAAACATTACAGCAGTAGTTGTTGCAGACACAGCTGGCATAGATCTCTCCACTCTACTGATTGCATTTTTCTAGTTTATTTTGAGCGCGCTCGCCACTAGCCTGAACCGAAGGCAGCCCTCAATGAGTCATGCTAAATAAAGAGAGCCATGCTCAGGATTCAACTGCCAGATCAGAAAATCAGATTGAGTTACACCAACGTGATTTACGTTAAGTAGGTAATTCCTACACACGCAGACAGCCAGCTCACTCAAATGCAGACATACGCTTGCAGATAGGTGCACACAACGGCCTAATTTGTGTGGACTGTAATCTGATTAGAGCAAATAAGATGTAGGAAAATTTGAGCCCGGGTTGCTGTTTGTTTGTAAGGGTGTGTCTCTGTTTAAAGGTGCAATAAATCTGTATCAAAACCTGTCCGTTGAGCCATATGTGTGCGTGGCCTCCATGCATGTGAGTCTGGCGACTAGAGCGACCATAACTCGAGGACACGGAGAGGGTGTGGGGGGTGGGGACTTCAGGGTCAGCAGATTGAAACCCAGCAGCTGTCGAGGTTTGAAAGAACCGGGGCGTGAGTGTGTAACCTCACACACACACACACACACACACACAGATACTTACAGCCAGAGCCGGAGCCCGAGTAGAGGTCCTCATCGTCGTAGAACTCGTCTCTCGTCGAGCCTTCGTCATCGATAGACGGGGACCAAGTCTGTCCCTGGGAGAAGCACAGAGATGAAAGAGATTAGAGTTATTCACCATGAATGACTGGGCTGTATGTCATTTTATTTGAATAGAGAAACCACTTTGGCAGATTACATGCACGCACAGACACACACGCAGGAGATGCAGGGAGCATTATGGTGGACAGGGTAACATCTGTCCGTCTGAGGCGCCATAGAGGAGCATATTTAATGAGTTCATCTAAAGCTGGGATTTTGGCAGAGGAACATCAAAGCTTTTAAGGAGAGAGGGGTTTCATTCAGCCTCTGCTTACACGCCAGTTACAAGTGATGCTCAGCCTGTAAAGTAGCAGAGTATGGAGAAGCGGTTAGCTTTTGAACTGAGGCTGGTATACTCACAATTTTATTTTCGATTCATCAATTAATTGTTCAACTATAAATGAAGAATGCTCCGTTCATATTCCCAAAGCCAAATGTCGTATTTTGTCCAACCAACAGTATGAAACCCAAAGATATTCATTTTCTGTCTGATATAAAACAGAGAAAAGCACCAAATCCACACCTTTGAAAAGCTTGAACGAGAGAATGTTCAATCAGCTAATCGATCAACTAATTGCACTAAATTGTTGATCTATAAAATGTCAGAAAACAGTGAACGAGACTACAAGTCTAAAGTCACACTAGCAGCTCTGTGAGGCTGTGTATTAGACGTGGACATGGTCACCCATTGGTTTGTACGGCACGTCTGGAAGACATTTTGTCTGTCCTCGTCTTGGTTTTAACTAGAAGTGACACGAGAGAAATTACTTAATAATTCATTATCAATAACTCGTGTGGACTTTGAATGGGATGAATTCACCATCTCCTTTGAATAACTACTGCTGCTCTACAGTTTTACAGCTGTACTGTAAAACTGTCTCTCATGGATCATTTCACAGCCTCCTCCCTGCTCATCACTGCACCTCAATCCAGACATATTTTCATGTACAACTGTGAGGGGAAAGTGCAACCTCTGTCAGGGTCAGGTAAGAGAGATTAGTCGCTGATCGTTTGGGGAGGGTGAACCTCTGAAGTGAGTGACCTCAGCCTCCGGTCACTTTGAGGCTGATCCCTCGTTTCTCTTCACTCATCTCTTTCATCTCATTCATGACCTCAATCCTCCGTCCCTGCGATGCTTAAACACAAGCGTTAGCACTCACCCATCACAAAGGGTCAATTAACACTGCTGTCAAATGAATGCACGACGAGACACCGCCCGTACTGCTGCACAAAGATACGTTTCATACTACAGTACATACCACACTGTGTTTCAAGACACAAGTACGGCTACTGTACTTGAAGACTGTGTCTATTTCAAGTATTTGCAGGCAAATATATTCCATGTAGAAACTCATTTTGAAATGCATTGTCTCTCTTTTGATCTCTTGTTCAATGTTTTTTCGACTTATATTTTGTCATTGGTAGAATGTATTTAAGTCCATTTACTCAAGTAGAACTACTGTATTTCCCTTTTATTTTACTTTCTTTTACTCTAGTATATTTATCTGGTTCCTGGTTACGTTGCAAATACGGTTTTACATACAGAATATACAAAATATGAAACATTGTTACAGATTAAACTACCAAACAGTAAACAAAGTAAAGGTTTTCAACAATAAACTGTTTTTGTTTGGACATATTATGACATTAGTAATCATAACTCAGTATTATACTATAAAATAATCATAAAATAACTCTGAAAGGTGTCACATTCTGCATAATTAGTTATTCTACTTTGATACTTCATCACTACGAGCGACTTCTTTTTACATACAAGAAGTCTGTTGTTAAGTAATATCACAACAATAATAATATTGATGATTTTGTATTTTTATTTAGGTACAAATTAAGATGCAGAACTTACACTTGTAACTTGTAATGCATTTTTACAGTGTGGTATTGCTACTTTTATTTAATTAACGGAGCTGAATACTTCTTCCATTACTGCATTTTGTGGCCAGATTCAGCTCACTTAACAGCTAAGTAGCACAATGTTGCGATGCCAAGAACAACGGGCTCAGTTTGTCTCCAGGTGATGGAAAACAGTCAGTCCACTGCTGCAGATGTGACCAAAACAAAGTTATCTCCTCAGCAATCGTAAGCCCATCCTGAGGCCCTGCAGAGCTGTGTCTATAGCCTCTGTGATGCTAATTGTGCACACACAGAGGCCGAGGCTCCTCCCCGGCTCCAGACAGAGGAAACCTGATGCCTTTAAAAGCCAATAAAAGCATAATGGAATCTAGAAACCCGAGCAGCTCAATCCATCACATCTCAGCGTGAGGTGGAGTTGAAACGCTATATGTACCTCGTGAAGATGGAATTGACTTGAAGTTGTTTGGAGCCTCGACACATGGAAGATATGGGCTTCACGAAGCGGAAGGATGAGAGTGTGCGTGTGTCACGCTTCGGGCTTAAATGTGTATGTGAAACAGTGTGTGTGTGTGTGTGTGTGTGAGAAGGCCTGGTGATCTCGAACCCAGGAAGTGCTGAAAAGTACTAAAAAGACGTTTCAGTGCAAGCATGGTGAGAATGTGTGTGTGTGTGTGTGTGTTGTATTCCAAGGATCAGTTTTACAATGAAGGCCGTTGCTATGGGCAACCTTTGCCTTTCACAGAAAATCCCATCTTCTAGTGAGAAGCTACCAGACACACACACACACACTCACACACACACACACACACACACACACACACACACACACACACTCACTCACTCACTCACTCACACACACACACACACACACACACACACACACACACCCATATAAGAGCTCCAGCTACAGAAGCAAAGGTGTTATGTAACGTCAAATAAACAACCCTAAAAACCAACATCAAAACAGTCTGCTGCTCCAGCTCCCCCCTCGCTATCTGTCCCTCCCACTCTGCCTCCCTCCATCTCCCCCCTCTGGATCCACAAACTCTGTGCCAGTATATCCCCATCCTTGCTCCATTTTCTTTTAATCTTAAATTCACATATCTTGTCTCGAGGCTAGCCCCCTAAGTTCGGCGTGACCCCAAAAAACACACACACACACATACTTAACTAAACACACACACACACCCCACCCCAAAGCCCACCCCAGGGGCCCCTTTACAAGTCCCCTACACACAACAACCTCCAGGACATACTGTAACTGCAGAGGTTTACCCTACCTTTAACAGTAATATGTAATCACCCTCTCTGTCTCGACATGTTTAATTCATGAGAAGATATTATAAGTGTGAATTCACGCTATGGCGGGGAGTAGTGCGTCACTGCCTGTAATTAGAGTGTGTGTGTGTGTGTGTGTGTGTGTGTGTGTTTGCGTCTGAATGGATATAATCACAGGTTTCCTTTGTGGTGCGTATGTTGCATACACACATGCCCCTTAGACCTGTGTTTGTGTATGTTTTAAGTGATTTTGGGGGAGTCGAATCGGGCCAGCTCTGCATTTTGTCTCCGCTTCAGAAGCTATAAACAGCTGTACTTTCTGCCTGCGTCACATAGCTAACAAACCACGACGAAACACAACGAGCTCTCTTCCACCGCACGCATAACCCGGGGCCAAAATCGTCTGTATGTTGCCCTCAATTTCCCTACACCACTGCATTTTGTTCCCATTTGTTATAAAAGGAAACTGTAAGATGACAGCCGTATTCCACTGGATCTGTGGATTGAATGCAATCCTGTTTTTTGGCAGCGTATGAAGCACTGCCATCGTAAGACATGCGGTGCCAGTTGGAGTCTTTTTAAAACAATCTGGGAGCGTTGGGGTTTATATATATATATAATTATGTATACTTTTGTAAAAGGAGATGGAGAAACATAAAATTGAAGGACAAAAAAAACAACAGAAAAAGGAATCTGTGTTTGTTGGAGTAATGTCATGTTGTGACAAAGTCAACACAGGTGTGTCCTCTGAGGGGGTTGCAACATTTGCGGTGACTCAGGTAGAAACCTGATCTAAAGCTGACATCATGCATTGCACTATTCATTTCATCCTGTGCACTATAGCCACTCTGTTAGTGTGTGTGTGTGTGAGCTCGTTTTACAGCTACAAGAACTTTGATTTTCATACCTGTGCTGACAATGCTGCGGTTTTGCAGATATTAACATTCCACAGGAGCTGAATCGTTCCAGATTTTAATTTCGGATCAGAGTGAAGAAATTCAAAATGATAAGTGTGTGAGTGTATGATATTAAAGTGGCAACCTGACAATGAGAGGGTGTGTGTGTGTGTGTGTGTGTGTGTGTGTGAGTTATATGACAATTACCAATTCTAGTGTGGGAGAAATAAAGACCGCGGTGTGTGTTTTATCTGTAGAAACAATGGGTGTATGCAGCTCAGCTAACACTAAGATGCAGGAAGTCAGATAACAATAGGAGGCAGAGGTAGTTATATAGACACACCAATTCACCAAACCAGGTTTCACACACACACACACACACACACACACACACACACACACACACACACACACACACACACACGAACGCACACAGCTTGTGTGTAACCCAAAGATGATTTTATTTTTTAGGTTGATTTTCTTACTGGTCCGGTTCAGTTCAGATATCCCCTTCAGGGCTAGCTGGGCAGATAGAGAGCTTCATTGTGATTGACTTCAAATGCATTCCTCAGTAACCCGAGAGACTGCGGCTGCACAATGCCTGGCGCGCGCAAACACACACACACACACACACACACACACACAAGCATTTTAAGCTCCTGATACAGTGGACGCAATGCTGCTCTGCTTTAGAAAAATAATCGTTAATTGTACTTTTTAATATGTGAGATTTTATCGGAGCGAATGCTCTCGACTGCTGCAGCATTTCTGAGCTCTCAAAACTGTGAAGAATCATTAGAATACTCCCTCTGCTTTCTGTGAGTCCCACTCCTTTAACCGGCCCTCATTTACTGCATCCCCAGTGTTGAAGGACAAGAGGGAACAGAAATACAATGAAAAACATTGAGGTCACGTCCATTGTATTCTTTTCTTTCTTTCTTTCATGTCATTTTTTTTTGTAACATCACACTACTCAGGAAGGAATAAATCAACGTCAATATTTTCCCAAGTGGCATTACAGATATTATGGACATAAAAAAGGTGATTACACTCCAAACCTCAGCATACCACTGTCCTACCCATGCAGAGAGATAACCTCTGTATGTTTTGTCATTTCACTACCGACTAGGAGTCACTTCCAAACTTTTTGTTTTGCAACCGCTCAAAATGAAGCCGCGTCTACTTGTGTCACAGGTGGTGCACGAGAGAGTCGTGAGCAGTTTCACCAAAGAGAGATTTTCTCCTTTAAACTCTCAGATTATTTCCTTTGAATGACACACTGAAAAATAAAAGACATTTTCCCAGTTCTAAACCTATGCTCTGTTATCGCTTATCTTTCTTCTATTTTTAGCTATAAATCCATCTCTTTTCTTTCTTAACTTATCTATGATTTTTGATAAGTCATCTTGAACCAAGGAGCATATACATACATTTATCTAATCAAATATGATTTTGAATGACTAGCTAACCCCGCCCATTGCATTAAAATCACACTGGGGTTTGAAACCACTTTATAGATAGATTTGATTTCAATTTATTGTATGTCTATAACTGGGCCACATACATACTAAATATATCACATTTCTTTAGATAAAGATGCTCTTACTTCCGTTTCACTGTGACTTAAATAATTTTTAGTGACCAGGAAAGTTAATTTCACAAAAACAAAAAGCAAGATTAAAGAAAAGTCGGAAAGAATGAATATAACCAATTTGGAGGAACAATATTTGTTCTTCTTTCCTATTCAATAAAGCATCTTGCAATTCCTCAGATTCATCCTGTGACCTGCTGGAGATGTCAGGTTGACAACCTCTCGACTTGAAGAGCGTCAAATACTGGAGCTTCAGGGAAGTTCAGTCAGGCATTGAAAACGTTTTGTAGTCATACATTCAATACACTGTCAAATCATAATATGTTGATGACATAACGTGTTCAGTAATGGGTCTGTCTCTGTTGAGCTTGCTCACATTTGTCCCTTCACATGAGCAGAGCCAAATCCGCAAACTAAATGTGTATTATTGTTGCAATGAATGGCTTAAACTTCGATGTGGGTGTCCTGACTGAGCTAAAGTGCTGGATGTGAAACACGTCAACCGTGCACTTGAACACATCATGAGAGCTCCGGCTACGAAACAATAATCATCCGGCAGAAATTTGAGACCCAGATCAGCCCTTCGATGAGGCAAAGTGATCTTTACGAGCCACATTTCTACCCTCCCTGCAGTTTAATTCAATGTAGGTGGAGTGCCCACGCTTCATAAAGCAGCTGCTGATTCACGGCCGTTTCTCTGTCTGCTTCCCTCCCGAGCGGAGCCACACTGATAACAGGGGGGCAGCCACGATGCCCCCTGACAGAAATGGACCGTTGATAATTATTTATTTCTCTGAAAAACGGTCAGACTGCTTGGCACATGACCTCCGACTATACTCGCACACTTACAGGAAAGAAATGCAGCCCGTTTACTGTTTTCTGTTCCGCACCCATCTTTCTTTCCAGAGTGGATTCCCGGGCCTGTCAGTAGTGACCTCTAATCTCCCTCCATCTTTTGCTTTTCCACGCCGTCTCACTCTCCGCCCTGCTCTTCGTCTCCTACCAGCTGGGCAGGTTGGACGGCAGCCAACCTGGACACTAACACACTTACAGTCAGACAAGGAGATGTGAGAGAGATAGAGGGCAGGCAATGTGTGTGTGCGTGTGTGTGTGTGCGTGTGTGTGAGTAGGTTACCAGGTGGTGGCCTGGTTAAGACACCTGCCACCTTCAGCAGAGATTAGCACAGAAAGCCTCTGCACAGTCACCCTGCTCAAACACTCAATGAACCTAATAGCACACACACACACATACACACACACACACACACACACACACACGGAGAGGGTCGGATGTCGAGACAGTATCTTGTAAAGTCAGGTGCACTCCTGTGAGTCAAAGAAAATCTGTCACTGAGTCTATCCAGGTGACTTAAAATCCTGAAATATACTCCCTTATTCATGGACAGATATTGAGCCATTGGGCCCCTGGGCACGTGCACATTAAAGGGCCCCTTCTTGCTCGAGCACCCCTGCACATTGTTAGTAATTTTGCGTGTTTTTTGTGGTACTTTGCAGGTTAAAGTTCTGTTGTTGGTTGAAACAATCTAGCCAAGTTTCCATGTAGTGTAAATGTTAAAAAGGATTTCCTGAAAATCAGCATTAAAAGGGCTCCCAATCTCGTATACAGCACCTTTAAAGTAGGTTAACTCTAGCCTAGGTAGGTACACACTGTGCAGCTGTATAAGTGAAAAATGAACAAAAGAGCAGAGATATCAGGCGTATCAACAAGTAGTTGATATTAAAGGTTAAAAATGTTATCTATAGATCCCTCACCAAAGAAAAGTGTCACTTTAAAACGTCCACTCTTGCTTAGGGCCCCCCGACACAATTCAGTAACGCATCCATTTTTTAAAAGAATCTAACTGTGTCTCTGAATCACAATCATTTCCTCCCAGCAGGCTTTTAAACTCAACCATGAACAGTGGCAATTAGGCAATATTTAAAAAAAAATCATGGATTGTGTCTTTAAACAAGAAGACTGCATACAATAAATGATATATAATAATCCTCACCCCGTGGGTCACAACCATTCAGCATCCCTCAGAATGATTTTCCAGCTCTATTCCTAACGCATACATTTACTGTCATAGTCCTAATGTCTGTGATGAATGTCTTCTGTGAAATAGTAAGTATTTCAGCCGCAAACCCTGCAAAACAGCTCCAGATTTCGAAGTTAAATTATCATTGAGCGTCAAGAGATTCTCTGCCGTAACAGCTGCAGCAGGGGGCCATAAGCAGGCATCACTTTGTGTTTGGAACCCGCTGAGCAATTTTACACTGATTAGCTGTTTAAAAGATGGGAAGTGGTTAAGGGTGTCTTGGATTAACTACGACTACATGGGGATTAATACAAAAAAGTATTTTAGATGTCAGTGTTTAGCCTAATTTGAGGTACTTAACAACAACAAAGAGATATTTATTGCAGCTTATGTTGTCTTTAGATATGGAATAAAACTGCTATTCAACAGCAAAAAAAGAGGCGTTGTGGACATACTGCTGCAAGAAGCGCTGAGTGGGAAGGTAGAAACAGCTATTTAGTCCACTGCCAAACACATTCTGATCTTTTCCGGCATGTTTGTCCCAGTTTTTCACACACGAGTGATCTCTGTGACCAATGAACGTGAACCACCGAGCAAACCTGTAAACATGCTCATGCACAACAGCCAGGAAATGAGTGAAACACTTTTTTTCTCCCTCCACTATTTTTAGTCTTTTCTGACGATCAGATTCCTGATAGCGCTACTGTGGCTGATCCAAAACGCAGCCACATTGGCCGTATTAATTCCACGTACAAAACCTGTGGGAGGATGTCATTACATTGGCTCTAGTTTATTATTCCACCTCTCGCTCTGGCCCTAAAGCTGTCTCGGTGCAGCACCAAACCAAAACTGAAAACCATCCAAGCACTAATATTATCCTTCTAATATTATCTTTCTCCACTGAGTTATAAGGACAAAGGATATTTATAAAAGAGTATATACATATATATATAAAGGACTAAGTGATGAACGACCTTATGGAAAGTAATGCATTTGCTAAATATGGTATATGGTACAGTGAATGGCTTGGTCAGAGGATAGAACAGGTGCAGAGTGGAGGAGAGAGGCATGCATCTGGAATAGTGAAAGACTTTCAATATTTATCTATATGTATCTGTTACAAAACAATAGACCCATGACAATCCCTTCATGACAATGTTCAGTGTACCTTCAACAGAGCGCAGCATTACTTTAAATCAGTCGAAGGCTTTTGCATTTGCTTCATTGTTAGCTCGACGATTAATCCTCATTAGGTGGAAGGCTGCCTGCCCTCCCTCTATCATAAAATTGATTGTAGAGGTCACGATGTGACTTAAAATTGAGAAACCAAGGTTCACTTTAAATAAATCACTTGAATAAATAGAATCTTTATTGTTTCTGTGGGGAATCTTTCCTTTATAGCAACTTGCTAGTTGCTAATGTCTTCCACAAGCAGATATTTTGACAATATATATGTTTTTCTGTTGTACCCTTCTCTATTGCAATTTTTATTGAAAGTGGCGGAGTCTGCCATTCCCGCACGGGATTCAAATTGCCGACCTACGCACTCTGGATTCACAGGAAACAGTGCATGTACACCTGTGTTATGTAATCTTACCTGATCGATATCAGCCCCACTTTCCTGCAGCGAAATCAAAACTGCATTATAGGCCGCAGCTAATGCAAACCCAACACTACTCCACATTAACGTGACCAAACATACGGTAGCTTTATTGTGAAGGAGTCACAGGAAAGGCAACGCATTTGTTACCGAGGTTAGGGCCGACTGGGATTGTTCATCATGAAAGCGTAATGATATTTCTGTCACCATCTGCAGCGTGAAATGAGATCGCGATTGAAATGATTATTGACTTACTGATTAATTCAAACGACCTGAGTTTATTTGGCTGCACTGTAAACAGATACGAGCTCTTCTGCTGTGCTTCTGGTTAAGTAGCTGCTCATTTAACGGCACTCACCGTTACCACGGTAACCACAGGTGATGGCGAAATTAACCTCGACTGAAATCACGAGGATCTCAACTATAAATGGGATTTGAATGAATACTGTGTGTTTAACCTGTAATGTCTCAGTATCTCTGACAAAACGAGCAGCTGACACTAAAACTCGCAGCAGACTCAATAGATATCACATGACTGTGTAGTGACACATCAGCTGGCCCCAAACCGTGTAATGGAATGGAGCTGGGACACACACACACACACACACACACACACACACACACACACACACACACACACACACACACACACATTAATGCTGTAGATCCACTCATCTCGTGTATAGGGGAGCAGTATGATTGGAGGAGGGGTGATACAGAGACAGAGAGGCAGAGAGATGTATATCTGTATGTAGGACCCAGCTGTTATACTAATCTGACAATCCAACAGGATTAAAGACCACATCTCAAGGGGTAGCTCACACACACACACACTCACTTACGTACACACACACAAACACACACACACGAGGCCTCTCTGCGTGGAATCCTCCTACATTATATATGACCTTATAAAACATGCATCTCCGAGTGAGAGAGAGAGACAGAGTGTGTGTGTGTGTGTGTCACTGTCCTGTTGGCAGAAATGCCTTGAGATTCAGACACAACTGCTGCTCCCACACTCAACAATACGCCACCGTGTATTTGTGTGCTTATGAGGGTGTGTGTTACAAGATTTGTCCATGGTGTTTAGGGAGTGCAAGTGTGTGTGATTGTTGTGTGTGTGTGTGTGTGTGTGTGTGTGCATTGATGTTTGGTTGGAGAAATGTTGCAGTGAGCAGTGAATGCTGCTGGTTGGCTGGTGGGTCAATGACTGTGTTTTTGTGGCAGCTTCTATGAAGTGGCGGAGAGAGAGCAGAATGCAGATTTATATGAGTGTGTGTGTGTGTGTGTGTGTTTGTGTGTGATTACAGCCTGGCTCAATGGGCCTATTTCTGCAGGGCCAGTGGGAGGGCGTGGCGCCTGTGGCTGGAACTTTTCTCGTGTTTCTAAGGAACTTTTGAAAAGGGGCTCAGAAATGTGGCTGCGTGTGAGAGCGAGCGCCCCGCGGACCATGATGCCTTTGTGTAGCCTAGAGCGAGAGAGAGAGGGGCACTCAGAGTACACTCAGAAACGGTAATCAATGGTCTCTTCTCAGCCCCAAATCGAAAAACCTTAACACACATATAAGAGAATCTCTCACACACACACACAGTGATGTGAATCACAAGGCAGCATCACATAATTACAGCTTGTGTAATCAGGGTAATGACAGTCATGCGACTTTACAAACCCCAAGGAAGGAGAAGAAAATCGATGCACGAAAGGCAGAGTTTTAGAGAGGAAACGGTGCAAATGGAGAATACTTGAGAGGAAAAAGCATGGCGTGATGATGGGATGGATGGACCCAGAGGCAAGGGGGGGGTGGAGAACGGGAGAGGAGCGTTTTTTGTCTTTGATGCGGAGGAGAAAAATCCAATCAGCCCCGTGTAATTCAATCTGGAATGGAAAGATGCACCTTTGCGGCTGTGTGTGCAGAGGGCATGATGCATATCATTATCATGCCATACCTCTATTCCTCTCTCACACACACACACACAGAGGAGGTAAACAAATTGCTGCTCCAGGGGCACCCTGAGCAGCTGACCTTGCCATGCTCTCTTGGCTCTTTCCCATTGGTTGACTGACTTTCGCAAAAACTGGCAGCCAATCCCGAGCCTTGGAGCGGTTTCTGGCCAATGACTGTAAGCCAAATGGGACCGCGGGCGCCGCCAGATAGTCGATTGATTCTTCGTGTATCATAACAGCTCTTGATATCGAACACTAATTAGGCAGGTTTGCGATAAGGCGAGAGCAGCATATGGTCTCGGTCTTAATGGGCCACACAGACTGAATGCTTGTGACCTAATCAGATGTTTATCATGGGACACTGATTAACTCGAATGAATCACTGTCAGAAGACTTCAACGAATCGTCAGCGGACATGAGAAACTCGTGGGGAAATTAGACATTTGCTTAGTCCAGATTTGTTTCAATGAATGGCTCGTGTGTAGTCTCTGCCGATGTTGTTTTGTAGTTTGCATCATCTGATATGATTGAATAAGGAAGTGGCTCCCAGCCTGTGATCAGGACCCACCAAAGGGATCGCAAGATGTTTAACCCTAACCCACTCCTCCAGAGATACTATATTTTAAAGATTTCTTTTTTCTACCTGAATTATTGATGCAACCAGGCTTTTTCTTGTAAAATATGTGATACTTTTTCATCTTCATGCCTCTTAACCTTCTTACCCCTAGCGCCCCATATATGGGGCGTTTCCAGTACTTTCCTTAGACCATCGAACATATACTAATTATGAAACCGAAATATAATGATGTTGCATACCACGTAAAACTTCAGAACCTGAGTTAAAATAAGATTTAATCAATTTGTACATACTCCAAACACAACTCACTCAAAGCCTATTATAATTACTACAGTACCACATTCATATTTCGCCAGGATGTGTGCACACCCTGCACATATCCGGACCAAGCAATCGAAGCTCGATGCTAACAAAGAAACTGAGATGGCAGAAAGCACGGCAACTACACACAGATGACGGACATATCCATAACATCTCTCTCCGTCATACTATCGCTGATATATGAGCAAATAGAATATATAAAAGACAGCAGACGAAAACCACCATTACGCACGCGACTACTTTACGCACAGCACCTGCACACCACAGCTTGTTGTTGTATCATCGCGAGTTTTTTCACCGTTCATTTTGTTCATAACGGTTGTATTTGGATGTATTGAACACCATTAGTGATAAACAAGTGAAATATGTAGTTTGGTACATGAGAAAAGTAAAATGGCACACATGGTGCCAAGATGTGCCAAAATGCACATTTTGGAAATCTCGCCTGAACTCTCTGTACTAAAACCTCTCTCATTTTGTTGGGCTTTACTTTATCAAAGTCAAACTTTTGCAGAAAGACTGATCACATATTGTGCTATGATTTGAGAGATGTTTTAGGCTAGGACCTGCATTCTTTCAAATAAATAATATCAATAAAAGTGCTTTTTTTTTCAGGCGAACCTGAACATTTTAAATTGAGCTGTGTGCCATCTTCATTTACTATAAACCAGTAACATATACACTGATATTTACACATCTGAGCAAAATCTCACAAGTGTTAGTGTTATTTATACCATCAAAATTATCCAAAAAGACCTTACAGTTAGAGATCTGTACTCTCTTTAGTATGGGTATGCTATTTTCGAGCAGAGGCCTACAAATTAGGACTAGGGGTTAAAGGGTTAACATGTTCAAATGAATAATTTGAGCAGGGAAAATCACCCTTTAGTTGAACTACTTGCAGCTAATGGACGTATGCAACTAGGGATGAACAACATTTTGGGCAATGTGCTTATTTGCTTTCTTGGTGAAGTCTTGTCACCACGCCTGTTATTAGACAAGACCTGTGCATTGGTGTAAACTGTGGTTCATCAATAAATAACGCCAACACGTAGCTGCCCCTCAAACCACTAATCGTCAGCTTTACAAATGAAGCAGGTGGGTGTAAGCAAGCAGATAATGAGGATTAATGGGCAAAATGTGCGGAACAGGAGTTCCCCGTTGCCATTCAGACAGTGTTATCTTCCTTCAGCCTCTGTTAAATCACCTCATCTGAAGAATAAATATTATACCAAGCTTCAGGTGGGAGCGTGTTCGTCCGTCTCCGATTGTTCTTCAGCGGTAGAGACAACACTTCATCCCTTCATCCCTCTGTAGGCAACATTCCTCACTGACTAATTAATTAAGAGGTGGATTTAAGAAACTAATGGCTGGAGAATGATTGTCTAACACGTAGATTAACTCCGCAGTAGTTGTTATAACAATTGGTGATCGTTAATTCCTTGATGCCGTGAGCTCGCATTAATTACAGTGTGGTTTTGGAGCTTGCGAGTGGCGGAGTGGTCAGTGTTGGAGTAAACCAGTGGAAACATGTAACCGGAGGACAGGGAGATATATGGGTTATGATACGATCTTGCTCTTACAGCCCTCCTGTCTCTTCTGTCTCGGTGTAATCCTGTCCAGGTTGTTCTCCCCATTCAATCTGTCTCAGCTGCTGTAAGCTCTTTACAGGCCTTCTAAACCACCAGTCTCTCTCTCTCTCTCTCTCTCCCTCTCTTTGCTGCTACCGGTACACCAATCCACCTCATCCATCTCCCTTTCATTTTCTCTTTTTTCCTCCTCGTCAGCTCCTCTGCCCTTTTATGATTTCACTCTACCTAAAGCCAATCCCTGCCCATTCATCTCACGCTATTTTCTGATGAGCTACTCATATCCTTTTTCCACTTTTACATATTAACAATTTCTAATCTGACTCTAGTCTCCCCTCGTTACCTCTCCACATGTGCTGCTTTTGGTTCTCCTATCCAATCTGCTTTTATTTTATTTTTTCTATTCCTCTGCTGCACTTTGGCCACCACCCCTCCTCCATTTTCACTTTTGGGTGTGATTGCCTCTGACCTCATTCGCCTTTCATTCTCTTCAAATCTCCTCTCCCTCCATCTCAAATCACTTTCCAGCCAGTCGTCACACCTTTTCTGCTTTGTTCAATTATTTTTTCCCCCGAGACCTATTGTTAAGATATCATTTATGTTCAGTGATTACTAAGCCAGATATGTCTGGTCACAATTAGGGTTGGGTATTGAACCTCTAGACACGGCATTACAGGAAATGAGGGGAAAGAAAGTGCAACAACAAAAAAGAATCAAACTGGGGACATTGTAATTATAGTCTATGTGTGGCTTTTAACCACCAGGCTGCCATGACGCCTGAACCTCAAAACTATTTTGGTACTGATAGAAATTTGTCTGCTGCAGCAAAGTGTAGAAGGAGAGAGGAAAAACTTCTCTAATGCTAAAAGTAAGGGGAAAGTCAGGTGAACTAGACCTAACTTCGTGAAGCAGAAATGCATTTAATCGCCAACTATTTTGATAATCAATTCATTATTTCCGTCATTTTGTCAAGCTAAAATGCTGAAAATGTTCTAGTTGCATTTAATCGTTTGTGAGGATTTTCTGCTTTCTATTTTTGTAGATTGAACATCTTTCGGTTTTGGTTGGACAAAACATGCAGTCTGTAGACTAAACTAATTGATGAATTGAATTCAATTGAATCGTTAGTTACAGTCCAATTGTATTTCATTCATGCAAACATCTTGTACAGCTGCTTCTGTTTAGACAACAGTTAACATCGGAGCTTATTTTGGTAAATTAAAAAATATGTATAAAAAGTAACAAATAAAAGATTCAGTTTGGTGTTGGTACTAAATGTTCTCAGATGTGACAATCTGCTGCTTTCCCTTCTCTTGGTGTTTTTACAAACTGAGGATGTTCAGGTTTTTGACTGAACAAGACATTTGTTTTCAATTCAACCCAATACGACTTTATTAGTCCACGAAAGCAATATGTGAAAACAGACATAAAGACAAACACATACAAGCAACATTACCGTTTGTGCATAGGTCTGTTTCCTGCCCCAAAATCAAATTGCTTCATCTTGGACAATCTCGGACATTTTGCATTGCTTTTGATTGATCGCTTCATCAGGAAAATAATTGTGAGTCACCAAATGTTAACTTGAACCCAACTAAATACAGCTGGGGTGATTGAGCTGATTTTTAAATTTAAGTAAAGGAATGAATGTCTAAATAAATCATACATTTCCTCTATCAGCACCTCCTCCTCCTCCTCCTCCTCCTGTCTCTAATGTTTCAGTGTTCTTTGACCTGTCAATCTGTCATGTATATCTGCCTCAGTCATATCATGTCCTGTCATACAGACACCCCACTCAGTCCAACATGGGATGACAATTATCCTGAAACACATACGGCTTAATACACACACAAACACGCACACGCACACGCACGCACACACACACACACACACACACACACACACACACACACACACACACACACACACACACACACACACACACACACACACACACACACACACACACACACACACACACACACACACACACACACACACACACACACACTCTGTGTCAGTCGGCTTTTCAGACCTGGGTCTCTGCTGGCTAAGATTAGGACTAATCCACAACTGTTGGAAGGAAAGATTAAGAATGAATCACCTGCTGCCGCAACAGTGTGGTGTGTGTGGGTGTGTGTGTGTGTGTGTGTGTGTGTGTGTGGAGGCATTTATAGAAAGGCCCTATGGGAAAGAGAATCTGCTGCAAACACCAGGCAATATTACAGAATCCCTTCCCTCCCAACCAAACACACACACACTTCTTCACTCTCTTCCACACAAAAACACACACACACACACACACAAACACACAAACACACAGCTCATTATCTTCAATGGCTCATTCAAACTGCAAACGCCTTTGAAAGAGCCCTTTAAAGCACTGGAGTTCAAAGGTTTACTTGAGAGACTCCACACAAACACACACACTCGCACACACACACACACACAGCGGGTTTCAGTGTCTGCATTTAATTGGATCGATGTTCTTCCCTCATGACTTGCCCATAATTGAGGGGACATGAGTAACATGTGGGAAGCCTTTTGTTACTAAGTTCCTGTTTATTAAAACGGGCAGAATAAAAGAGGAGCTCTGCATCGACGGAGGAGGAGGAGGAGGAGGAGGAAGAGGGCTGGTGGGTAGAGGGTGTAGACATGGATTGATGGAGAGAGGAAAAACGTTGCAGCAATGAGCTCCTGACCTCGTTCACTCCTCTGTCGGGACGCTGGGCTAAATAATTCAAACGCACACATAGTCACATGCTCTCCGCACACAGTATTACTCGTTCAGCCTCCCTGTGCTCCTTCATCGCCTCCTCTGCCTCTGTTTCGACATGCAAACGCATGCACGTAAAAACACACACCTACAGTATATAAAACTCCCCCTTTGTGCACCACACAGGAAGCTCCCTCCTGACTTGGAGCTTGAAGGCCGGATCTATAAATACTCATTTCCTGTGTCCATCCTATAACCAAGTGAGCAACCAGTGACCACTTAAATGCACAAACACACACAAACACAGGTTGTTCCCATCAGTATGCAACCGAGTAGATCTCTGTCACAGTTTGAGTCTTGATGAAATTATGATGAAATGCTGCAGCCCACAGATAAGACCAACATACATCAAAAATAAAGCTGCAATCCATTTTATTTCTGCCTTGAAGGAAATACATGCATCAGAAATGGATATCTGAAAATCACAACTGACAAAATCTCTTTGATATCAGAAAGAAAAAGATGACAAGACGATCGCGTTTGATGCTGACGAGATCAAAGAGTAGACAAAGTGAAACGATGACAAATTGGATGACAAAACATTTATATATCCAATCATGCTCGTGCATGCATCTTGGAAAATCTAACTGTGATTCATAGTACTTTTCTACTGAGCCTCTTTTCACCGCAACCACCAACAGCCCATGAGACATGAGAGCTGTTAGGTGAAGTAAAGTACTTTCACAAATGTAGCACCGTCCAGCAAAGCCATTCAAATTTTCACGCATAAAAAATCCCTTCCATTTAGATTTGGCTTGACGTTGTTCCCATTTTACTTGATCTTTACCTCTTGCTGCAGGACCTAAGAGACAATCCCCCGGGGGCGACGCACTCTCTTTCTTCCACTGTGTCTTCATTTACGAGCACTCTCTGCCACCATTAAGTGCAAACAAACTTAGCGGGCTTTGAGTGGCCAAAGTGGCCATTTTCAAAGATGGGCTTCCAGAGGAACAGTGATAGCATTTCCAGCCAGAGGAAGTCAAAAAATCTCTCCTCCAATGAAATGCAGCCGAGGAAACGAGTTTCCTTAAACGGAGCTTCAAAAGCCGGGAAGATTTGGTGTCACTAACGGCCGACTGGAGCGAAAGCATGAAAAGTTTCCCAAAGTGACGGTTTAAAAAGATATATATCATAGTAGAGCAGTAAATCAACAAAGTTCATTCATATGCATAACTTTTAATTTTTTATCTTATATTCTGTTTTTAGGGTGAATTTGTAACATCTGTCCAGGGACTACAGATGAAAAATAGCCTCTTGGCTGACTCCGGCGCATTTACAGGAATGTTTTATTAATGTGCACTCTACCTGACAAATAAACCAATTAAAGAAGAAAAGAAGGAGAAGAGGATGTTCGGCTCTTTTTGTGGCCATTTTGTGTGTGTTTTTTAGCAAGCAGATTGTTGACAGCAAATGAGAAGAGAATTACAAAAAAAGAGAAACCTGGAAACACACTGGGGGAGCTGCGATTGTGATGGTCAGCATCTTAACAGCCTTCCACCAGGCAATTAGTCGACGATCAAAATGGTTGGTAGTTGATATTCTTTGACGAAACAATCAAGGGCTGCAACTACTATTATTTTTATAACCGATTACTCTGACGGTTATCTTTCTCTATTCACCGATTAGTCCATAAAGTGTCAGAAATGTGTAAAAATTGAGGTGACGTATTCAAAATGTTTTGTCGGATGAAGACCATTTGAAATGGCTGAATGCTCCAGAAGAAGCTAGTAAGTGGGCCCCTTTTGGAAAAATGTTCCAAAACAAAAGTTTTAAGTGACAAAACGGAGTAAATGTGAAGTTGCTGACAGAATTGCCATCAACAAACAGGCCAACAGATGGAGAGGGAGATCGGGGGAGTTGTGTGCTGCAGGTCAGATGGAGGCCAGCCTCACAGCGATGACACTCAGGGTCTGATCAGGACTTTGAAGGCCTGATCACGGCCTCGGCCCGCTCTTATCAGCCGCCTGCCAGGAAATGCACATTCCAGCAGTCCCATTGGACCGCATTGGGTTTCAGCTCTGCATGACCCCGCCCATCCGGCCCTTCGTTAACCTAATTACCCCGTCGATCCGGAAACGTGTGAGGAAAGAGAGCCGTACTAACGAGATAAAAATACATACATGAATTAAATGAATGAAAAATGACAACATCAGTATGCTGGTGGATGGCATTTATGATTCTCACTCTGTCAAACACACGCGCACACACACACACACACACAGGTTTGTTAGTGGGAAGGAGGCGCCCTGTTTTTGAGGTTTTAGTTTGTAGCGAAAGCTCTGACACACACACACAGAAATCTCTGAATGCTTTGTGGTTTGGGGAGCCGGTACTGCGTTTATGCTCTCTAATTTAGAGTCCAGTAATAGCCCACACACACACACACACACACACACACACACACTACTGTCTGTACTTTTTAATTTAACGCAGTGGGAGAGAGGGACAAGAGAGGAGGAAAGGAGGGAGTAGAAGCAGGAAAAGAGTCAGAAAATAGAGAATGAAAAGCTGTGAATGAGAGAAGCAGAAGAGGTGAGGAGAAGCAGAATGAAAGAGAGGAGGGAGAAAGGAGGTGAGGGAGGGGATGGAGAGGGGCGGAGTACAGCGATAAAGCTGTGACAGCGGCAGCCATGCTGGTTGTCATGGCGACGGCCACTGAGAGCAGGTAGAGCGCGGTCTCCTGGGAGTGAGCGGCGCATGCCTCCCTCCCCCACCCTCACCCCCACTCCACATCCCTCCATCCCTCCATCCATCCCCATCATCCGACACCCCGCTCCGTCTCTCTCTCTCTCTCTCTGTCTCCACGTCCCAATAGCCCTCATCTTAACCTCCTCTCCTGCTCCTTTCCTTCCCTCGGCTCTTTTTTTTTTACATCCTCTCTCGACCACTCAGCGCTCGATCCGTTTCCTTTCTTTCCCGCTCTTCCCTCTGCTATCTGGCATCTTCATCTCGCCATTACCTTAACTCTTTTTCCATCCTTACTTCCTCCACTCTTTCCCTCCTTCTCATTATCTTGTGGTCTGTACACCTCCCTTTTTTCCATTCCTCTCCCTCCCTCCCCCCCTCCTCTTCTCTCTATATTCATCTAACCCCCCCCTCCTCCAGAGAATATGTATGTGAGTATGTCTGCACAGCGCTGCCCAATTACTGCAGGGGAGACTCGGTGTGTGTGTGTGTGTGTGTGTGTGTGTGTGTGTGTGTGTTAGCGTGTGTTTAGTAGCTACACGAGCTGTGTTTCTAGCCTGTTTTGACCTACCTAAAACACCTCCAGCGTTCTCCGTCTCCCTCTGACTCACTGAATCAACAAAAATGCTGCACAGCACCGCGACTATTCACTAGCACTGCGAGTGTGTGTGTGTGTGTGTGTGTGTGTGTAAGATAATCAGGACTTTAATGTTAACGTGCATCGGTGCATATATGTGAGCAATGCGTGCCGGTACTTGTGTGTGTGTGTGTGTTACTGGTCGTGATGAGAGGAGCCAAATGTTTCCAGTGGGATGAATTCAGGCTGTAACTGCATTCTTTCTAATTCGTGGGATGACTTGAACACATTCCACAGGGAAAGTTCAGTGTTGCACAATGTGGCGTGGCCAAATGATTGAAGAAAACAGGTACTTTCTAAACTGTGACTGGCAGTGTGAACAGAGAGAACACACAGACTAGAAAGTACAACAATATGGCACCTCAGCCTGAGTATTGGCAGATACAAATGTATTTTAGGATCCAATCAGATCCTGTAGTTGTGTGAAAACACCAATACAGTAATGTAAAATGACTGCATTTAAAGTCCTTAAGTAAAAGAGCTGAAGTATTATCAACTAAATGGACATAAAGTGTCAAGTAAACTTATTAATTCTGCAGAAAAATGGCCCCTGTGACTGCTGCTACATCATTAAGCAACAATGCATATGCAGCATTTTGCTGTTTAAGCTGCTTGAAGAGGAGCTATATTTAACCACTTTGGGGTCGGGCACTGGTCAAAATCTGAACGTGGTCGTGAGACGATTAACGAGAAGGGAAAGAAGAAAGTCGACATGTTCTAGTACACATATAAGTATTACGTTTTTTGGACTCTCTCGTGAGTTCTACCTCCTTAGGCCTCAAACTATTTGGTGAGAGGTACATGTTTCCTTTACATTGCTATGTACTCATGGCTTCTCCATGTAGTGGCTGACTAATATTGACCAAAATCTTATATTGACTGAAGATCCTCTGGTAGCCGATGGAGAGATGCCAACACTGGAGTGATGAGCTCCCTGCACTGTGTCTTTGGTAGAGGAGACAGGCGTCAACCCTTTTGAACCTTCTGCAAACAAGCTGCAGCGCAGCAGGCATATAAAGAAATACTGTAGCGTAATCTATAAAAGCATGGATTAATTCATAAGCACGTTTGAAAGATAAAATGTGTGTGACCTTAGAAATATTGTGACACCTAAAGAGATTGCTGTGTCAATGTCTTTTGAGCTCCCTCAGGGACAATAATGACGGCCTGTGATTTATCATCACTCATATTGATAGTTTTCTATTCGGGGGCTGAGCTTTTAGTGCAAATTCTGAGCTCCCATTGTTCTTTTGGGCTCAGTGGGAGGACACACAGAAATGACAGGTTCCTCCGTCTCCACGCGCTCTTATCGGTCTAATAGTAAATGGGAAATTCCATTCCCTCCGAGCTGAATCGGGCTCGAAAACTTTCTTCACTCCGTGAGAAAGAAAAACTAATTTCAGTCAAATGCGGCACATCTGCCATGCCATGTGATAAGGAATTGCTTTCAGATATGAGTGAGCAGCCTGTGTACACATCCAACACACACACACACACACACACATAAAAAGCCCAAAGGGAGGAGACACTGAAGGCCATCATTATTGTCTCTCTCTCTGTCCACGTCGGCCTTTCGAATGCAGCTCCGGATATGAACTTAGATCCTTTTCATTTCCTCTATCCACTAGAAGACAACCCCCATAACCCTCACCCATCCTTTCACACACACACCTGAAATACCTCTCCCACACCACGAGTGGTTTCTACCTGCCAGCTTGCATGTGTGTGTGTGTGTGTGTGTGAGGGGACTTTGTCCTCCAGGAGAGTGAGAAGTACCCACTTCCTGTGTCAAATTGCCTCTCACATTCCACACTCTCCCTCAATTCGCCTCGCTTGGGCTATTTTTTCCTCTTTCTTGCTCCTTCTCTCTTTCTTGGTCTCTCTATGGGGGGCTTTGTCAGCTATCGGAGGCACAAAACACTGATTCATTCCATGAGTTAAACATGATCCTCAAGAACACAACGCTTTTCCGCCACACACACACACACACACACACACACACACACACACACACACACACACACACACACACACACACTTTTCAAGGAGCGAGGGCTGGCGAGAACAAGTTTGTGGCAGTGAAGATTCACTCGTTTTGAGCCCACACACAGACAGATGGGCAGTCACCGCTCTCATGAAGGCAGATGGATGCATGCGCACACACACACACACACACACACACACACACACACACGCACACACAGGCTATCTGTGGGATACAACAGATGTCTGTGGGAAAATGTAAAATATAGTCGCCCGGATATGATGTCACAGGACTGATAACAGGAAATACTCCCAGCGGGATCACTCATCAGAGGAAACACACACACACACACACACACACACAGAGTCAGTTGGTTTCAAGCCAAGAGGCTTCTAAAGAAAGATCTTGTCGGCAAATGCATGTAACAGAGGGTCATGTGTGCGTTCAAGGCCTGGATTGCTTGAGGTGAGTCTCAATTATTAGACTGTTGACATGTGTGTGTGTGTGTGTGTGTGTGTGTGTGTGTGTGTGTGTGTGTGTGTTACCAATTCGAGCACCACCTGCATCCATCTGTGCACTCCAAACACAGTGTATATGTAAGTGTGCTATGTGTCTATATGTGTCACACCTGTCTCCATCTGTGCACTTAAGAGACAGATTAGGTCAGCTTGATGCCAAGGATCTTTGGCAAAGAACAGACTGACCCAGTAATAATCTCTATGTGTGTGTGTGTGTGTGTAGTGTTGAAAATCCCTGCTAAACCCAGTGGAGCATCACAGCTCAAGCAGCACAGAAGAACTCCAATATGTTGACAATATACAAATATTGTGCGCAAGCAAAGAAATTAAGACTGAACTAGAGACCGTTTGGGGATGGGCTCACACCTGTCGCGACGCCAATTCCGGCGCCGTTGCTCGGTACAACACCCATCTGTGAACTAATGCTTCATTTGGGTCTCAACTACACACCTGTACAGTTTTGTGACTGCATCTTATACGGGCATGACGCTATCACTGTCACAAAATCTGTCCATAGACAGACAGACATATAAACACCTGGCACAGTACTCCAATGCTGCTTCTGTGGTTGTTCCA
This sequence comes from Leptoclinus maculatus, assembly GCA_032191485.1. NCBI lineage: Eukaryota > Metazoa > Chordata > Actinopteri > Perciformes > Stichaeidae > Leptoclinus > Leptoclinus maculatus. The sequence goes on from JAVDOI010000002.1 coordinate 28,536,954, forward strand.
CACACACACACACACACACACACTCACATAAGGTGAAAACAATACCAGCAACTCACTGTCGCAGCTGGTAATTAGGCAAGGCAAGGTAATCGACTGCCCCGGGGCCACAGACCCCGGGAGGAACTTAAAAGCCTCAGGTATACGCTGCATGTCAATTGGTTTTGGTAATTGGCCTATAATTATTAGAATATTTTGTAGAGAATTTGCACCATTAAAATGTAATATGAGCTAAGGTGGGTTCTGCATTTTTAGGTGATTTTGTGGCCGTGTCTTGTGTCAAAATCTAGTTTAAAAAGCCATACTCTTCTAATTTGCTTACTTTTGACATATTCCTCAAAAAGTTCTGGGTTTTTTTTTTTAATGAGGAGAAAAGAGTAGATCCTAAATTATCATTCCAGCAATGAAGTAGGTTGGCAACTTTGGAGGCGACAGGGCAGGTCTTCACACAGCACATTTTGGCCCCAAATCATGAATTGGCCATGAATGAAAGTACATTTAAAGGAGATAAAACATCATGCAGTATAAAATAGATTACTATAAACTCACTGTTGAGCACCAGTAACACAGACTAGAAGGCTATTATCAGGATGTTTTCTTGTTCATTTACATTCCAAAGTAGATTTAGACTATTTTTGTGCTTGCTTCCTTTTCTCTCAATGGTTCAATGAGCTTCCTCCCTCCTCTTCCACCTCCTCCTCCTCATATCTCCTCATAGGACAAATCTGGATTAATCGGTAACGGAAGGTGTGGGCGTGCTATTGGGGGGGTGTGGGGGGACGCGTGAAGCTCAGCATGGATAGTTCCGGAGAGGAGGAGGTGTCTGGAGAGGGAGGTGGGGGCTCGCGCATTCCTAATCAGCTTCCCTTCTCGCGATTCCCGATGACATCATTCCATCCAAGCCTTCGTTCGCGCACCGCATCGCCGTTAACGTCCCCGTTACCCCACCCACTTTTAACAAACACACTGCCGCACGCGCACACAACACACACACACCTCCGGTTATACCGGGAGGATGCCCCTGGTCGGATTCAGGCATCCGGACAATGAGGCCGCCGTTATCTGGCAGTTACGGGATTGTGTGCACTTTACAGGTTGGACCAACCCCACCCCCCCCCCCCCTCTCTCTCTCTCTCTCACTCACACACACACGTCCTACAGCGCGACTACCCGGTAATAAAGTCGTTAAAGCCGCAGTATGACTGGAGCACTCCTAATAACGGCAGGATGTGAGCTGGTGACACAGACACCACATAACGAGGAACCGCACAAAGACCTGTAATCAAGCTCAATTAGAGATTACCCGCTAATTACAGACACACACACATGCACGCACACACACACCTCCTGACTCGGGGGGGACACAGGCCACAATAAACCCCGACACAGAGACACAAAGGCTGGTGTGTGTGTGTGTGTGTGTGTGTGAGTGTGTGTGCGTAAAACCGGGGGGTGGGGGTGCCCGGGGAGTCACGGACGTCCAATAAGGGCTGATAAGTAGGTCGAGTGCAGGATTTCCTACCGATCCCAGACCGTCACTGTCTCATTGATGATAGCGCACTGCACGCGCACGCGCGCGCACACACACACACACACACACACGCACACGCATGTAACCTAAATGCCCTGGCTCCTGTGAGCACAGGAGCTCCCCGGTTAACAAAGGATCGAGAGGTGTGTGCTTACCGTGGCGGTGTGAGCAAGCAGCGCCGTGAGCGCCAACAGCCAAGGCAGCTCCATGATCGGGGTGCGCGGGCACAGCGTCCCGGTGCCTCCGCTGCCTTCACGGGGTTCAGGGGAGTTTTTTTGGGGGGGGGAACAAAAGCTGCTGCTGCTTGCTGTCGGTGTCTCGGTAGTCTGTCCAACTTCAGAGCGCGCAACCCGTCCGCGCGACCATCCGTCCTTCTAGTCGGGTTTTTTTTAATCCAAGGCTTCACGAGCTGCTGCTGGTCCAGGTACCGGTGAAGCAATGAGATTTGCGCGAGGCCTCTTCTCTCTCTTCTCTGTCTGTTTCTCTGAGTTTTTCGTGCTCGAGACCTTTTTAGATTTACTACCGGGAGACGCCAGACCTCGTCTCTCTCTCTCTCTCTCTTAATACGCACACAGTATCTCTCTACCCTCCTCTCTCTCTCTCTCTCTCTCTCTCTCTCTCTCTCTACACACACTCGGTCTCTCTCTCTCCTCCCCCTCTCCGTTGAGGGCAGGATGTTCCGTATGGCGACGCTGCTTGGCCTGGGAGTCTGGCAGAAGGAGGAGCGCGTGCGGGAGCGCGTGCGGGAGCGCGTGCGCGTACACGTGTGCGTGTGTGTGTGTGTGCAATGCATATGCGTGTCAGAGAAGCGGGGGGGGATCTCCGTGAGCCAGGGCGAGGATGCCCCCTGCAGTCCGTTTAGGCACCCGCAGCACCCCAAAGCGGCCCTTTTTCAAACACACACACAACACGTATGCAGGAGCGCACACTGCGCACCGCGGGCCATCCACGGCCGCTGGCCAGGTTGTGCTTTGATTTTCCGTCTCGCGCTCAGGTGGTTCCGGTTGGCTGCACGCGAAGATTACCCTATACACCTTTTACAGGTCAGCTCCGAGTGCTTCGCTGTGATTGGCTGAGTCACGGTCAAGTCGTATGAGCTTAGTCACACCTGTGTCTACGTAACGAGTATAAATATTAATGCGCTGCTCGTGCTGTAACCTACTTGTGTCGCATAGCAAGCGTGCATATTAGCTACTGCTCAAGGACACGAGGCGGACAATGGCGTTTAATCATTGTTTAAAGGCACAATATGTAGCTTATATTAAAAGGATATAACACCATAAACAGTTAAAACTGAAAGCTGCTAATAGCTTAACTGGTTTGACAAGTTAGGAGTTTGTTCTTCTTTTTTAAACTACGACCGTGAGAGGCTGCTGGAAGAAAAGCTAGAATTGGACCAAAATGGCCAAATGTTTTATGTTACAACACACCAATTAAGCATTTGATTAATATCTGAAGAGAGGAGGGAGACACTTATCCCCATTTTCATCCACAACTTTATAGCGTCTCTTTAGATCTCCTGCTTCTTTTTTAAACAAATACTTAATACATTTTGACACAGGGCCCCATCTAACAATCTGACAAGTAATAAGCCATTAGCCCAAATTGACGCTGTATATTCCCAAACAACTTGGCAATTAATTAAATTACTAGAGCTACCCACTCTTGGTTGATTAATCGGTCTTCAACTAAGAAGTGTTTAGTTGATTAGAATTGTTTGTATGGTCAAAAATGCTAAAAGTCTTATGTAAATACAAGATGTAAAGTGGTGCTACTGTTTGATTCTTTGTGGAGAAACTGTTTTAAAGATCAGTCAGTTAAATCAACTAATCAGTCAACAAAATCGTATGAGTGTTAGTGAACTAAGACTGTCTTACCACAAACCAACTGCCAAACAATTATCTGCTTTAAGAAATAAAAGAATGTCACAGGCGTACGTCCCCAGCGCCACACCCGACCTGACATGTTATTCAAAGTAACATCCTGACTGTTTCCGCTTGATGCTCCAAACAAAAGCTGGACAAGTGAGGGCAGGAATATTTAGTCTCCTTATACAACTGAAAGATCACAAGAGGGAAGGTGTGTTTTGATAGACAGTGTAGTCGGATGATCTCTTGTTACAAACCCTGGGGTCATTATTCATGCCATAAGTCTATAATACTATTACATTTCTAGATAACAGCCTTATTAAATCGGTTACTTTTATGAAGAAATCACAGCACCCTCTCTGACTCATGCTGTGTGTACTCAGTCTTATCGCTGCAGAAACATTCATTCAGATGGCTGGAATAGAAACAGCAGTGCGTCTGCTGCGTATCAAACATGCAATGAAGCACACTTGAGACGGTTACATTTTCAAAGTTTTTTTGTTCAGTTTGGTTTCAAAATAAAGATCACACAATTGTTTAGAGACAATCTACAACAGGAGTTACAAAAAATAGTTGCCCAGGCAATAAGCATACACAGGTTCTGTTAACTATACACATATGGTTACAGGTGTGCTCGTAGTAAATATACACAAGGCTGCTCCAAATGTACACCGCGCTGTGGCGGGCTGCCTCTCTCACCCAAAAGGACATGGACAGTATGATACAGCACTTACAGCACTAGAGAAATGCCAAAAAACACAAGAATCTTCTCTGTACAATCCATGGGTTTACCCCTCTGAAAACAGTCATGAATAATAAGAGGGGTTTGGGGGGGTGGGGGGGGGGGGGGTAAATGAGTAAAAGTTATTTCTCCCACCCAGCCAACATACCCATACACATGACACATTTCATGGGGCAAAGCATTCCTATAAAAAGATCTTAAAAAAAAAAAAATAAAGGTCAAAAACAAAGAAACCTTCAACATAAACTAGAAGACACCACTAAGTCTAACAGAACATGTCCAATTGGGAGTCAGTGGGAGGTCGACGTCTTAAGTTAAGCAGTGACAAGATAAAGATAAAACCAAGCGTGGCGAATCTTTGTACAAGTACTACGCTGTATAGAAAGGGCTTTTCAAAACAAAAATTTGATATTACAATTTACAATATACAACAACTCATATGTCACAACCAAGGAGGTGAGAATATACACTGAAATGCACAGGGTTTTTTTTCTAAGATTTTTTTCAGTGAGTTTTTTCTTCTCATACCAAAAAGGGTGGTAAAGCACTTTTACATTACAAGGGTTTACAAATGTACAATTATACAGTCAGAAGTATGTGGTCACTACTAGGATACATTATAGATACAGATTCAACATCAAAAACCAGAAAAAACTACAAAGTTTTATATATATATTTATATATATATGCAAAGGTCTACACCAAGTATACACGTTATATTTATAGAAGCAAGACCAGAAAACGAATCTCCCATGCTAAATGATCTGTCTGCTGGTTAGCTGATGGCGTGTGTGTGTGTGTGTGTGTGTGTGCGTGTTCATCTATGATTCTGTGACGTCGGACAAATTAAATACTCGTTCCATCTCGTAGTGGTGAATAGGACACTAGGATTGTGTGTGCAGCAGTAGCAAAAGGTGAAATGATTTCATCATGATGAGTTCATCAGAAAAAAAAAAAAAAGGAGGACATGAAAGGAACCGAACCACAAAAATAAAGGAGGGAGTGGAGCGATGAGCGGAACGGGTCTCACCTCTCTCCACTCCCCGCCCTCCTTCCCTCACTCCCCCAGTTCAGTGGGCCTGGTCGGGCAGGTGGGGGAGGGGCAACAATATCTGACAAAAACTAAGGCTGCCTGTGAGCAGGATTTTGGGGGGGGGGGTACGATACCCTCTGAAGGGTCAGACAGTAGGGTGGGGCTGGTAGACATGACAGCTCAAGGAGGATGAGGTAAAGGGTGGGGGGGGATCAGGTGGTAGATTTTAGGCTGGAAGGGGGGGGGGGGTTTACATGATGCCATTGGGAGGGCCACAGAGAGGACCCAGGTCAACGCCGTTCTTCATGTAGTACTTCTCCAGCTTGGCCAGGATGTGTTTGCCATACGTGTACTTCCTCAGGGTGGAAATGTGAGGCCGGATCTGTGCAGAGACACAAACATGCATGTTACACACATGTTCAGATTAGATATGGGAGGTGTGCACTTCCAACACACCCTTCCCCCGCAGCAAATCACCATCACCCATCTATCTGGAAATCAATGATCACACTGAATGCAGTGACCTTAAGATTTATTGAAGTGCAGGTAAGTGAAGGGATTATGGGCTGACAAGAGACATGCTCCCCCTCCCCCCTTCAGAATTTCTTTAATTCAAGGGGTTGATATTTATGTAGTGCTGAAGCCAATCAAAACAAAATAATCATATACAATTGGGATGACTGTGTGTGGTTTAAAATTTTGAAATTCTCTAGACCAGGGGTGGGCAATTATTTTTCCCAAGGGGCCACATGAGAAACAGGGACTGTTGTGGAGGGCCGGACCAATAGACTGAACGCAATCCTGCTCAATATTATTCCACCTCTTTATAAAAAAGTAAATTGTTTGGTTTTGATAAGCTGTGAGTGGTAAGAGTAAAACACTGACAAGGATCATGTTTCTGTTAATTAGTACTTTTATTACTATTGTTTGTAGTCCAATGACCTCATTTTCTGTGTTTTAGCTCAGTGAACGAGTGACTGAAGTCAGGTTGAATGTGTGAGGTGAGATGTGAAGGACAGCTGACAGGTGACAGTCAGTGAGAGAGGATCTGGATCTGGATTAATTAAACTCCATCACGGAGAATGTTTGTTCACATATGTAGGTCGACCCAAAGAGAACCAACATCTTCTGAGCATGTTGATTTTGCAGCTTAGCTAGAAAAGCCTCAGATGTCCGTGTCGCTCTGCATCACCAACACATCTCAGGTAGCCAAAATGACATCATTGACATCATAATCATTGTTATTAAAAGATTGGACATAATAATACAATACTCTTAATACAATTGATTGTGTTCTAAACCCTTCAATTACACGTTTATGGTGTTTTAATTGCTCGACTTTAAGAGGTTTGGAACAACCTCCATTATCCCAGCATGTGTGAAGACCTCGTTTTTTCCACCCACCTTGTGCATTACGATCTTGCGCTGGGTGGGCTCGGCCACGTCGATCATCTTCTGCACCACGTAGTTGGCGTACTGGTCCTTCATCATGGTGTATAAGGCACTGTGGGGGCCCTCAGTCAGGCTGCACACCTCATCTATCAGCACGGCCCGCTCTGCCCGTGACGCATGGGTCACACACTTCTCCACCACATTACTAAAGACGGGGAGGGAGGGCTGAGCGTTAAGGTGCATTTAAAAGAAGACAAGGAAAAAAAACTGCCATTGCAGAGAAACGAAAGAAACATTTCTCAAAGAAGGTGGGGACATGAAACTGAAACCTTGAGTTGGTTATTTACCTGGCAAACTTGTGCTGGCTGAGTCCCAGTACATTGCCTCTGATTTCCGCCACTATCTTGCTCTTATCTTCAGCTCGGCCATGCTCCAAAACGTGCTGGATCACATAGTTGCCGTACTGGTCCTAAATAAAACAAACCACACAGACGCATTGACTCAAACGTGAGGACACCAGCTGCTGCTTCTGACGTCACATCAAACACGCAGCCAACTTCTAAAATCTACACAGAGAGGTTTTCTGTAAGCCAACTTCTCTCAACCGTCTCTAGAAAAACATAACTGGCAGAGGAAGAGAGACGGCTAGTGAGTGCTACCTGCACCAGCTGCTCCGTGTGTTGATGGAGCTCCTCCAGTATAGGCAGCGTCTGTTCTTGAAGGCAGTGTTCGAGAATGCGCTGAATGACTCGGCAGCCATAAGGGTGAGTGGAGAGGGCAAAGACCTGAGACACACACACACACACACACAGGTAATTACATGTTACTTATTCATGACGTACACCGAGTGGTCCTGGAGCTCGGTGAGTTGAACACGGCTCTAATTCACCTCGGTTCAAAACGCTTTCCCTTAAGGCACAGAAAGTCTCGGGGATTAAAGCACCAAATGATCATAGGCATACTTTCACACACCCCTGCAGGGAAGGTGAAGGCACATTCCTGACAAATCCAGGCCGTAGTGTAGAAAACATGCAGTGACACAACATTCAAATGTGTGAGGCGCAAAGAACTCTGTCAGACTGTCAGAGTGACTCCTCTTGAAACCTTTAATCAGCATCAAACAAAAAGGTGCATGCACGGACACACAACATCGCTCTTTTGACACGTTATGCTAATGTGCCATTTAGTTGGCAGATAGAAGATGGCTGTTGCCGCTGGGCTGAGGTCTCTGTTGCCATGGCAACATCCCCCCCCCCCCCTCCCCGGTGAGGACCGAGTAAGTGTGTCTGTGTACTTTGGCGGTGACAATATGCTCGCTGCCTCAAGGCAGCAGCGTCAAGTGTATGTGTGCAGATGAGCAAAATGTATGCACGTGTATGTGTGGATGTCAGCCGAGCACCCGGCAGGCTTTCAGTGATTGAATGTGGAAATATTTCTTCAGAGAGCGCTGCTCACAGAGGGGGACCCACCTGTCCCTTAAAGGCGTCTATGATGAAGTGCAGCGCATGAGGCTGGACACACTCGATGCACTTCTGCACCACGTGGTTACCGTTCTGGTCCTTCACGCACTTCAACACGTGGCCGTCCAGCTCCCGCACCATCTCGCTCTGCAGGGGAGAGGACAGAGCATGTGGAGAGGGACATGTAATCGTTTGTGAGGAATCAAATATCTGCCTGAAAGCATTTTCCCAAAGTCTCCATTTTTCACAGCGTCTCGTAGCCCAACCAATAAAAGTGGGATTGAGCAGCTGCCCTGGAGATTCTATTGAGCTCCATTAAGGAGAGATGGATACCTTTCTCTCGCTCTCTCTCTCTCTCTCTCTCTCTCACACACAAACACACAAACACACTTACTTAACCCGAAACCACTGAATTTAAGCACAACTTGTCCTGTTGATATTCAGCTAGATTTATCTCAACACCTGCAGTTCAACATTTGCATATAAACTGTGGTATCATTAGCCTCATTCATTGTTGATGACAGAGTGCCTGGGAGGAACCTGCTGCTACACGAGGCAGCGCCAACATAAAGCTCATAATGTAGATGAAAAATGCCATATCAGCGCAAGGAGCCCACCTCGTTATCGATGCTGTATTCTGCTATATAAACAGGTATTAGTGATCCATGAGCAACGCAACCTCATTCATGACTGAATTATGAGCACATGGACAGTAGTGATGTTTTAAAGAATATTTAGCTTTTCTTTCTGACAGTGACGAGCCACAGAAGGGTTATGGCAGGACAGGTTTAATAAGGTTGTTCTAGTACAAACGGTACAATCTGTTTCCATTGTTTCTACCTTCATACAGTGTACTTACAATGACCTGCTGATCAGAGGGGATGAACTCCAGAGCTTTCTGAATGACCCTGCAGCCGTACATCTGCAGGGCCAGAGACAGCACATGACCTCGGATCCTCTCTGCCAGAGCCAGCTTCTGGTCCAGGCTGCCAAACTGAAACAAACACACACACACAAAATAAGCTTGTAAATCCTCTAATCCATTTGATGAAACACGACACAATACCACGTATATTACACAGCCACACAGAGGACACGAAAATCCGGTGCAGTTCTAGAGAATCAATGACTCACGACGTCCTCATAAACTCCATCTTGGCGACTTAAATCATTGTACACTTTGATTATCTGACTCACCTCAAAGAACTTCTGGATGACATAATTCCCAAAGACATCCACCATTAGCTGGTAGGCCGCCTGCAGTATCTCACTGAAGACGAGCTGGCGCTCCGCTGAACTGGCTCGCTCCAATTTCAACTGGATAAACCTGTTGGAGACAGAGAAGATAAACATTATATTAACCACAAATATCTCTTGTTTGGTTGTTCAGTAAATTTAATTTCCTTGGCTTTTCCAATTTATAAAAGCTTCATGACAAAAGTATACGGCCTACTCAGTAAATAAAGTGCATTCACAAAGTTTGGATGAACTTGAAGATGAAGACTAATAAACACGGCAGACAGTGACGGAGCAATAAAGTGAAACAGATGTACAAAGACGGAGAGAGAGCTGCTTCTAAATCTTCAACCTGAGGGAATAATAACACAAAAGGAGATGAAATTCAGAGTGGAAAAAGACAGGGAGAAGAAACCAAGTAGCCTGTGAGGTGAAGTGATGGATGCCAGGCAAAAAGCAGAGATAAAAAAAGGACAGTGATGTTGAAGAGACTGTAGAATGAAAACGTCTGGAATGTGCAGACTGAACGTCACAGTGTATTAATAGATCATTTCAGTGGGAAAGTGCATCTGCACCTGAGGCAGGGCTGGTTCAACCCAGGCAGACCCAGACACCCGGACCCCAGAGCGGCCTGTACCTCAGAGTTTATACTGACAACACACTCAGCTGGAGGGCCCGTGTTGACGGGTGCCACAGCGGAAGCATTATTTATGCAGACTTAGGGTCTATAGAGTTGAGCAGGAGTTCATGAAACTATTTTTCCATGCAGTCTTGGGGAGTATTAAATATTATGGATATGATATATAACAGCCTGGTATGGTAACGTGTACAGTTTAAATCAGATTGCTCCACACTAATATGAAAATGATGGGGGTTAAAGATGACTCGCCCCTCCAAACTATCAATGAGCCGTCTATTATCAGACAGAACATAGTGTAATAGTGATCCGACTCACATTCTCGACCCAGAGTTACAGCTCTTACCCCCTGGTAGAAGATTAAGGGTCCCCCAGAGCAGGCTGAACCGTTCAGCTGAAAGATTCATTCCTGCTTTAAATCCTTATTTCTATTCAGAGGCACAGAGTTACACGACTCTATACGGTGTATGAACCTGAAACTATGACAGTATAGACATATATAGAGTCTGAGGGCTGTAACTTTGAAACATTAGCAAAGCCGGCCTGTTCAGTCCGTGTTGAACATAAAACTGACTAAGGCTTCAATACACTGAGATTCTGGGCTGTCCAAGACGAAAGCTGAGAAATTGTAGTGAAATCTTTGTTGCCATCTAATAACGGCGGTCCTAGAACGCATCGAGACACGTCCACTGACCTCAAATACAAAGATTTGGTGACCAAAGAAGTGATATCTGCGTGTGTGTACCTGCTGCCGTGCTGGTCCTGGCTGAACTCCATGATGTGACCTGCGATGTCTCTGAGCTGCAGGTTGGGGTAGCGGTTGTTCCTGAAGTCCTCCAGCAGGCGGCTCCGGCCTGACGGCATCACGTCCGACATGCCGTAGCGTAGCCTTGACGAGGGGAACAGCTGACTGCTGGGTGAAAAGAGGGAGGAGCCTGAGCTGGCGGCGCTGCGGTACTTGGCCTCTGCGCCCGGAGCTGCAGAGATGAAACGCCCGCTGCCATTGGTCAGGCCTCCTGTGGAGTCAGACGGGACAGGGAAGTGATTGTCAGAACTGGCACTGTTCAAATAGTCCAATGGTGCTCAGACTCAAGAAAAGCTCTTCGATCAGAGGAAATCTCACAGTAATAACAGGCCTGAACCAAAAATCCAAGACCATGCAAAATATTTAAATTAGCTTATTTTCCCCACAGTCTGCCGTGGTGCATGGTAGTTTTTAACAGCAGTCGGGGAATAGATTTGTCTCTTGCACTGTATTTTAAATGCTGCTGCAATGATTACTTGCATGGGTTAACATGGATTATTTTTTTAATTGATGACACTGCAGTACTAACATTTTGAGATCATGAAAATAATGTTAAAGCTCTGCAGCACAGAAACATAGCACTGGATGGCAGCACTGCCTCAAATATTAAGAAGGCCGTAAGAATTATTATCCCGTACTGTATTTAACTGCATTAGATTGTGTCGTTTACGTTTTAATGACATTGATCACAACGCAGTTGACTTTTAAATGCATAGCTTAGAATCACACATAAAACCTGGTGGCAGCTAAACACGCGTCTTAGGTTTTGTTTCTGGTGGAGGGGCATGACTTGTAACTTGATGTATACAAGTATTCCAGTTAAAGTCTGTACACAGTGTAGCTGAGGATATCAGAGCTCAGTTTCCTCCCTTCAAAAGCTGCTGTTTACTGCAGCTCACATCTGTATAGTAACACATCTCCAAAGACTTTGCCAATTGGAGGTAATCAGTAGCTCAGTGATTATGAAGCCTCGACTTGGCTCCGTCAGTTTGTCCGATTGTTGTTTCATCACACGCAAGTGTTACACTTCACTCTGCCAACTGTCAATCATGGAAACACAGGAAACAAAAGTCTGCCAGTAATTAATCCCTCAAAATATGCTGCCTGAAAAAAAAAGCCGTTGTCACATTTTAGTTTGTCAGTCGATTGTGTCTGTTGATTTTGAGCTAGATGGCACACATTTAATAACGCTTGTTTAAAAACAGTGTGTAAATGTTAACATCTAATTACATCTGATGTGAACGATACATTTGTTGGCTAGGAGACTACACCAGGGCATCTACAAGAACGTCTTGTTTAGGCCCAATATTAAGATGATGCACGTGTTGCATTTCAACATCTAACTAAAGAATCCAGACAGGTCCATGTGTGCTTCAATAAACTGTTGCTGTAGGGAGGCTCAGGGAGTCTTCACAGCTGTGTCCTACAGATGCTCAAAAAAGGTATTTTTGAAAATAATGGGACAAATGACAGGTGTGGTGGATCATAGTGAGTTTGGCAGAAGAGCACCATGTCCATAGAGTAGCTATTCCAGTGGCATTATTATGAAACAAAACACAATCAATGACATCGTTAACCTCAATCAATCGAATCAAAGACACTCACCTAGATTGAGGTTGGAGGAGGAGCTGTGATTGGATAGGGAAGGCGGGGGTGTGAGGGAATGGGAGGGGCCCTGGTTGGGTAGGGGCATGCCCACGGGGCCAGGGGAAGGACTGAAGCCCAAGGTGCCGTTATAAAAGCCTCCATGGCCAATCGGGGTGAGGCTGGAGGGCGTGCGTTTGTACAGCTCACTGTTGCCTGTCAGGGAGTCCCGCCTGGAACCGCTGCCTCCACCTGAGTTGGCCACTAGAGGGAGACAATGATGAACATTAGATCAGTGAAACGTTAATCAACAGATTTTAACTACCAACAGCTTATTTTTGGTGCAAACCACTTATGTTTGATAAAAAAATGTTTAAAAAACGCAAACAACTGACCGCTTTGATAAGTCTCCAGCAGTAGACTCCGTGGGAAAGGTGTAGTCCTACCTGCAGTGCCGAAGCCTCCGAGCGTGGCCCCCAGTGTGGCACCGAGGGAGGAGGAGGCCTGCTGGCTAAAGCCCAAGGAGGCAGAACCTGGTCCTTGCTGGCCAGAGCCTTGTGAGAAAAGGGAGGAACTCTGGGAGGAGGAGCTGAGGGAGGAGGATCCGTAGAAGGAGCTTCCTCCCAGAGCGCCACCAGGGCCACCCTGCTGCTGAGGCTGCTGGGACGTCATGCCACGAAACGGACCGTTGGCCCCGCCGCCCAGACCACCGTTGCCACCACCTGCGGAGGCTGCTGCTGCTGCTGCAACTGGAGGGAGAGACAACACAAGGAGTTATTATACAGGTTCCCCTTCTGTCCTTTCTATACAGTAAAATGTATTTCATTTGACCAAGTGCCACAAAGTTTCTTTAGTAGATGCATTTCTTTAAAACATTTACAATTGTCTCAAATATTAATGCAAACACACATTTTCCATATTAGTGTCTAAATTCACATCAATAACACTGACTCAAGGCTAGGCTTGAAGGTACAGTCTCATAATCTCTTAACTGCATGTTCTGGATGAGTGGGACATTCAAAACAAGTTTCAAAGAACACAATGTGCAATCCGTTGTTTTGTGTGCACGACATCCTTGTTTGTCCTGTTGGCAGGAGGGAACAACAGAGACAGGCCAAACCTTTAAGGCTCTGGGTGCATTGCCGTCTTACCTGCTTGTGCTGCGGAAGGAGATATGATGACGGAGCCAGGGGCCATGAGGCGGACAGGGCCACTCCGACCTCCAGTGTTGACCACGAGGGCCCCTGTCTGATCATAGTAGGCTGCAGGGGCCAGGACTGGGTAGCCTGAGAAAGAGACAGCAGCAGATGATTATTCAGAGTGAACCTAAATAGATTTTAACACGTCTTTTCCTTCACGTAGCAATGAGTGTTAGTGGGCGATTCCAGCCGTCACTTATTGAACAGTTTCATAATTAAGATATCTGGAAATCGTGCTGTAATAGCAAATGCAACTGGATGTGTTGGGAGTTTTTGCAGAGCAACATACTCACCGGGGACTCCTGCTGCTAGCCCCTGCCCAAAGGCAAGGGCGGAGTTAACTGCTGCTGCTGCAGCCAGCTGGTCATTCTGCTGACTCTGTTGGCCTTGGCTGGGGGTCAAAGGACGTTGGTTTCCCCCGCCACGCATCACCTTAATAAAGAGGAAGACAAATGAGAGGCATTTGAATCGTCATCAATATGCAAATCAAAAACAGTGCTCCAAAGCAGAGAACCTGTGGTACGCTGCAGACATAACTTCGTCACGTTCACATTCTCTTCTAGTTAATATCTAATGTGCCCACACACAGAGAGACAAATGGTGCCATGTAATAAACAGCCAGGATGGGAGAGCATTCCCTTTATTAGCAAAGCAGGAGTAAATAAACAGCAGTTGGATGAAACATTTCCTGCTGATTGGTTTATGACTTTCACGAGATGCAAAGAGGTTTCTGCTTATAGACCCAAGTAGAGCAGCAGCCAGACTGAATGCAAATTTCAAGCTGGCACATAAGGAGAGGTCTGACAGAAACAAGTTGAGCCAATGAGGATCAGCATGCCAGTTCTTTTGGCGAGCAGCCAACTGACCTGCTGCTGGTTCTGCTGGCTCTGGTTTGCCGCCTGCTGATTGGCCGAGTTGTTGGCTGCAGCAGCCTGCTGCTGGAAAAGGTTGGCAGGGTAGACCCCCCAGGGGGTCACACCGTAGTACTGGGGAGGCATCACTGCCGGACCTGGGCCCAAACAAATACACAAAATACAGGTGAAATAGGCGTTTATGCGTGTCCTTGCTGTGGGAAATTAATTAACACGGAGCAGTAGGTCCATTTCTAAACACGGGTCTCACCGAGTGTTGCTGCTGCTGCTAGTCCGGCTGCGTAGGGGTCTGTCCCTGGGGGAGCAGCACTGATGATGTAAGGATTGGGCACAAATGCTGGAGCCAGACCTGAGAACACATGGAGGGAAAAAGGTGAACCAGGGACAAAAGGTTCTCTTTAACTCATGGAACTCACTCCTAGAATGAAGTTTAAACACATATCAACCACTTCAGGATTTACTCTACCAACACCGTCATTTAGATTCCAATTAACATTATGTTTTAGTTTAGCACATGACCAAAATGTTTCAGAACGATTCTTGAGGCTAGTTAAGCTTTAATTGCCTTTGAGTAAACCTAAGAAATATTAACCGAGCATTAGTTACCATTTGACTGCAACAACATGTCGTTTTTTTGCAACGTCTGTGTTCTTTTGCTCCAAAATGAAAAACTTAAAATTGCAGCACCCACTGAGTCAATGTTGTTGAGTCACTAGGACAGACCAACAAACGTATGAAATTCCTGCAAATATAATATAATGATTGGTACTTTTGGTCTGACATTTCAGGTAAATAAATAGATAACAGAGTAAGGGGTAAAATCATGTGGTTGCTCTTTTCATTCAGTTGTAAAGCTGTTTATAGTGATATATGGTGTTATGTAGTGATCCATCGCATTCCCATCACTACTAAACTAGTGAGTAAAATGTTATATATCAATAAGAATGAGGGCAAAAGCAACAAAAATAAGACAAATCATTTTCATTTCATCTAATGTGTGTCAGTTAAAGGGAAACCGAGCCCGTGTTGTCTCTTACCAATGTGAGACTGCTGTGCTGCTGCCAAGGCGTACTGCTGCTGCTGGGCTGCTGTTAACTGCTGCACTGCTAGGGCGTTGTTTCTCTGAAACAGCTGCAGCGGCACAACGACAGGTTAATAACACCAATATCATGCAGAGCATCATATCAATATCATGGTGGGAGACTAGATATCGTAATGTGGCCGTGTTGTCTTTTCCTGGTTGCATTTACAGTTAAATTATGTAATTTCCTGAACTTACAAAACCGCTCTATCATTTGCATTTACCCCCGTAGTCATATCCACACATCACCCAGCCCTAATGAAGAGCCAATGACAAATGTTTATATACTATTCTCTGCCTGTTGCTCTCACCTGCTGCTGGTTGGCGTAATCAAATAAGCCCACGGTGGGCGCAGAGTCCATGGGCATCTGGGAGTTGTAGTCAAACTGAAGCGGCTCCATCACTGACTCCATGGGGTCCATGGTGACCCCACCTTGTTCCACGCCAGAGAAGTCTTCATGAGGTTTGGGGCCTCCACCACCTCCCATGGGTGTCATGCCATCAGCCCCTACACCCCCGGGACCTCCAAGCAGGTCGCCCTCAGGACCAGGGACCGGCATGTTGCCTGGGGGGCGACTGCAGGGACAGGAGGAGGAGTTCAGTTTACATCTAAAGGCTGCTCTTAAAACAAGAAGCATTTCAAGTTGAGAGTGTCTCTCTCACGCCGAGTCTTACCCAAACTCTTTGACATCGACGTCAAGGCCGTTCTGCACGGGCAGCCCGTTGGGGTTGATCACGTCGTTGATCACGTCAGCTTCAACTTCTGTCAACTCCTTCAGTGTCTCTCCTTCAAAAGTTGCCTTCGGCTTCTCCCTCTTCTCCTCCTCCACCTCTCCATCCCTCTGTCCCTGTGTGACGGAGAGAACAGAAACATAACAGTGAAAAGCTGAAAAGATGAGACAGATGGCAAACACACAAACGGTGCAGAGTGGGGAGGACAGACTGACATGACGAAAGACCTGTCCCCCCTTTTTGACAATCACAGGCTGACAGAGGAGAAGCAGTGAGAGGAAAAAGACAGAGGGTGTTGAGGTTATTGCTGATGTGATGCTGACGTAGTTTAACGAAAAGTCGGGATTGTTACGATCAGAATAACGGTGATGCAGAGGAGAAAGTGATTTCAGACTTACATAAGGTCCTTTTCGGAGGCAGGAATCCAGTTTGTCAGCTGGCGAGGAGGAGAGGACGTACTCCACCATGCTGACTCCCAGCCCTCCACTCTCGGAGCGCGGTGACATCACCGAGCCCACCCCGACTTCACCACCGCCATGGAAACCTTGCCCTGGCCGACGGGACACCATGATTGGCTGAGACACGGAGTGATCTAACGTGATAGGAGGAGGGACAGTTGATAACATGTATGCACAGCTTCGCACAATCATATTTTACATTACAGATTTTATTTTTTTAAGATATCACAAGTTTGCATTGTTGCATATTTTATCATCCCAACATGTCAGACTGTATTTTCTGAGACGGTCTGAATGTTCCCACATCAGATGTTGCTCAGATGGTGACAGATGGCCAAACTACTTCAGTGTTACCCATTAATTACCTACACTGTGGCAGGTCAACAGTCTCTTTTACTCCGCCATAGTTTCAGAATTAGCCATAAACATTTTTACGCTTCTACGCTGGGCTCTCCGTGTGCATTTCCTCTGCAGCGGTGTGCAGCGACCGGCTCTAGTTCGGCTCAGACAGTGAAAGTGGCTTCCGGCTGTGTCTGCTTTACAGCACCCCTCCCCCGGACTGTGCTGCTTCCTGGGCCGTGAACTTAGTGCTTGCTGGCTGTGTGTGTGCGTGTGCTCGCTCTCTCTCTCTCTCTCTCTCTCTCTCTCTCCCCCCTCCCTCTCCCTTCTCTTGGGGGGAGTGACCTGTTGGGGCAGACTGTCCTCAGTAAGCAGTCTTGTAACACAGAGCCGTCTCGTTTACAGTGCTTTGTGGTTGTGACCTTTTAATAGGTGTTTCCATTCAAGTCGTATTGGACCATTCTTTTTGTCTTTTATTAGACTTTAATTATATCAGTCTTGATTATAATCCCATTGTTTTGAATTTCTGTTGGTTTTTGTAATCGTCTCTATTGCTTACAGCTGCAATGGGATTATCTGAAGTGCCTTTACTGAGGTTTCTTAAAAAATAATCTTCTCCTTATGGGCCTAGGTGCGTTTTGAAAAGGTTTTCTTTGTCTTCTTGGCACACTGGGACTGGGTCTGAACTGGGTCTTGGACAGTTAGAAACTCAAATCTCATCATCTGGGAGAACATACCGGTGATTTTTGGCATCAGCTTTTGATTCTGAGAAGAACCTAAATATGTGTGTCCAACGCCACACTTGTTCTGGTAGCTTCTTGATGTCCTTGTGAAACAAACCTGCCATGTGTATTAACAGCCTACTGTCTTCTATCACAGACCTAAGTCAGACTGGTGTATACCTGAGGCACCCCATGCACTGTCCCTCCACTGGTCCAGAAAGATCCCTTTTGGTCCGTCCTTCCCAGAGTCATCCGCCTCCCAGAACTTCTTACCGGGTAGCATCTGCTACAAACGGAGAGAAACAGGCAGAAAGGGAAAGAAGACGAGGTAAAAATGGTTGCGCAGATATTGCAAGCACATGGCAGGATGGGCAAAATAAAAACAAATCTGCACACAAACGATTAGATTGTGTAACTGGTCATGTGAGCAGAAAGGTCCTCAAATCTGACCAACAGGATGATCTTCAGAATGTCTTTTGTTTGCATTTTGGCGTTAAGCTGCCAGTGCCAGTGATACACACATCTGTTGTAGGTACTTTGAGCCCTGACTGCACTCCAAACAAACAAAAACAGGCCAGCATAACTAGATAAGCGGAGCAAAAACTAAATACACTACCACCCGTGAAAGTTCCTGAAATGTGTTGAAATGTTTATTGAAATGTGTGGTTTGTTTAAAGCAAGAGTGTGTAACATTTAGGAGGATTCATCAGCAGAAATATAATGTGTATAATGACCTGAAACTAAGAATCTGTGTGTTTTATTTAGCTTAGAAAAAGCGATTTGTATTTACATAGGGAGCGAGTCGTCTTCTACGTAGTTCGCCATGTTTCTACAGCAGCCCAGAAGGGACAAACACGAACGAACACTTTAGTGTATTGATAAGCCCCGACATTACTGGTGCTTTTGAATGTTTTAGTACATTTAATATCACGCTGAAGGGAGCTCTTCCACTGCTCTCTCTCTGTCCGGCTGAGCTCCTCCAACTACACACACAGTGGTGGTGACTGAACCAGGGGAAGTGTTTCTAGTGAGATATTAATGACTTTATGAAGTGACTTTGCAGTTGTAAACATTGTTACTGCTCTACAAACATTTAGTTATATATAAACTATTAAAAACTTATAATCCTGTTCTAAATGTAATTGTTTTTAAAAGCAATCATTTCGTCATGAAAAACAACAGAGTATCAATAAGAGTAGCTCCTGGCAGCAATACAATCCTGAAGATATCCATCTCTACCTGAGGGCCACCGTAGGTTCTCCAACACGCTGAGCAAGAGGGTCATCATCATATTGTTGAAACCTCAGGACTAGATGCCACTAAATCTCACACAGTGATGCCCACCAAAACCAGGTTCTGCTACCGGTACGTCAGAAGTTATGGAGTGAGATCTCCGCGGAAAATAGCAGCGCCGTAAACCTCCTCTCTTTGTCTTTGCACGAGGGGCGGAGTCGTGCTTTACTTTGACAAACACACCGACTCCGGCTCAGCACAGCGCGAGACACATCATGGCGAGAGAACAAAAATATTGAATGTGTGGCTACATTTTACTCAAGTAGATGCTGACAACAAGTAAGGGATGCATTATCAGCATTTTATCAAAACATTTGGCGAACAAGCAGAACATAAATCTGCAGAAATTAACAGTTTTCAGCTTTTTCCAGCGAGCAGCCGTCCATCCTCGTCCACTGGAGGTAACGTTAGCGATGCTATACGGAGTTTCCTGTTAATAGTTTAATAAAAGAAAGCTAATCACTTAGCCGTGAATGTATTTTAAAGATTTGGGGAAATTCTTCTATTGCTGCTCAAAAAACACTTTGTATTCAGACAATAATAAAGCAATGTCGACTCCCATCTTAATTGCATTTTTTTCCTTTTGGTCAAGATTCAGTGAGTGAAACGTTAGATTTAATTTTACTATAATTTCAGTTAATATTTTAGTCAACGTGAAACACAACGGACGACGATGACAGCGAGTATGAAACACAGATGGAGGCCGCTGATGCAGTGGCTCCGGCCGAAAACAAAACAAAAATGTCAAGCGTTCATGATGAGGTCACTTTTTTATATAGCCTGTCTATCAATTGTTTTCAAGGTCAATAAACACAGACAATATTTGACCGCAATTTCTCGGGGACACTGAAATCTTTCAGGACCGGCTTCATTGTTTTCTAACAGAAACCCAGAATCAGAGGAGAATCCCGAGGCCGGCTGCTCCAGCTTCAACAGACTTTACACCAGAGTCACCTCACCGCGTATCGACACGTTGCTTTTTACTGAATAAAAACCAGGAGAGAAGCTGTCCGCTATTGTAAAGAAAAACATCTGTTGCATTGTTATTATTAAATGGGTCACAGACACTCGTTCACTCTTAATAGTAGCCTACGTTTTAATATTGTCTGTTAGCAGTTAATGATCATTTAACGAGGGTCGGCTATCGGTCAGGAATAAAAACAACAACTATATTGGCATCCTTTGTTCGCTGCACAGAGACAACTATTCTGTCTCGTCTGGGCAAAAAAAACAGAGATTTGAACAAAATCATTATTTTCTATTTACGTCAACTAATACTTATCAAAAATGTTAGTTACAAAATGATCACTGACTTCAACAACTGAAGCCAGTGTCGAAGAGCAACGACAAACAATTAGGGCCTATTGTTAAAAAGCTTTTTGTTCTGTATGTTTGAATAGTTTTAACTAGTTCTGAGTGTTTGGACTCTGTGAGACTCAATCCACTCATCAGCAGCTTATTTGAGTTTCTCTCCATCGCGGTCTTCACTTCCTATCAGTCAGCACTTTTCTCACATTAAAAAAAAAGGACCGTTTCTGTAAATGTGATCAGTATCTTCTGGCAACAGGAAACTCTCTGTAGCACGGGAAGTCAAAATCTGATACGTGTGAACTGATCTGCCATTTCTAGGTTATTTGTATAACATCCCATTACAGATGTATTTCAGTCCATCGCAGCCAAACAATATTCACCAAATACGAGAGACGAAAACAAAACATAGATCAGCACTAAGTTCAACGAGCCGAAACTATTTGTAGACAATGGTCCAACCGTAACAGAAGTACCGAGTGTAGACTGTAGACTTTAAATGTAAAAACTGTGCTTACATGCTGTGAGTAACCCCCAAAATGCTCCATTGTCAGATGATGTATTAAAGCCAGAGGGTCACATAAGTCCCCTTCTTCTAGACAACCCTGAATATCCAACATGGTGGCTCACCTCTCCCATGGCGCATCCCTCCAGAGCCAGAGCCTGAAAGTCATGGTTCAGCTCGTCCATGGATCGCACCTGCAGACAGAGAGCCGGGTTATGTGTCTCACACTCAACTAATGTATAAACATAAACCCAGCTTTAATTACCTATGTTAATTAGTAATTGCCTTTATAGATGATTGGCAGAACAGTGGGTTACACTAAAATGTTAAGTTTTAAATAATTAAGAGATTATTTAACTGGCATTGATTAACGTGTATTGTGTGTGACTTCTAAATACTTTGTTTCCTTCAACACTTTATCATGACAGCAACCACAGTATTTTGTGAAAAAGTACTTTATTTTTGTATACACACACACACACACACACACACACACACACACACACACACACACACACACACACACACACACCTGGCTGTCATGGATGTTGTCTCCAGTGGGCCAGCGATGTTTGCCGGGTTGTTCACCGTGCTGCCGCTGGAAGAAATAGTCCACCATGGCATCATCCTGGGAACGTCCAGCACCCGCCACACCCTGAAAGACACGTACACACAGAGACGCACATTATCCTGTAATTACTAGGAACGGTAACAAGCAGACAACTGGTGACATGCAGATATAGTCTGGATTTTAAAGTATCTATTTACCCAAGTTCTATAGAGTTGATTATTTACAAAAACACGACAAACTCAAGCATGCCTACATTCAAATATATGTGGAACATACGAATAAATGTAATCCAACTGCATCGCTAAATATATGTTAAATGTAAAGTAGAAAGATCAATCAAATACCAACAACACAACAAAATGTGATTGATGTTCTCAGCAAGACTATTTAAGTCTCTGTGCTCCAATGAAATAAAGACCAGTCTTTAGTCTTAGCATAGAATAGATACTAGTTCATTAATATAATAATTAATCTGCTGGACGTGATGAAAAAAAAAAAAAAAAAAAGACCAGTGGAAACAATCAGACCACATGTTAAAGAGTCCACATTTGTCATATGAATTGTCAAAATTAACCGTATTCATCAAAACAGCACCATTGGTTGAGGTATTTAGGCCACATCCTCTCTTCTAAAACTCAAATACGTCAAAAAAAGAGGCAGAATTTTTTCCACTGGCAAACTGAAGTTGACTTCCTCTCTTACTCATTTTGAGAGTGAACACAACGTTCTCCACAACACACTATCGTCAAAGGATCAGTCAACGTGCTCTGCAAACAGCTGGGCTTCGTCATTTTCTTTACACGCAGAGCATGCAGCAGAACAAGTCACCACGACGTCCTTCAATCACACTTAATTGCTACTTCAGATCATTTTTTTCCAGAATTAGTCGTGATAAATGCTAACCTCGTCATCAAGAAGCAACATTTTAGAAAACACTTAACAGAATATCCTGACAGTGCACTGAAGCTGAGACACGACACTCCCAATGCAGTCTGGTGTCTGGACTGCACTTCAGAGGACACTACAGGTCTTAATTACATATTTAATAACACAGCTGACTAGCAACAAAGACAAGCTAAAGCTGTCCTTCATAACATCAACATCACCACTGTCCACAACTTTAAGCGCTGACAAAGAGATTTAAAATAGGTGTGGCTATACAAGACTAACTTAACTAGAGCCTTAAATTACAATTTTCAATCATTTATCAGGTTTTTTTTTAATTGCCAATCAGCTCTACCTCATGATTAGCAGTTACCAGACCAATGATGATAACACAACTCATACGGTTTAGCTAACAACATGGCAAAGTGGATGCAGTCATTTTCTATTTTTATGATCTGCAGACAATGACAAGTATTGTTGCCAATAGTTGTCATTGTCTGAACTGTACCGATACATCTTCTTTCTCGAGGCTAACATGATGCATGCTCACACCACGAGGGCTACTGTGGTTTCACGTGTTGTGATGTAAACGAATAAATGGAGGGATTGTGAGATGGCTTGCAAGAGAAGGAGAATCCAAAGGACAGCACGGACTGATCAGCCACATGTTATATAAAAACAAGATGTTGGTCAATTAATGAATGAAATATGTTAAGATGTCATGGCGGTGGGCTTTACCTGCTGGCTGGGGGGCATGGCCTGAGGGGTCTGCCCTGTTGGAGGGGCGTGTCCTCCGCTGCTCAGCACCACGGGCATGCTGGGAGATGTACTTCTATGGTGGGGGCTGAATGAATCCTGCCAGAGCACTGCTTTCCTCTTCAACACACACACACTGCTCATTCCACCACAGCCTGTGCAGAGAGAAATACACCATCCGTCAGTCAAACAATGAATAGTAATGAAATGAACAGTAAAACCATTGCAAACAGGATTTATAGCAGAGCTGTTGCATAGACTGCGTGACTTTTTGCACACGTACCTAATAAACTGGTGAGTGTAGTTTAAAACCTGTTGTGACAACATAAACCCAGTCAGAGTGATTCAGCAAGTCACATTAATATTTAAAACTGTCCAGCAATAACACAAGCACCGAGAACTTGAGCCAGATCATACTGTAGTAGCCAACGAGGACAATCTATGACCCATGTGCTACAACCATACTTGATTAAACAACAACCTGTGGTGACAGTCTGACAGAAGACTGAATATGTAGTAAAACAAATGGGTCGTCTAATCAAAAAATGGTTCACGATCACAGTTCAGGGTCAGTGTTGCTGTTCTATGACTCTCCCAATTAGTGGTGTAACGGATCACGGGTCGATCCGTGATCGGTTCGGATCACCCCTCACGGTTCGGGTCACTCGTGAACCGCGGATCAATTGAGTATTTTTTTTCTTTTTTTTTTACAGTGTAATCCTCATAGTGTGTAATACAGTTTTACTGCTGCTGTTCCTTTTCAAGTAACAAGTCCCCGAATATCAATGCAAAGTGTCAGTGAACAGATATAAAGCATGTGTTCACGTGAACGGAGCAGGTTAAAAGCATTTAACGGCGAAAGTCACGTAGAGCGGAGGAACTTGAGAAGCCCCCGGGTCATTTAAGTCACAAGTTTGGGATCATTTTGTCTTCCCTGTAAAGTATAATGACGGATAAGGGTGGTGGACAAAACCGTTACGGTATATAGGCGTTATTTAAAAAGAAAGAAATACGACAAGGAAAAGACTGTGACCGCTTTCACCATGGCGGAGTGATTCATAGTCCGGTGCTGTAGACACGCCCCCTCTGTGAGAGTCACACAGACACACACCTGGTGCAGGTGCTGACAGAAGCATCAGAGTGGAAGCTAGACAGGCCCAATAGTAATATCACCACAGAAAGGTCTACCCTCTCCCCAGACAATGGAGATATTCTCATCTTTTTGAAAATAATGTCACAGTAATGGTGAACATTATTGTGTATTTGAATGACATAACCTGACAGGAAGTAAACACAGACCCAAGTTGTTGCCGAGCAGTTCAGTTCAGTTGAAACAGTGGAAGCTAGCTCACATATTTTTTCAATATTGATCAAAGGACGAGGGCATCAACATACCTCATGTTGCACTTAAACTTAAACAGAATTGAATATTCTTGAATGTTTTAATTGTATTTATTTATTTCATTTCAAATTGGACATCTTCAATATTTTAGTTTTTATGTAAGACTATAGCCCAAAGTTATTTTCTTTAAGTGTTCTTGAAGTTCTTTAATTAATAAATGGAAAGCAAAGTTATATTTGTCTCCTCCCCTTTTCTTTGTTGATCCGAAAAATGATCCGAACCGTGACTCAAGAACCGTGATCCGAACCGAACCGTGAGGTTTGTGATCCGTTGCACCCCTACTCCCAATACATCAGTCCTACAGGAATGAAAACAGCAAACACACCGTCATCTCGTGTAAACGTACCTCACACATATGACAACTTCAGGCCACAACAAATATCTAAACAAATACTGTACATGGAACTGGTTTCCATGTCAAACTACACTCAGCTGTCTGTGTATTGCATTTCTATTACTTTGTCCTTCATAATTACATCAGTGAGGGTAGACTAAATATTAGAAACACCTCTCAGCGTAGTGCACACCAATTCAACAGCACCACAAACTACAACCTCAGAAATAACTAGAAAGGTTGAATGAACACCTCTCAGAAGCCTGAACATTATTCGTAAAGTTAGTTTGTAGACTGTTATCTCTTAATACCAATCCGCTGCTATGGACACAGTTCTTTAGCAGAATCAATACAATCAATAAAATCTTTTTTTAAATAATATTTTTTGTCAAATTACTCGTGTAATAAGCAGGAAAATGTGCAGCAAGTGGGTCATTATGATGTTGACCATCCCTTCCGGAGGTGTACCTAATGAATCGACAACCGATCATATACAGCAAGATGCAACTGACTGAGTAACGTCGCCTGTCAGGCATTGTATCCACAGATGGCAGAGGAGAATACAGATATCTTCACCCCAGGAAAACACTACAGCAGCTCACTACCAACAGTCCATCTTTGGTTTGAAAATGGTCTAAATTAAAAGGTGAAACTGACCGATGTAATGTCCATTTTGCATGAAGAACTGCATATTCTGCAGTACAGCACTAATCAAAAGTAACGTAAATTGTCTAATTGGTTTAATCCAAAATACACTATGAAATGTGTAGGATGCAGATAATATAATCATACAGTAGGTCTATCATTCTTGGGGCAGAGTGGTTGTCTGTCTACCATTAAAACTACTTAAGTGGTGATAATCAGAAGGAAGAGAGTGGAGGATGAGCAGCTAGAGATGTAAACAGAGAAGCCCTTCATAAACCAGCCCAGGGGGGCGGTGATATTACTTCCGTCCGTGATGTTGATCGTGAGAAGAGTATATGTTAAGCACCCTGAAAATACAGTTTGGACATTTGTCCCAGTGATCTGCATATTGTAAAGCCCTCTGAGGCTAATTTGTAATTTGTGATTTTGGGCTATACAAAAATAAATTGAATTGAATATTGGTAACAAATGTGTTACACGTCTCTGGTTCAAGATGTTCTATCAGCAGCAGCTTGGTTGTTAAACCTGTAACAGCATGGCTTTGGGGGGGGGGGGGTGGTTGCAGATCAGTGCTCATAGTAGAAGTTCACACAGTCAAAGCTGATATGTCATAAGAATGAATACTCAGGAACACAAATGCAGTCTAATACATGAGTCCTGCAATAAATCTTACATTCATGAGGATTAAAATGTACAGCTTTGTTGAATTTAAGAGGCATTTATTCAACTTAATGGTCATTTTTGAGGACTGCATTGTACTGATACATGTCTCTAATGTTTATTTTATATATATATATATATATATATATATATATATATATATATATATATATATATATATATATATAAGTGAGGGTAGACTAAAATTTAAAAACACCTCAGAGTGTAACACAATAAAGTTCAACAGCACCACAAACTACATCTTCCAAAATGACCACAGTGTTGAATAAACACCTCTCTAAAACAATTATTACCTGTAATAGACAGTTTCCAGTTTAACAGGAAACTACGTGTATTGTGTAAATGGGAACTATTTCAAAGTAGCAGTACATTTGCACAAGTGAGGTTACAGACTATATTTGCCAAGAGATTGAGACAAACTAGTGGTCGGAGGGGCCCCGTCATATAACCTGGGTAAAGGGTGGTGGACAGATTGTCATGTGAGCAATGATCAACTAAAGAAATGTGCATTCGTGTTTTACAACCTGTCCTGAACCAACAAGCTCTAATCTCTCTGTTAGAATTACCAGTTTCACATTAATGTCCCTACAGGCCATAAGGAAAACACTTATTTATTACACCGAGCCATATACAGTAATTCACTTTGCCTTGTCTGACACTGTGGATCTTCAAACGCATGCAGCTTTCTCTCAAAGTCTGGACACCACCTCCATAAAAGACAAAAAAAACACCGGCAAGGTAACAACAAACCAGCTGGCCAAGCGTGCGTTTTCCTGCTCCACTCTTCATTGAGCAACAAGGAACTAATAGCTCTGTATTTCCTCTGCTTACAGCTCGAGATCAGGCAGAGAAACACCCGGAAATCCACAACACACTGTGGGCCATTCCCCAAAGAGAAACGCACACGGCATGTTTAACGGAAACAGGCACCATGTAACCGGGTTAATCATTGCTCAATACCGGGGGATCAAACCACCGCATACCGGGCACAGACAGGGGTGTGACAATACTAGCAGACAACCTGCAGCTCGCAGCAGATAACGTTAGGTGTCTCAACACAAACATGTTCCTCTTTAACAGACATGACACAACAAAACCAAAAGGGCACATGTAGGAGCTCAGGGGAAGAGGTCTCCACGGTTTCATTGTCATGCATCTGCGTCCACTACCGAGCAGTCTCGGATGTATTGTGATGGGTTCACAGCCCATGTCTACCAACAATAACACGGCCTCCAGACACAAGCTCAGCCCGGGCGAACCGGTGGACAAACACGGGCTGCACACACTGTTTACAACGGCGACAATGGTGCCCTAACATCCGCGACCCTCTTGTTATTAGACACCCAGGAGGTCTCTACCTGTGTGCCGAGCCTGCAGCCCCGTGACGGGGATGCTAACAAAGGCCCGAGAGCTGTCTGGAGCGGAAGACCCGACACAACGGGAGGAAGGAGGCAGGCAGCAAAAAGAAGAGGCACCCGCCTCTACCGCCTCACAATACTCCCCGTTTTGAGCCCCTCTCAGAACCGCCATTGCAACAATACCCGCACTGATGCGTTCATTAGGAATGTCCCGTGCTACCGCGACCGGGGAAAAGGTGATACTCACCGGCGGAGAGGGAGGATGGACGCGGATTTCAGCCCCAGTTTCTCTCTGACACCCTAGGCTTTCACTCCGACAACATGGCGGCTCAACGGAGGAGCAGGCGAGAGCGCTGCATGATGGGAAGGCATGAGAGGAGAGCGTGCGGTTCATTGCGCCAACCGGGAGGGGAGGGAGGGTCATACCGGACCGATCCCTTTGTTGTGTAGTCTATTTCTACTGAGGAGTGTATTTATTATGCGTTCAGTTTTCATTTCATTCACATTATTTGTCAATGGAGTAAAATAAATTACGTCACCAAAATAAACTGCAAAGACCTACAAGATTTAGTAAACGGCAAACAAAATGTAAATATGTCACCATAGGGCGTTAGTGGTACTTGCACTAGAAAACACTGTAAAATACAATGACGTTATCTACTTTTATATGGGTGTATGACGTGATTTCGTCGGTAGACTGTACACAATGTACCGGGGTCTTTACGGTAACGAGGTGCTGCTGCACGCGCCGTTACACCTCCGGAATGTAAGAGAGGTTGGTGTGAAAATAGCAGGGTGTCATCCAAATAACTAGCTTTTTGGTAAGGTGCCAGTGAGGCGCCCCCGAGTCGCGCGCCCCAATCTGGTGTGAGGGTGACGTAATGCACCTAGATTGTGGCAGGCCTAAGAAAATCTATGGTAATCATATGGAAATATTTAGGACAGGCTCCTGAACATACTTGTGTGGTCCTGTCATATTGGATTAAAAAGCCTAAAGTGCATGCATATAAAGCATGCATATATAAAGTCACAGTTAATGTTGTACTTAGATAGAAGTTGAGACAGGAAGTCCATCTCTTGCTCCTCAATCTTAGTTGCAATTTCTGAAATAATAAGTCACCAACATGCACCATCCCACTTCCGCAAGGTTGTTTTTTGCTGTATTGGCCGTGTGATATTTTCCTTTTACTCAGTCAACCCTTTGTAAAATATGAATACACAAAAATGTTACATCAGAAACAATAAACAAACAATGAGTAACTTTATGAATAACAGTGCTATTTTTGTCATAGTGGATGACCATTCTATGAAATTATTTTTGACAATCGGAACATTAACTTAATACCATTAAAATGATCTTGAATGAAAGGGTCACAGTGAGCTCACTCTTTAGCACTGCACGCATAATATAAGTCCATTCATGAGTATCATAGTGTTATCTTTCTATACAAATGTATCATTTTGTTTTGACAAACAAAATCCTCATTGTACAACATCAGCTCACCAGAGTGCGTGTTTTTAAATAATCTTCTAAACTAATCTGGCAAAAATCATCATTCTGTTTCCCATAATCCAATATAATGTAATCAAAATTAGGAACGAAAGCACTCATTTTATTAAACCTTTAGTAAAGCTCAGTGAGACAAATGTGACTACAGATGACAACAGAGGTAATATTTAACGTAGAAAGTGTGTTTTTATTATTTCAAACGTCTCCTTACATCCAGTAAAGTCTCTTCACCTCATACCTGTCTCCCTTTTCCCCTCTTCATATCTCCGATTACGTCTACAAAAACTACTGATTATGATATTATGTTCCTCTCAGGTCTCCTTGAGGTGAATGTAGTTTTTGAGAAAGAAGATACGGAGAATTAGCTGCAGATGGGTTAGAAGAGAAACAGGTATGAAGTAAACTTCCCCAAGTCCTACCCCCCTAATGCAACCCCCCTTCTCCAAAGGAACCAACAGAACAATCATTGGCTGGTTATTTACATGCACTGCTCCCCCCCCCCCCCCACAGACACACTAATGCCTGATCCCAATGCCATCTGCACCCCTACTCAACAGCATTACTTGTACAGTAGCCTGGATTTATCTTCCTGAAAACAAAACAACCTGCTATCCTGATACCCAGAACTTTTAAGGATGTCTGGTTATATTCTACATTTTCATTATTGTCAACAAAATCACATGAAAAGACCAAATTGAACAATTTATTAATCCTACTAACAGTAATTGTTTGTGTAGTCAAAGACTGATACATCTCATTCCTCAGTGAAATGCATTTCTGTCCAAAACTTTAAAAAATAATAAAAACACATCCATGAGCTACACAGTTGCACTGGTTGACGTGTTCCTTCATTCCGATGAAGCACTGTAGTTTATTTTGAAATGATCTCACATACACCGTCCTGCTGCTGGAAGTATAGCGGAGCACATGGAAATAGTCCCCCGACAAAAGCAATATTTACTGCTGTTTTAGTGACATTTGCTTAAATTTACATTGCCCAATTGTTTCACCTTTCCTTAAAATGAAAGTACATTTCTGTGACTCTTTTTGAACTAATTGTTTTGGGCTTGAGAGACACAAGCTGGTAAAGTTGGACAGTTTCGAGAGACGCATGAACGCATTGTTGGTTGTGGTGAATAATAAAAATGTATGAAACATGGCCGGCCTGATCCTTTACGCGGTTCATCCTTTCTGTTCCACCTGTTGTTCCACTATCTCAGCCGGCCAGGTCGGTAATGTCAAAAGGTTTGAACTCAAACAGGGGTTTTAACGGCATGGGAGGAAGGACAGATGGCTCTGGGAATGGGAATCGTAAGACTGCTCTAGTTCGACATCACCACATTCTAAAACGACAACAGGTACGAGCCGTGCCTCCATTTATTATGTGAACCCCCCCCCCAAAACACACACACACAAGCACCCAAAAAGAAATATTCACAGGGACACCGAGTGGTAAGAGTCCAGGGTGCCACCACAAAGCACCAGCCAGTATTGTGGAGTTGCACAATCACACACACATACACACACACACACACACACACACACACACACACACACACACACACACACTTGTGGGAGTGTTGAGAGCTGGCAGTTTAGTGAAGTGTGTCTTCTGTGAATTGACAGAGGTGTCCCCAGCTCTTGTTCTCTGCATCTTCTTTCCTCTTCTTCCTCCTCCTCCTCCTCCTCCTCCTCCTCCATCGTCTCACACCCCCTGACATGCTGGTTCTTCCCTGAGCTCTGTACATTCTATTCAGGGCTGCGTTTCTCTTTCTCAGACACAAGCACACATGCACACACGCACAGACGTCTCTCCCTCTGGGTGGGGTAAGTCCATTCCTCCGGTAAACTGTGACACACAGAGTGAGTGTAATTGAGGCAACCACCGCTTTCCATCCACTGTGACAGCGTCAGCGTTTGTCCTGAAGGGGGCGCTACCAGCAGTTAACCAGCCCTGTGACGCAGAGAGGAGGAGATCAGGGGAATTCACACCGACAAGACATCAATGTTACGGTATATTTTGTGCATGAAAGGGGCACTCCACTGATTCTAACACATGAAGTCTGATCTACAGAAAACATTATGTCTTCTGTGGCTCTGGAGGGTGTTTGAAGAAATAGCCCTGATAACGTCACTAGGGTTATCTCAGCTTGTGCTTGAGAATTTGCATTACAAACCGGAGGTGTGGGTACTTAAAGAAATGTTCATTTAGGCTTAATAAGAGTTGCATACTGGGAAATGTAGGATGCAGCGTTTCTGGAGCCTGATCCACACCAGAGATTAAAAATCTGCATATCATTTGCCCAAATTTGTTTGAAATGTACAACGCTAATTAGCTGGAGTACCCCTTAAAAGAAAAATGTTCAACAATAAAATCAAAAAGTAGAAGAACATGGAGAATGTAGTCTTTATTACTCACGTGTAAAGAGGCTGCAGCTGCAGATGGGAGGACTTCTGAGGAGGCTGGTAGCCATACGAGTCAAAGCCACCGATGAAGTCAACTTCAAAAGGAGAAAGAAAGAGAAGGGATGACATCATTCCCTTTTCCCTTAAACCTGCATTTATTTATTTTTTTAAGTGTTGTATTTCAAGATCCGATTCTCCTTTGACGTGAGAGGTATCGCAATGCTTTCAGTACACCTTTATTACACTGTAAAGAATCTGCATAGGTGAACCGATACATCGTCTCTCTCACTGCTTCTATGTCACTGATACATTATCCTAAACTCTCTCAATCGATTCAGAGGAACAAACTTATGAGGTGCCGGCTGAAAAAGATCGGTTTTCTTCAGATGCTAGATCTGCCATTTTAATAAAATTACTCCTGTGAGGTTGTATTGTATTTCTTTCTTTCTTTGAAATATTGGCTATTATTAGTTTATTGTGGATGTACTGGTATTAGGTGGACATATT